>CM046430.1:29512844-29599459 GCA_025506505.1 Flaveria sonorensis | reverse complement strand
ACCCGTGTATTGTTTGTTGCAAAAAAACCACTGAAAACTGTGTGGTAGTGTGATGTTCAAGTAAAAACAACAACACTTCTTAAAATGCACAAATGATTAGTTAATCATGATGTTTGCATTTAATGAATGTTTATGAGAAGAAGAAGATGATTTGATGCTTGAATGTGTTTTTGAAGCTAATGAACCACTGAAATCAATGTTGTTGAATGAGAGGATCGAAATCAATGAATGATTGAGCCAAGGCTCTGATACCACCTGTGGAAACCACTGATTCTGCTAGTGGATCGAATATTGCAATCGTATTGTTGCCGTTTATCGAATTTATGGTGCGGAAACTCACAAACCCATTGATGATTTCAAGTGAAGATCTATATGCAAGATGAACATGTATGATGACGAATGAATGATGAACAAATTCAAGAAGTCACACCCCAACCACAGCGGTTTCCCGCGGGGCGTGATCATCATGGAAACCATAGTCATTGATCGACCACTACATGATCTGATTAAACATACGTTGCAATCACGTTGAAAGATAAATAATTGTGTTCAGAGTTACATAGCGAAAGTTGTAGCAAAATGTAAATTGTTTTTCTAACAAGACAATTTAGAAATAGTGTCCCAAAAGCATGCGTGAATCCTAGAATGCGATAAACTCCAAACAAGACTATCCTCGTGCAAACCTTCATTTCCTGAGAAAACATACATGAAGTATGTCAACATAAAGTTGGTGAGCTCATAGGTTTTAAGTAACAGTAATCAGTGTAATGGACCACAAGACTTTCTATGATTTGATTGTCGATCATACAATACTACAATATTAATAAGCACCGCAACCGAAGCTAGACTGTAAATGTATAGATTGCCCCTACCCATGCCTACCATAAGCACAGGGGTGAACATGCTAATAATGCACCCGTTTAGACCTCCAGTCAAGGTTAGGGTAATTAACCCGGGTGGGGGTAGTCAAACCCAATAGTACTATCCATGATTACCTCGCTTTGGGAAATAAACTAACGGTCCGATAACAGGGGACTTTATACAGTAAGTAAAAACACTTATAAACATGTGAAACCATTGACAAGTAATTGTTTCCATGAAAATAGTAATTTGCATGTAATCTTCCCCAAAATAAAAAACAAGTAAAAGTGGGGGCCGTGAAACTTACCTGTATTGCACGCGTGAATACTAGTAATAGTCCATACGTATGATCGGTCTAGGAATCTCCTAAACAATGTCATAATATATTCATGAGGTCATGATTACTAGCCCTAGATGGTCGGTCATGCATAACTCATCCACAAAGTTAGATTTGAAAAACGTCACTTGACTAGTTAGACACGCCAGCCCTTAAAAATAATAATGTATTGTATGAGTTTTATATTAGGTATAATAAATTATATTTTCAATGTGCATGAGTTTCTTTTTACCAAATACCTTCCAAAGTTTACTTTATATAAATGTAGACTTTTGACAGAAACAGGTGGATTTTTAGGCCAAGTTGTCATCCTATTTTCATGGTCCAAAGAATTTTTATAAAATCTGATATTTTTACCACATCTAGCTCTGTGTCTTAGGTTTCCAAAAAGGTATACCTTGTAATATTTAACTAAGCTTAAGTGCCTCCAAATGGGTCATGAGGAAACAGATGTCAGTGCAGCATTTTTCCTGTACATGTCCATGGATTTCATCTTTTGAGAGGCAAACCATACTTTACAAATAGTGCCTATAGTACTTTTAAACCTAACATCTTAAGCTAAGTTACCACAAAAAGAAAAACTTCATTTGGATTTTATGCATTATGCTAGCTTTCTCACTTCTCCTATCGCCAAAAACTCAGATTCACACCTTAATCATATTTGTATGTTTTGGATGAGTTATACTTATCTAAAAATTTCAAGTTGAATGCGTTGGAAACTAGACATTCTAAGGTTAATGTTAGGCTCAAGAAAAGATTCGTTTGGTCGTTTTTAGGTCGAGTTATGGTGTCTAAAACACAGAACATGAATCTGCCAGAAAATGTCTTACATGTTTTGTTACTTTTTAAGCTTTGCTAGAGCACCTTCGGATGAGTTAGTGAACATGGACACATCATGGTGATGTATAGAAGATTAGGAACCAGGTGCTAACCTTAAACAAGCAAGGAGAAGATGATCTTGAAATGCAAAGAGAAGGACTTGATCCCTAGAACCAAGAATCAAGCAAGAAAAGAGTGGAGAAGATGTTATAGATGCTTGGAAGCTTCAAAAATCACTTGATCTTCAATTATAGCACTTGAATCACCCAAGATTTGTAGAAAAAGAGTTGGAAATCAAATGAAGTTGGGATGGGGGTGCTTTGGCCGAAATTTGAAGGAAGAAGGAGAAGGAAAGCAATGTGTTGGTTGGTGTTGGTGATTTGTGTTGGTTGATAGCATATATAACTCTTTCATGAATGATCAATCATATCACATGGTAAATTGGTCAGTCCTTGGGAGAAGGCATTCCAAATGAGGTAGGGAGGCTTCTCACTTTGATCATTAACTCATGTTAATCACCAAAAAGGCAAATTTCAAAAGTTGTAAAAGTTAAAAGGTGATCTTGATGGGTTGAATGAAAAGAAAAGAAAAGAGATTGTGTTGGGGGAGGGGGGTTTGGACCGCTAGGTGATGGGGGAAAAGGGGTTGGTTTTAATTTTTTGTGTAGTATTGGGTGATTGGGTGGTATTTGTTGCACTATGGAAATTTTATATATTTTTATAATTTTACATGTTACTTTTTAAAATACATAAAAATATTATCAGAAATCATATAAGGTCACATATTTTAATATTGATGATATGTATATAAAACTCGTGTATCTCGTAGTTGCGTTATACGCGTTTTATCCGGGTAAAATATCAATTTAAACGTTAAGGTTTATTTATGAGTTTAAGCTTTTCCAATGTAATTAATTTGGAATCTAAAATACTTTGAAACATTTTAAAGTATTTATTGACACATATATATTAATTGTCACCAATGTTCGTGTGTGCTTTTATCGCGTGTAAAAATGGTAATTACGCCAAATTACCGATGCATGAAATTTTATGCGTGAAATTTTGCAATGCATAGAACGACTTTAACAATTGTAATTAAATTGAAAATCAAGTAGTATAAGTATAATTATAACCAAGTCAAGGTCGGGTATTGACCTGAAATTTGCGGTTGTCACAAAGAACATATAATCATAATGATTTCATTTATTCATATGTATGATTTTAGAGGATTACAAGGGAGTTTGTAAGAACACTCTCTCCACACACTCAACCTTGATTTCTTACTCTAGTCTATGCTATGGATTGTTAGTGATTTCTCTGATTGTTCTAAAGTTGTTTTTCGTATATAATGACTACACTTAGTCATTTATACCCTTACAAAAATAAGAAAATATTACATTTAAGCACAGAATGATTACACAAATATAGTTCTAAGTCTGATAAATTCTTCTGTTGCTGATGCGCGACTGCCGGGTGTTGACGTCATTCGGGACGACGTTGATGTTGACTGTTGACTTTGACCACAGTTGACCAAGTTTGACCAAGTTTGACTTTGGTCAATTTCTTCGTTTTGATCATATCTTTAGCATATCTTCACCGTGTCAGTTTTGGTAATCATATGAGATTTGGCACTTAGGTTTGGTAAGTATCATCTTCAAATAGTCTAACAAATCTGAAACTGCTGAATTGTTAAAAAAATTCATCATTAAAGGAGAAAATCAATTAGAACAAAAGGTGAAAATTATCAAAAGTGATAATGGAACTGAATTTAAAAATTCTAATGTTGACATGTTTTGTGCAGAAAAAGGAATTGGTCATCAGTTCAGTGCTCCTAGAACTCCACAACAAATGGAGTTGCTGAAAGGAAAAACAAAACTTTGATTGAGGCCGCACATTCCATATTAGCAGATGCAAAGATTCTAATTACTTTCTGGGATGAAGCCATATCCACTGCATGTTTTGTAAAAAATCATACATTGTTTGTGAAAGATAAACAGAAAACTCCTTATGAGTTGATGTTTGGCAGAAACCTAATATAAATTTTTTTAATCTCTTGGTTGTCTAGTTTTGATTTTAATTCAAGTGACCAGCTAGGAAAATTGATGCAAAATCTGATGATGGGTTTTTTGTTGGATATTCGTCGGTTTCAAAAGCCTTTAGAGTCTATAACTTTGGGACGAATGTTATTCTTGAAAATTTTAATGTTAAATATCTTGAATACTCTTTTCCATTAGTTGCAAATGGTCCAGTTTGGTTGTTTGATTTAGATTCTTTGTCAAGCTCCTTTAATTCTAACTTGTTTGACTCTCCAGGTGAGAAAAAGAAACAAGGAGGAGATCTAGGATCTTTTAGTGATGATTTTGATTCTGATGATACGAATGATTCTAGTCTAGATTATCCATTCTTCTCATTTGTTAAAGATCCTATTTTTCATTCTGAATCTCATGATCAATCACACTCTCAACAAGCATAATGTAACACCCAGAAATTTACTAAAAGGAAAAGAAAAGAAGAGTAAAAAGAAAGGTGAAATATCCCAAGTCAAGGGGTTAAAGTTATGCAAGTGGTAAACTTACCCTTTGGGATTTAAAAGAGGAATGGCAGCCCACTCTTTCTATTTCAGACTTGGTTCTCAACTGCTTGGGAGAGAGAGAAGCTGCAATTGATTCTATAGAGAGAAAGGAGGAAGAGCTGCTTGTAGGTGAGGTTTTTTTGTGTTTTCTGCTCGGTTTCAGATGTCTTCGAGTTGTTGGATCGATTCTTACGTGCTTCTTGTGTTGGCTGCTTGTTTTGGTATGTTAGGCGCTAGGACTCCAGGTCGCTCTCGGGTTTGGAGGATTTTTACTCGAAAGCTGCTGAGAGGTGAGTTCTAGATCCCCTCTTTTACATGTTTTCTACTTGTTTTGTGGTTGATATGCATTATAACTGCTGTTTTTCCTAACCAAACTATGAGGTTTACATGGTGTACGGTTGTGTTTGAAGTATGTTGGTTTAAGTGATTTCTATGATGTTCTGATGATGTTTGTTATGTTTTAAGCTTGTAACATGTTAAATCTATGCTAAGTTCATGCCAGAATGATGTTTGAGATTGGAAAACTTCATAAGTTGCATCGCAGGTACTGAACAAGTGTCCGCTACGGATGATTGTCATCCACTGTGGACATTGTGTGTCTGCTGTGGACACTTAGAAATGTAGGACGTCCGCTATGGACTTACATGTCCGCTGTGGATGTTGGTTATCTGTTGTGGACATTGTCCGCTGTGAACCCATAGAAAATTTGTACATCCGCTGTAGATGTTGGTTATCCGCTGTGTACTTATTTCATCCGCTATGGATGTTATTCATCCGCATTGGACTATGTTCATCCGCTGTGAACACTTAGTGTTTTACTCATCCGCTGTGGACCTTGGTTGTGCGCTGTAGACTTAGGTTGTCCGCTGCGGATACTTGGTACTTTAAGCCATCCGTTGTACAAGTTACTCTTGGGCTGTGAACACTTGGGAGTTTTTCTAAAATTTTGGGAATAGAGTTCAAGTGTTAAGAACTTATGTTTAATGGGTGTTTATGCTTGTTCTATGTTTCAAATGTTTTATTTACCTTGTTGTGGGCTGCTTGGTATGAATAATTATTACTGTTTCATGATATGTGATTTTAAGGTAACAATATTATAAAAGTATTATTCATAATAAATGGACATAAAGGAATAAAAAGAAGGACAGTGAAACTTAATAAATGTTACCTCAGGGCCCTAACAAAAGGTGAAAAGCCTTGCAAGCTTTTCCAACTGAGGTTCAGGACCATGTTGTCGTTAGCTCAACTGATGTGTGACTGTTTCAGCCCAAGAAAGGCACATCCGGGGTCTAATCCTTGTGATTGACCAATAAACTAATGGGATCCAAGTTCATGAGCAGGCTTCGTGCCTAGCAGTGTGGATCAACTGTCGGGGGTTAGCTACCACTTATAAATGTGTACCGACAGGGGTTCAGCATCTGTTGCCAACCAATAACGTAGGCTCTTGCTTTGTGCGATCCTAGTTAATGAAAGTGAAAGATAATGATAGAAAGAAAGATAAGGAATCTCTTAATGATGGATTATGTATGATGATAAATGATCACCATGTGAAGTTTACCAAAGTATGTTTTCTATATTATTAAACTAGGACTCACTCAGCAACGCTGACTTTTTATATATGTATATCAGTTGGCAGGTAAGGATGTTACTCAGGATGGCACGGCAGAAGCTACTTGGTGAATGGAGACTATCATCCATTTATGCAATTATGATATTTTTTTCTTGTAATGCAACTAAATATTCTTTTGTAACTCTAACAACGATGTATTATTTGGCAAAAGTAATCATTAAAGCAAGAAATGGTTTTTGGTTAAATTATTCTGCTGCGATTGTTTTCTTATAATAATGTGAGTTAAGGTGTTTTTAATATTGAATGACGCTATGAATGACCAATTGTGAGGTCTCCGGGGACAGGGCCTTACACACAAGAACATTCCTTTTCTGAAAATTCCAATGTTTCACAACCTATTCCTAATGATGGTCCTAAAATTGTACAACCTGAGTCCAGAACGTCATTGTTTTCTAATGATGTAGTTGTTACTGATAATCTTGATTACTTTATCAACTCACCGACTCAAGTTCCTAACTTCAATCCACATACTTCAAACTTATTGCATCAGCTTTCCGACTTGAACCAATCTAATCTGGATGTTAATGTTCAAGGAAATGAGATTACTATGTCTCGTATTCACAAGAACCATCCTACGTCTCAGATTATCGGTCCATTGAATGAGAGAAAGACGAGAAGTCAATCAGAACAAGCAAATCTCTGCTTATACTCGTGTTTTCTATCTCAAATTGTTCCTAAGAATGTCACCGAAGCATTAAAGGACAATAGTTGGATTGAGGCAATCTAAGAAGAGTTATTTCAATTCCGCAAACAGGAAGTGTGGAAGCTTGTGGATTTACCTGATGGAGAAAATGCCATAGGCAACAAAATGGTTATTCAAAAACAAATCAGACGATCGAGGAATTGATGTTAGCAACAAAGCAAGACTCGTTTCATAAGGTTACACCCAAGAAGAAGGTATAGATTATGATGAAGTATTTACTCTAGTTGCAAGACTTGAATCAATTTGTGTCTTCCTGGCTTTTGCATCATACATGCAATTCAAGGTGTATTATATGGACGTTATGGTGCTTTCTTGTATGGACCATTCACTGATGATGTGTATTTCAAGCAACCTCCAGGTTTCAAAGATTCAGAATATCCTCATCGTGTGTACCAGCTTAGAGTAAAGCTTGTATGGTCTCCATCAAGCTCCTAGAATTTGGTATGAAATGTTATTATAACATTTGATCCAACATGGATAAACGCGAGGGAAAATTGATCCAACTTTGTTTATAAAGAAGGATGCAGATGATCTCTTATGTGTTCAAGTGTATGTTGATGATATCATATTTGGTTCTACAAGTCCAAAACTGTGTAATGAATTTGAAGAAATCATGAAGTCTCGTTTCCAAATGAGTTCTATGGGAGAAATTAACTTTTTCCTTGGTCTTCAAGTGAAGCACTCTGCAGATGGAATTTTTATTAATTAGGAGAAATTCGTTGAAAAACTCTTGAAGAAATTTAAACTGCAAGATTGTCAATCCATCAAAACTCCAGCTGATGTAAATACCAAGATTGAACCTGATCCGAAAGTAAAATTAGTTGACCAAACTCTATACAGATCTATGATTGGATCTTTGATGTATCTTATTGCATCTTGACTTGATATAATGTATGTTGTTTGGAGGAAACTTCGAGTTACATGGATACACAGATAGTGATTATGGAGGATGTTGTCAAGATCGTAAATCTACGACGGGTGGTTGTTAGTTTTTAGGTCCCAGATTAGTCTCGTGGCAATGTACGAAACAAACAAATGTCTTTGTTTCAACCACAGAAGCCGAGTACATAGCTGCTTTAGCAGGATATTCTCAAATCCTTTGGTTACAAAACCAACTACTGGATTACGGGTTCAATTTTCTTAACTCCTATTTACATTGATAACATTGCTTCTATGTTTATTACAGCTAATCCTGTTCAGCACTCAAAAACAAAGCATATCAAAATTCGATATCATTTTCTCAGAGATAACTCTGAAAAAGGTTTAATCATTTTGATTCAAATTACAACTAAAAAACAGTTGACTGGCCTATTTACAAAAGCCTTTTTACCAAGTCGTTTTGAGTATTTGGTCGAGTTAATTGGTCTTATTAAACATGTTTAAAACTGGTTTTGAGTAATTAAGTTGTCTGGATCATAAAAATGAAAAGAACCTTCCCTTAGCTAAATAAGAAGATTTATAGAGAAAACTATCAAAGTTAACTGCCTGATTGTTTATATTGTGTGTGCATTTTCAATAGAAAAAGAAAAAGCAAATACAAAAATAAAAAAATAAAACAATCAAAAGAGAAAATTATAAAACAAAAACCCACAAAAATAAGGTTTTTTTTTGTTAGTTAATTATTTAGGACTGAATCTATCTTTGCAATTTGTGAGAAATGATAGATACATTAGTTCTGATCAGTTGCATACTAAAGTCTGACATGATCAAATATGATGTGCAGGTAAGCTCATGCAATTATACTGAAAAAGTAAATTCTTGTGATCAAACTAAATCAATCATGCATTCGTGTTTGTCCATTTTAGTACCAATGAGTAGTGTTGACTTCTCAAATTGATTGCTTGTAAAGTCACAACATCACACCTAGTGGCGATATGAATAACCATGAGCTCTAATTATTTAATGCATCTATTCACTTCTCTGTTATGAGTCATCATAGACCTGAAGTGACGAGATATCCTTTGTTGTAAGTCATTAGAGACCTGTATATTCTCACTTGATGCAAAAGATGCCAATGTGCACAAACTAAACATGAGATCTGGTTATAAGTATATGTCAGGTTAATTAGTTGAGAAAAGTGCTTTCTTGCATATCTTGATGAGAGTTGAGCTCTCTAAGTCTAAGTGTTACTTACATAATGTCATATCTATTTGTACCTTAATCAATCCAAGAATTGAAAAAGTGTGCTGATTATCTTGCCAAAAGCACTCATTTTCTATCCTTAGATCTCGTGTCTACTCTGCTACAGGAGCGCTGACCTGGAACACACTTGATCAGGATTTAATCATTGTCTATGACTATCCACCACTTTATTTTATTTTAATGTGCTAATCTTAACTGATATGATCTCCGTGCAGGCATGAGATTCAATTGTGTATAGTAGATTTTTCCTTCTGCTTTAATTTTGATTTTTGCATGATTTTCTGTGTGCAGGCATGTTGATAATGATTAGTTTGCTCTACTTTCAAAATAAAAGAAACTTCTAAGTTTGTGAACTTAAATGTTTAGGGGAGTAAAAATGTAAAAGAGAAAATAAATGAAAAGTGTCAAAATGTGAAAAAGAGATAAGAAAGTTTAATGCTTTGGATGGAAAGGATGAAGATGAAAATTCAAACATGTGTGTGTTTGATATGATGTAAAAATGAACTTGAAAAGAATTCAAAATAAGTGGAAAAGCTTCTTGCAAACAAAACAAGACTATTTGTGTTGTAAAAGTTTTAAAATAAAGACTAAAATGACGGGAAAGTGTTTGAAAAATTAAATCATTGATTCAAAGTGTTTTTTAAAATATGTTTGGTGGTGTTTGAATTGAAAATTCATGTTTAAAAATGAAAATATGAGTTTCAAATGATTCATGGTGTTTTAAAAAAAAAACAATTTGATTGTTAAATTTGAGGGTAATTAATGTATATTTTGGGTGATAGTAAAAAATTTGACTAAGTGTTGAGACAATGTGCAAGAATAGTGCTAATGTGCACAAACAGTGTTCAGATGGATGTTGTGAAAATTTCAAGTGTCAGACTCATGGAAGGTATCTCATGCGCCTGAATAGTGCTCAGAAGTCTAAATCAGGAGTATGATGAATTTAAGGAATTTGTACAAGTGTTAAGCATTTTGTTCAAGTACATGCGCCTAAACAGTTGTCATGTTGCTGAATATGGTTAAGTGTTGGGCGTATCAACTTATTCTCATGCGCCTAAACAGTTTCAGACTTTCCAATGTAGTTAGACATTTGAAGGTGATGTTTACTCTAAGTGTTAGGCATTTCAACAAGTCTCATGCGCCTGAACAGTGCCCAAGCGCCTGAACAGTGCCTAAGCTTCTGAACAGTGCTCATGTGTTTGAAGATTTAGCGTGAAACTTAGCCTCATGTGCCTTCACGATGCTCATGTGCCTAAGAATTTTTACACTTGTAGGACTGGGTAAGGGTACTTAACACTTAGTTTCACACTGAGGAGAGATCTTAGATCACTTAACAATTCAAATAGGGAACTGGTAACTTAAAACAGATGATACTAAGAACACAAATAAATTAAAGAGACAGAACTAAGACAACACAAGAACACAAGATTCGTTTTCAAGGATGTTGTATATTGATCTCAAGTTCTTTTACAAGTGTTACAAAGCATAAAGAAATTACAAGGACGTAAGAGACTTTTCTACTACAACCTACAACCGTCACTTACATGTAAAGACAATTGGGATTTGACTAATCTAGACAACAAGATCAATCTAAAGTCAAAAGGCAGATTGCCTTTTGACTAGTGACTATGACTTGCCATAGCTCACTAACTTTTCCTAATACAAAAAGTCTAAATGAACAAGTAAGGTAAGTTATAAACAAAAACCATTCCTACTTTTTGATAAAGCATTGAAGTTTCACCAACTTGTGTAAAGTAGGTGAACCACCAGAGCAGGCAGTGGAAAGTGTGTTAGCTTTATAAAAAGTTAATTCAGAGAAAGCATATTTTCTCTGTCCTTTGAAGAAATTAGTCTTCACAGCTTCGGAAGACTTTGTCTCTGAAGCTTCGGATGATTTCATCTGTGGCTTCGGAAGATGCTGGTCTTTGGCTTCGAAAGATTTCACACTTAGAATATTTTTCTATTTGAGTATGAGACTTCCGAAGTAACTCCTTCTGAACTGTTAGCTTTGGAATATCTTACACTTAGACACATTTGAGAGTGTAAGACTTCCAAAGCTACTTCATCTTTGTTCCTTAGTGCATGCATGGAAGACTTGGTTGTTCTGGCTTGTTGGTTGTATCAGCCTCATAATCTTCAGATGATCTTACAAACTCCCCCTAGGCTGATGCTACCAAAACAGAGAAGTTCTTTAGATTTTGATAGTCCACATTAGGATCTTTAGCATACCTTTCTTCATCATTAGGTCTGGATCCTTCAGACTAACGTAGAACCTTCTCATGTTAAAGAGATCATACAGAGGAAGATTGAGCATGTCTTCTGTGGAATAGACATGCAAGCCTTCCTGATTCTTATGACATACCATCTGTCTTGATCTTCATCATAAGACCATGACATAATTTGTCTTACAACAGCAAGAGGCTCTACTATGATTGGAGTTTATTAAGAGACCTCTTGATGCACTCCTTCAGGATGCTTTGACTCATCCTAAGGTTGGGAGGTGGATGCCTTTCTTCTTTTTTTCTTTGAGGTTGATCTCCTGGCCATCCTTTTTCTTCTCCCTGATGATTTAACTGAAGGGACTGGTCTTGAGTACCAGGTTGTTCAGTTGAGTCTCCCTCAGTTGGGATCTCCTCTCTCATAGGTCAAAAGGAAAGAGAGAGGAGGACCCTACTGTGGATCAGAAGATGAAGTTGGCTGAGATGCAGCTCCAGGTTCAGGTTGTGTTGTCTCAGTGGGTTCAACCTTCACCTCAACTTCAGGTTGCGTTGGACTTGGTGGAGAATGCAAGTCCACCAGCTCTCCCTTCTTTATCTTCTGCTTGATTACCCTGATATGCTCATCTATTATGGATAGAGATATAGGGCCAAGCCTCCTTCCAGAGAATCCATACAGCTTCAAGAAGCTCATCATCCTTTGTCTGTCAGCAGACTTCTTTTGGCTTTTGTGGATGATGGCCCTTGACTTTGTAGCTTTTTCCCTTAATCTTTTCTTTTTAGCTTGTTTTTCTCTTTTAGCTTTTTCTTCCATCTGCTTATTGTATTCAAAAAATATGTACTCAGATGTTAAGGGAAGAAGTGCATCTGCCTGATAGAGACATGTGGCACTCAAGTAGCTGATCATCTTTAGTGTTTCTTCTTCAGTTGCTACCTGAGGTTGTTCAGTGGCCACAGTCTCTAGCTCAGGACTTTCTTGAACTAGGGAGAGGACAAGAATGTTCTTGCAGAGTCTTTTTAGCCCCATTTATTCTTTGTGCTTGAGGAGCAGTGCTGCATCCTCTGCTTCCTTCCTCTCCTTTGACAGCTCTGTGTCAGCCAGTTCATTCAGCTCATCTAAGGGGAGAGAGATGAGTTCATCAACATTATAGTTTCTAGTTCCCAGGTAGTTTAGCCTGGCTACCCTTAACTCATCTTCCTGAATGTTTAGCCTGGGGGTAGCCCTGATTGTAGCTTCCATAAACCCTGGGGAACCACTTGAACTCTCTCCCCTCAGCTTCCTCTTCCTCTCTCTCTTCTCCTCCTCAATCTCCCCAAGAGTCAGTTTCCTTTTGCCTTTGTCAACCACAGGCCTTGGTGACTCAGGCTGAAGAGAGCTTTGACATTCATTGCTTGGTTCAGCTGTCAAGTTCTAGCCAGAGAGAGGTTGTGAAACACCATCACCAGCTGGTGTTTCACTGATGGTAATGGGTGCAGAGGGAGATCCTATCTCAAGGTTAACAGGTTCAACCTCTAGGCCTTCAGTCAAGGTTTTCCCTTTGAAGCTAATCTTCGGGTCTACCTCAACATCCAGTTGACCAAAGATCTCACCTGCTTGCCTCTGTCTATATAGTTTTGATCTCAATTTAAACTCCTCTAGCACCCTGTCTTAGATTCTTTCTGCCAATCTTGCTGCTTGTCTGTTATTGCTTGGGTTGATAAGTGGCAGATCTACCAAGTTGATGCTCTCGTAGAAACTCAGGTGTGAAATGTTGAGAACTTCTAGTTGACCCTGAGCTCTAGAGATCACAAGAGCTTTCCTATTACTACTGTCCCCCCAACCCCATATTGGGTTCTTAAAAGGGGCAGACATTGCTTTTGGTATTCCCTTCTCAAACAGTTGTTGAATGAGCAAATGTAGATCACTGTCTAGAGGAGGTTGCTGAGTATGGACAACTGCAAGAGGGGATGGTGATTCCTCTATGTCCATACTCTGGGAAGAACTCCCAGGTTCTGTGATTGTTAGAATTTCCTCCCCCTTTTTGGTAGCATCACCCTCTTGCATAGGTGAGCTGGGAGATTGATCCATGACATCCACAAGTTCTTATGGACCTGGATGAGTTGTCCTCATGGGTCTCTCAGCTAACTTGCTCTTGAGATCGGTGATCTCAAGTTGCTAGTCATTGACCCTCTTTTGTAAGATAGTCACCTAAGATTCTAGGTGAGCAATTTTTTAAACAAAATAGGAGCAAAGATATGACAGTTTGTGCACCTTTTTTTGCAGACTCCCCTAATCTTCAGATGATGAATCATTGGAGGATGAAAGAATTGGACCTAAGTCTTCTTCCTCACCACCAGCATGGGTTTCTTGGCTGCTGGATTTCCCCTGCCCAATGACAACTTCCAGAGAAGTGTCAAGAAGCTGGGTTTCCATGGTAGAGGTCCTAGTGATGTTATCACTTGCAAAAGTTATAGCCTCTGCCATATGGATTTCCTGAATAAGTTCAGGATGATCCACCTCAGTAGGGGGTTGCTGATATAGGCTAGAGATAGGGGAAGCAGGAATACTCATATCTCCTTGAGTGTGGGAAGAGAGGAGAGACTCATGGTACTCACTGAAGCCTAAATCTTCATCAGAATAGAAGTCAAGGCTAGGAATAGGGCGGTTTAGATCAAGAGGTTGGGGATGGTAGCTTTCCCCAGAAGGTTGATCACTAGAGTATTGAGACTTAGAGTGATGGCTTAAGGCTGTTTGTGGGGTTGTGAGCTCATAGGCTGAGCATGAGGAACCTCAGCACTGAGTGGTGGAAAGATGGGAGTGGTCTGCTCCTCAAGGGAAGTGGGAGCTCGAGATTCCATTTCCTCCTGTATGGGTTCTCATATGGGGGCCTGCACATGCTCAGTAGCAAGTGCAGGGGTTCGTCGGGATTTTCTTTTGTAGGTGATGGTGATGGTAGGCTGTGTTTGAGGTGGTTGAGAGGTGGAGGGTGTTGGTTCAACACTAGCTGGTGCTGCTAGGTTTTCTAGGGTACCCTGAGCAATGAGCTCAAACATTTTTGGGACAAGGGCTGTTTCTACCCCAGAGAAGCCAACAGTTGGCTTCTTCAAGATTTTGAAGATGCTGGGCCTCATTTGTCCTATTTTAATAATATTACCTGTTCCCCTCAACTGTGATCCCAACTCACAGTTGAGAATATGGTTAACATACCTAGGGAACATGTAATACTCTAAGAAGTCCAAGTTTGCAAGTAAATTAGTATATACAAACTAAGAGTACCTGAACTTGACCCTTTGTACCATCCCATGGACTATAAAGGAGAGGTATGCTTATTAGAAAGGCTATGAATGACGACATGGAGGAGGTATTACCATTGAGATGAGACCTTCCCCTTCCTGAAGGTTTTGACTGAGAAGTCACCTTCCCATCCTTCATGCTTGTTAGAAAGGCTTGGATCCTTATCAAACTAAGAGAAGCTTTAAAAGAAAATGATCTTTTAAAAAGAAATCTTTTAGAAAAGAATGTCAAGATTAATGTTTTGAGCGAATGAGTCACATTAGCAGAATCCGAGACTAGCAAGCTTAAAACTAAACTTGATAAATGGACGATATCAGGGATGAAACAGGAAGAACTATTCTGTAAGCAAAGGGGAGCTAGAATCAAAACGGGTGTGGGATGTGGTGAAACATCATATGTTTATCCTCCTCCTAGCACTTATTGTTACTCTCCTATGCCTCAACCTCATCCATCTAATGATTTAATTGAAATTGCAGATAATAACAGTCTACTTGCAGGTTTAAGCAGCGTTAATCACAAAGAGGTTCGAGATGAATATGATTCTCCTGTAGGTTTGGGACTCATCAAACAAGGACTGATAAGCAAAATGATAACTCCACCCTTGATGCTTCAAATCCAGTTTCAGGTGTTTCCCATAACTTCTTTAACAAATTCAAAACAGGTAATATCCCTTCTTTTGTTCCTGTCAGGTTTGTCAAAGAAGGAACAGCTGTGGAATCGTCAGGCAATCAGAACTCAACAAGTCGTATCAATCAAGATCCGTTGGAAGCAGCCTTGTATATACAAGACTGGATAAGCTCAGATGATGAATTAAAAATCATTAAGTCACCTAAAGTTGTCAAGTCTCAAATGCTTCCAAAAGTTATCTCAACATCTATATGGATCTAATCTCGAAATGATAAACAAATCAGCAGTTCCTCTAAATCTCAGCAGACTCACCATCTTCATCTGCTATCCATCAAGCTCGCCACAAATCTGCCTCCAAGTCTACCAAGTCACCAGTCATACAAAAGTGTACTCAAAAGAATGTTTAGATCTCATCTTCTGGAACATCACATATCAAATCATAGCCCAGTTCGAAATCCACATTGACAAAGCCTCAAAAAGTTCAATCTTTTGATATTCAAAAGAAGAAGCTTCAAGGTTGTCGACAAGCAGCAACAACCACAAAGCAGGCTCCACCCTCTCCTGCTTTCCACGGGACTACAAAGAACCAAAAGCCTTTCAAGGCTTGCTTTAGATGTGGAAAAGAAGGTCATGTGCTAAAGAAGTGCCCTCAAGTTCAAAAATAGGCTTGTGGCACGGGTTGCTTCTCTGGTTCAAAAAGTAAAAAGCACACATTTTTGAATGGTTGGATGAAGAACAATCTATCCAAACCTTCTCATGTGAAGCCGATTTCACATGATTCAAAGATGAAAAGGACCAATGTTACAAAATCAAAATCTCTTCCTTCGATTCCTAAAAAGAAAATGATTTCCAAATTCAATTCTTTCAAATCAAAAGTAATTGAACAGAAAAAAATTTGGAAAGGAAAACAAAAAGTCAAAGAGATAAATGATTTTTCAAAAGGGTGTGTACTTAAGCAGGTTATGTACACTGATAAAAAAGGAACTTCCAAGACCACGATGGCCTGGGTCCCCCTTTCTAACTAATTTGTTAATAAGTGCAGAAATAGTTCAGGAGGACTGTTAGTAATCCAGTTTACCGACAGAGAATGTTTCTTATTTAAATTTGAGGCGGAACAAACAGGTTATGGTTTTGGTATCTTATCCATATTTTGCATTCTAATCTGCACTATTACTGTTCAACTTCACAATCACTGCACTTTTCTTGGTACTTTATTTCTCATCTTTTTGCTAGTATAATTTGGAAGACTTTCTTTGCTTGTATAATTGAAATGGGAACTAAGAACTTGATTTGGGACGACTGAAAAATGATAGTATGTTTTCTTTGTATGCTTGGTTCCATGACCTGTACCTTTGTGAGAAATAATAGTAACTGATGTAGATGTCTGTATCACTTAAAATTCTAAAATCTAAAAAGACAGTTTCATTATATGATATGCATGGTAGACTCAGCCCGAAAACAATGTAAACAGTGATTCTGTAGCTGTTGGTCCTTCTGATCGATATAACAGTGCACTTGATTGTTAAACACAAAAAAATCCCACTGATAACATAGATATTAATGATATTTGTGTAAAATATAGATCAAACACTATAAAATATGGATGAACGATGATGAACACCTCAAGAACATTCAATAAAACCCTTGGTTGATTTGAATTGATTGTTGAAGATATTACAAATTGAAAGTCCCTTAATCAATGGCCCATTCAAGCTCTCCAAACCTAATTGTCACTAATCTATATATAGTGATAATATTCCCTAATGACATATTAAGCCCCTAGACATAGACAATTAGAGAAATTACATATAAAACATAAAAATGACTTAAACATAAATAAATATATTTTGTTGACAACAAAATATATGTATTAACAATAAACTCCTAGTCATTTATATCTTCAACATCTTGCCTCGGTTCTTCGTTTCGAACGCTTCTATTTGCCTTTTCCGATGACTTTGATAGTGATGTTGACCTTTGTTGACTTTGACTGTGTTGATAATATAGACTATCCTTATCAGACCCAACAATACTCCCCCTTAGTCTATCATTATCAACGTCTTGTATCGTGATCAGCACCGATAGGTCAACCATATAATGATCTTCAATCTTCCCCTAGATTGATGATCTGTTATTAAAGATTTTTCATCTTTCAGGCTCCCCCTTTTTGTATGCTCCCCCTCTTTGTGTGCATTCTTTGTGAATGATCAGGAACAACTTTTCCAATTCTCTATTCTTGAGTGCTTCAAAAGATGTAGTAGGAGGAATCCTAGCTCGGTATCTTCTGCAAATTGAGGAATAGGTTCTCTTGTCAGGTACTTTGCTCAGCTGATGATCGGCCATCATTTGAAGCAAAAATCTATAACACAATCAAAGCCACAATCTCACAACTTCCTATCAGATCATTTCAGTTGACAAATAAACTAGTGTTTATCTGTGTGTGCAATTTCCCATGAAATGCATGTGAAAATAGTAACATTTTAATAGCATAATGTGGAAGACTTGAAATAAATTGAAATAAAAGAACCCTATTTTTTATATATATATTTTTTATCACCTTACACCAAGAACTAATTCAATCATGAGATCACATCCTCAAGATATACTTAAGCACAAGGATGTATTTAAACATCGACAAGTTAGTGAGATCACACTGAAGCAGAGTCTGATAACGATTTTAAAATTTTGATAGCCAAAAATAGTTCAAGAATGATTGTTGGAATATTTGTCCAATTTAAACCCATGCCTTGTTATTTTCAACGAGTGACCTGCAATTGATTTTATCATGTTTTAGGTTCGATTAGAGAAGCTCAGGTAACTTGGTTCCCACATACATCCTGCAAAGAACTTATCCCGTCATCAGGGCTTATTGAGTAATATGATTAACTCTGCTTGATTTTCTTTTGAGGTTCAACAATGGTCTTAGTTTAAGATTCACTGTGCTTTTATTTTAGGGAACAGGTGATGAGAGCACCAGGTCTATACTTACGTATAACAGAGGAGATGATCATCTAAGCGTGCTGATGAGAGCTTCAGGTCTATACTAACGTATAATAGAGAAGATCATCACCCCAGGTTAACGCTTCCGCATAGCAGAGAAGATAAGCACGAAATATACATCTGAAGAGCTAACGAGAAGCTTCATTTAGGACTTGGGGATAGAGAGATTTTGGAAATGGAAGGGATCAAGGCAGAAGTCAGATACTCTCAACCTATTTTTTGATGAGACTTGTAACTTTATGCTGGCCGAGATGTCATGGAAATGATCCTTATCACCGAGTTCTAAAGCTTTAGTTAGGCTACAAAATCACTGTTTACTTTGTTTTCGGGCTGAGCCTACCATGCATATCATATAATGAAACTGTCTTTTTCGATTTTAGAATTTTAAGTGATACAAACATCTACATCAGTTACTATCATTTCTTATAAAGGTACAAGCCATGCAACAAAGCATACAAAGAAAACATACTATCATTTCTCAGTCATCCCAAATCAAGTTCTTAGTTCCCATTTCAATTATACTAGAAAAGAAAGTCTTCCAAATTATACTAGCAAAAAGATGAGAAATGAAGTACCAAGAAAAATAGAGTGACTGTGAGGTGTGAACTGTAATAGTGTAGATAAGAATCCAAAATATGGATAAGATACCAAAACCATAACCTGTTTGTTCCGCCTCAAATTTAAATAAGAAACATTCTCTGTCGGTAAACCGGATTACTAACAGTCCTCCTGAACTGTTCCTGCACTTAATAACAGATTATTTAGAAAGGGGTACCTAGGCCATCATGGTGATGGGAGTTCCTTTTTCATCAGTGTACATAACCTGCTTTAGCACACACCCTTTTGAAAAATCATTTATCTCTTTAACTTTTTGTTTTACTTTCCAAATTATTTATGTTCAATTTCTTTTGATTTGAAAGAATTGAATTTGGAAATCATTTTCTTTTTAAGAACCGAAGGAAGAGATCTTAATTTTGAAACATTGGTCCTTTTCATCTTTAAATCATGTGAAACCGGCTTCACATGAGAAGGTTTGGATAGATTGTGCTTCATCCAACCATTCAAAGATGTGTGCTTTTTACTTTTTGAACCAGAGAAGCAACCCGTGCCCCAAGCCTGTCTTTGAACTTCAGGGCACTTCTTTAGCACATGACCTTCTTTTCCACATCTAAAGCAAGCCTTGAAAGGCTTTTGGTTCATTGTAGTCCCGTGGAAAGCAGGAGTGGGTGGAGCCTGCTTGGAGGTTCTGAACATTCTTCTGAGTACACTTTTGTATGACTGGTGATTTGGTAGACTTAGAGGCAAATTTTTGGTGAGCTTGATGGATAGCAGATGAAGATAGTAAGTGCTTCTGCTGAGATTTAGAGGAATTACTGATTTGTTTATCATTTAGAAATGAGATCCGTATAGGTGTTGATTCAACTTTTGGAAGCATTTAAGACTTGAAAACTTCAGGTGACTTAATCAAGAGCACAATGGCTCTGATATCATATTGTTGGTCCTTCTGATCGATATAACAGTGCACTTGATTGATAAACACAAACAAATCCTACTAATCTATATATAGTGATAATATTCACTAATGACATATTAAGCCCCTAGACTTAGACAATTAGAGAAATTACATATAAAACATAAAAATAACTTAAACATAAATAAATATATTTTTTTGACAACAAAATATATTTATTAACAATAAACTCCTACTCATTTATATCCTCAACGTCTTGTCTCGGTTCTTCGTCTCGAACGCATCTGTTTGCCTTTTTTGATGACTTTGACAGTGACATTGACCTTTGTTGACTTTGACTACGTTGATAATATAGACTATCCTTATCAGACCCAACAGTAGCCTAACTAAAGCTTTAGAACTTGGTGATAAAGATCATTTCCATGACATCTCGGCCTGCATAAAGTTACAAGTCTCATAAAACACGGGTTGAGAGTATCTGACTTCTACCTTCATCCCTTCCTTTCCCAAAGCTCCCTATCCCTAAGTCCTAAATGTAGCTTCTCGTTAGCTCTTCAGATGTATATTTCATGCTTATCTCCTCTGCTATACGGAAGCATTGACCTGGAGCAATGATCTTATTTGTTATACGTAAGTATAGACCTGAAGCTCTCATCAGCAAGCTTAGATGATCATCTCCTCTCTTATACGTAAGTATAGACTTGGAGCTCTCATCATCTGTTCCCTAAAATAAAAGCATAGTGATTCTTAAACTAAGATCATTGTTGAACCTCAAAGAAAATCAAGCACAGTTAATCATATTACTCAATAAGCCCTGATGACGGGATAAAGTTCTTTGCCGGATGTATGTGGGAACCAAGTTACCTGAGCTTCTCTAATCAAACCTAAAACATGATAAAATTAGTTTCAGGTTACTCATTGAAAAGAATAAGGCATGGGTTTAAATTGGACAAATATACCAACAATCATTCTTGAACTGTTTTTGGCTATCAAATATTTAAAACCGTGATCAGACTCTGCTTCAGTGTGATCACACAAACTTGTCGATGTTTAAATACATCCTTATGCTTAAAGTATATCTTAAGGATGTGATCTCATGATCGAATTAGTTCTTGGGTGTAAGGTGATTAAAAAATATATATAAAAAAAAGGGTTTTTTTTTCATTTCAAATTATTTCAAGTCTTCCACATTATGCATTAAAATGTTATTATTTTCACTTGCATTTCATGGGAAGTTGCACACACAGATAAACACGGGTTTATTTGTTAACTGAAATGATGTGACAGGAAGTTGCGAGATTGTGGTTGTGATTGTGTTACAGATTTTTGCTTCAAATGATGGCCGATCATGAGCTGAGCAAAGTACCTGACCAGAGAACCTATTCCTCCAGTTTGCAGAAGATACCGAGCTAGGATTCCTCCTCCTACATCTTTTGAAGCACTCAAGAATAGAAAGGTGGAAAAGTTGTTCCTGATCATTCACAAAGAATGCACACGAAGAGGGGGAGCATACAAAAAGGGGGAGCCTGAAAGATGAAAAATCTTCAATACCTGATCATCCATCTAGGGGAAGATTGAAGATCGTTATATGGTTGACTTATCGGTGCTGATCTCAATACAAGACGTTAATAATGATAGACTAAGAGGGAGTATTGTTGGGTCTGATAAGGATAGTCTATAAGCAACACACTCAAAGTCAACAAAGGTCAACGTCACTGTCAAAGTCATCGGAAAAGGCAAACAGACCTGTTCGAGATGAAGAACCGAGACAAGATGTTGAAGATAAATGAGTAGGAGTTTATTGTTAATAAATATATTTTGTGTCAACAAAATATATTTATTTTTGTTTAAGACATTTTTATGTTTTATATGTAATTTCCCTAATTGTCTAAGTGTATGTGCTTAATATGTCATTAGTGAATATTATCACTATATATAGATTAGTGACAATTAGGTTTTAGAGAGCTTGAATGAGCCATTGATTGAGGGGCTTTCACTTTGTAATATATTTAGCAATCAATTCAGATCAAACAAGGGTTTTATTGAATGTTCTTGAGGTATTCATCATTGTTCATTCATATTTTATAGTGTTTGATCTATATTTTACACAAACATCATTGATATCTGTGTTATCACTAGGATTTGATTGTGTTTATCAATCAAGTGCACTGTTATATCAATGATAAGGACCAACAGTTGCCTCTGATTAATCCTACCAAGTCAGTTTGAGGTGAAAATTTTGTTAATCTTCTAAATCGAGGAATTACCATAATGGATTCTTATCTTAAAACCAGATATGATCAAGAAGATAAATAATATTTCAAGTCTCTAAAGAGTAAAAGAAAGGTGGCTGCTCATCTAGAAGAGAAGAATAGTTTTTGGATGCGTATAGTGATTAGTACTTTGAAAAGGTCACTAACCCAGGCTTGAAAGTGATAGATGGTACTCAAACATCTAAATCAATTTTGAGATGGTTCTATCATGCTGAGTCATTCCAGTTGAAGCTAGTTCATAGCTTAGAAGATTGGGATCAAGATATGATTTCATTATTTTGAGTTTTTGAGCTTAAACTTCTCCATCCAAGTTATATCTCTTTCTTTTCTAACCAGAAGTTTGATCGTGTTGCGTCAGAAGTTGCTGATAATGATAGAAATTATGACAATTATTAAGATAATGGATGCTGCTATGGAGTGAATTAAATTACGAAAAGCTCTAGCATTTGCTAACATCATGAAGGAGGACATAAAGTCTATTGATTTAATGAGAATTTCATGTAAAGAAGTGTTGGAAGTTCACTCTCATGATCATCCTAAACCTTATGAGTTCTATGCCAACATAGATATTGCAGGTCTGACAAAAGAAACTATGGTTGAAATGGACAAGATTGAGATTAAAACAAACGAGTCAAAGCCTTAGCAAGCTATACTTGCCAAGAAGTTCAAGTCAGCTATCAAGAAAGTGTTGCGTGAATTGGAGCTTTACAAAGAAAAGCCGGTGGTCAAGATTAAAGATGATCCAGAAGAGTTCATTGAAGACTGAAGACAATGATAATCTTAGGGGGAGTATTGTTAGAGCTCTTAGAATATTAACATTTGTCTGTTGTGTTTTGTCATAGTATAGGGACTTATTTTGTAAATATATGTTCCTTGTTTTTCTTTGATAGTATAAATAGGATAGTTTACGTATTATGTAGGGTAGACAACGAAACAGTTAGGACAGATCTGAACAACTATAACTCACTCTTACACTTTGTATCCTAAGCATTTGCTATCAATGAAATCTATGAATTTTTGAAGTAATTGCTTGTGTTTGATTACTTAGTGTTTGAATTGATCATTGCATTATGAAATCATCACAGATCGATCCATTTGAACCTATCAACAATCTCTCAAATATAACAACAATATGTTATATAATCAATACTCATTAATCATAGTGCGGAAACCCATGACTAATGATATGATACTATGTGTGCGTGTATGATTGTGTGTTTGCTATTGATTGAATTCTTGAATAATAAGAACTGCTTGTTTGTATTGATTCTTTAAAAGCTTTCAAAGGATTAGGGTATTATGCTATTTATAGCGTATACAAATAGCTATATACAATTACAAAAATACCATTATGTAAAACAAAATTACATGAAATCCTAAGTCTAAGTCGTCTGCTGTGGATGATAGACTGTCCGCGATGGATGCTAAGTCATCTGCTGTTGATGTTGAATAAGTTGTCCGCTGTGTCTTGGATACTGTCCGCTATGAACACTTGTGTTTGCATGATAGGTCCGTTGTGGGGTGTTCATCCGCTGTGGATGAACATCCATTGTCGATTGTTCATCAGTTGTGGACATTTGTGCATCCGTTGTATGTGTGTTGATCATTCGCTGTAGACACTTGGACCTTTTTCATCATCCACTGCAAGAACTTCTTCATCTTGTATGGATAGTTCTTCATTAGCTACCGACACTTGTCAAAAATATCTTTTATCTACAAACCTGAAAAAGAAATTTAAACAATGATTAGTGTTTGTTATGAATGTTAATGATGCTAATGTGTTAGTTAATGAATGTTTGAAAGTTAGAACACATTATGTTAAGCATTATCCATCAATGCACTTGTTGAGTCTAACAAAATGTCTCATACTGGTTAACAAGCTTGTCTTTGTTAATCTCCGTAACTTCACTGCTTCCCTCACACATAATGCAGAGTATATCCCATACCCATTTAGCAGTGCTATACTTCTCCAACCTTTTGAGCACATTAAGCTTCAAAGCTTAAGTGACTAGAGAGTAAGCTCTCAAATCAACTTTAATCTTCTTGTAGTCTTTAGGATTGAGGACTAAGTTACGGTCTTCTACTGGAATTCTAACAGTCTAGTACTAATCAACATCCAAGGTAGTGGGAATGAATGGACCTCTATGGATAGAAATACAGTAATCTGCATCAACACCAATCAAGTAATTTATAAACCTCATTTTCCATTGTTTAAATTTGCTTTATGTTTCAACATGGGTGGTTTAGGATGATGATTTCTATCACTTGAGTTTAATGAATCCATGATTGCTGCTTGATTTTAATGGGTTTAGATAGTTAGATTGATTTTAGACTTATTATATGTTAGGGATAGAACTCATGTATAGGTTTAGATGATAAGATCACTCTTGCAATCATAATTGTAATTATTATTTTTGACGATATAATATGAATATATTTTATTATATTTGTTTTTATGAATTAAATAACATTTATTTTGCACATCATTTAATATATTCATCTATGATATAATATATTTCAGAATGTATGTGTGAATGTGCAGGAAACATTAAACTGTGTCAATTTGGAAAATTGACCAAGTGTTGGAACAACTGCGGATGAATAAAGTGTTCTTTCGTAGATGTTCTCAGGAACATAACTGAAGAATATACATCCGTGGATCTCATACGGAAGAACAACTTCAGCTGAACAAGAAAAGAAGTGAAGCTGCTGGAGGGATTGCTGCGGAAGACAAGAACTCCTGCGGAAGCACAAGAACAAGTACAATACAATAGTTGCTGCGGAAGACAGACTACCTGTGGAAGAGTAAATTCCTACGGAAGACCAATTAACTCAGAAGTCAACATCAAGTCAACAAGTCAACGTGGTAGAACAACAACAACATTAATGACGATGGAATACATATTATTCAAGCGGATATTCCACATCACATCAACAAACTTGATTCATATTAGATTCGTTGTAAATCTCAAATTCCTAAGCCGATAAACATGGCGAGGATTTGGATAAGTTTAATTAGCTTAATTATAGCAACAAAATAGCTAGCAATAGAACAGAATTAGATCTATATATATATACGAGATCAACAACATAGATGAGAGATAACAATAGTTGAGAATTATTAGAATCATCAGCAATTATTATCTGAAGCATTGTATTCAAGATCAGAAACATTAATAGTAACAAGAAAGCATTATGATCAACATTCTTGAGTTCCCTCGGTTTGATCATTCTTATTTTATTTGTTTGATTGGTTGAGTTTAGTATTATTAATAGATTAAACACCAAGTATTGATAATTCCGCGATCAATACTTGGTTAAATCAATTCTGATAATTCCTGAACGATCCTTGAATTCACAGGTGGTATCAGAGCGAGGTGCTCATTGATTCATATTAATTGATCTATCAGCTTTGATTAGTTTAATCAAATTCTACTTTAAAACAAAACCTCTGCTCTTCAAAATTAAATAACATGAGTAACTAAGTTGTTGGTGCTTATCAACCTCCTAAACTGGAAAACAAATCTGATTTTGAAACCTGGAAAATCTGGTTCAGGAATCATGTTAATTACACAGATTCTGACTTATGGGCTTCGATTACCGAATGACCTTATATCCCTCCTGCCTTAGGAGCGGATTATAAGGAAAATAATCAACCTATCAGTTTAAAGAATCTATCACCTAATGATGCCAAGAGAATCAAGATTGACATCAAAGCTTATAGTATGCGTATTATGGCTTTGCCTGAAGAACTCTTGATCAGGTGTGAATCATACAAAACAGCTAGCTCGTTATGGAAAATCCTGCACACTCTGTGTGAAGGTAGTGATGAGATTAGAAGCATAAAGAAGGATACTCTCCATGCACAATATGAAACATTCCATCATATTTCGGGTGAGTCGGTCCCTCAACAATTGCATAGATTCATGCCACTTGTTACAGAGATGAACATCCTTGAACTTAAGAATTGCAATGAAGAACTGAATAAAAAGATGCTTTATTCTTTGCCTGAAAACTGGACACAGACTGATGAGCTCAAAATGGATCGATCTGTGATGATTTATGAACACAATTCAATATAAAACACACAAGTATTCAATTCAACACAAGCAAATCAACAAAAATTCGTAGAGTTTTCATTGATTAGCATATAGAAGAATATAAAGTGTAGTAAACAGTTACAAAGCGTCTCAATCACTCTCTAAACTTAAAACTTACCTACACAAAACATATCTTTGATATATATACTAATCAAGAAAACAAAGGAACATATTTACATAAAAGTCCCTATACTATCACAAAAATATAAAAGACACATAAAGACTAATGTTAATCTTTTATGAAGCATCTACAATACTCCCCCTAAGATTCACATGGTCTTCAGTCTTCAAAAATTTTTAATCTTCAAATTTCTTTCTTCAATCTTTGTCTTCAATCTTTAATCTTCTTTCTTCAGACTTATTTCTTCAGTCTTTAGACTCCTCTCTTTGTCTTCTGCTCGATCTTCAGTCTTCATGCCTCAAAGAAGTCTTCTGGCTCTTCTTTGATCTTGAAAACTGGTTTCTCCTTGTAAATCTCTTGCTCCCTTACTGCCTTTATAATAGCTTCTTTGAATTTCTCAGCAAGAATACCTTGTTCTGGCTTTGCCTCATTTGTTTTAATTTCCATGGAGTTCATTAATTCCAATGTTTGCTTTGAAAGCCCTTCTATATCAACATTTGCATAGCATTCTGTTGGCTTTGAATTGTCTTTGCAATGAATTTCCAATACACCTTTACTAGAAATCCTCATGAACTCAATGTCTTTTATGTCCTTTTTCACAATATTAGCGTATGCTAATGCTTTTCTCAAGGAAATTCTCTCCATCGCTGCATTCATCACCTTAATTATAGACATAAAATACTTTTTGTCATTCTCAGCAGTTTCTGGACTCACTTTTTCATACTTTTGAATTGATAAGAAAGAAATGTAACTAGGATGGAGTAGCTTGAGTTCAAACACACCAAACAATGTAATCATATCTTTATCCCAGTCATCCAAATTTCTGACCAACTTCAATTCATAAGTTTCAGAATTATAAAACCATCTTAATATCAGTTTTGATTTTGAGTTCAATCTATCAACTTTAGCCCTGGATTTGTAACTTTATCAAAATATTCATCACTGAAATCATCAAGGAATTTTTCTCTGCCTGTTTCCTTTTCAATCCCTTTATTCTTCTTCTTCAACTCATAGAAGTACTCTTTATCTTCTTGATCACATTGTGTTTTCAAGAAAGAAGGCATTCGATTAATTCCTCTATTGAGCAAATCTACAAACATTTCATCTCTTTTAACTTTTGTATGATTTATCAACGGAAGTTTATTTAACTCTTTTAAGTCTTGCATTGGAAGTGATATGATGCTAGAAAAGAAATGATAAACATCACAAATAGCATTCACTCTTTTGATTAAAAATGCATCAAAGACTTCATCATATTTCCAGGCCACAATTTTAACTTCCTTGGTTGACTGACATGTTCTTCTTCACTCTTCGAGTAAATCAGGATATCATCAATGAACACAATCACTGATTTATCAACATTGGCCGACACACCCTATTCATCAAATCCATAAAAGCAGTTGGCGTATTGGTTAAACCAAAGGACATAACAAGAAACTCTTAGTGTCCATAACGCGTGCGAAAAGCTGTTTTAGGTATTCAACTAATGGTAACCAGATCCAAGATCTATCCTCGAGAACCAACTGGCACCTTGGAGCTGATCAAATAAGTCATTAATCTTGGGTAACGGATACCGGTTCTTTACGGTCAACTTCTTCAGCTCTTGGTAGTCGATGCACATCCTCTTGCTACTGTCCTTCTTCTTCACAAACAAGACCAGAGTACCCCGTGGAGAGATACTTGGTCGAATGAATCCCTTATCCAACAGCTCATGTAGCTGAGTCATCAACTCTTTCATCTCAGAGGGAGCTAGATGATACGGCACCTTAGCAACAGGTTGGGCACCAGGTATCAAGTCAATCTAGAACTCGATCTCACGGTCAGATGGCACACCTGATAAGTCTTCCGGAAATAGGTCAGGGAAGTCGTATACTACCGGCACGTCTGACAACCATGGTACTGACACCTCCACATCCTTCACATAGGGTAGATAGGCACCACATCCACGCCTCATACACTTCTCAGCCACAACCATCGAAATCACCTTCGGAATAGTAGTAAACCTATCGCCATAGATCGTCACTGAACTCCCATCTGACGCAGTCAATTTAATCATCTTCTTGCAACACACAATATTTGCCTCATAGGCTGCTAACCAATCCATCCCTAAGACTACATCAAATCCGCCTAAGGGTATCACGAATAATTTAGTAGAGAACCTATGGCCATCCAGCTCTATGTCACAATTCTCTATCAGATCAGAAATCATGGTAGACTTACCAATGGCAGTTTCTACATCAAAGGGCTAATCAATCTTTCTACTCCTAGCGGGCAACTTATCATAGAAGGCAGCTGAAATAAATTCTTACTAGCACTACAATCAAATAGTATCGAAGCACAAGTCTAGTTAACTTGGAATGTACCTGACACAACATCTGGGTCACTCTAACCTCCTCCCGAGTCATAGTGAATGCCCTGGCCTTAGCCCTTTGCCCCTCCTTCTTAATTCCCTTCGTTGCCCCGGAGTTCTCGGCCCTCGGCTTCTTGCAATCCATGCTCATATGGCCCCCTTCACCATAGTTGTAACACTTCGCCATACGACAATCCCTTGCCATGTGGCCCCTTCACACACTGAAAGCCGAGATTTGATCCCCACTTGCATTCCTCCGCATGCTCCTTCCCATATTTCCTGCATGCCTTCTCTCCTCCTGTTAACGTCCTCCGGTCATCCAGCCTCACCTTCTTACTACCAGCCACGAAACCACCACCGTTGTTCTGCTTCCCATTCCCACTCTTATCAATACTCCACTTCCTCTTCACATCCAACACCGTCGTCATCTCCCGCTCATCATACACTCTACCTGCCAGATCGACCAACGACCTCAACATATCTGGCCGGGCGGCGATCAGATGTCTGCGGATATCCGCCGGCAGACCCTGGATGTACCTCTTGATCTTTCATGACACAGGCATCACCTGATCCGACACCAACCTCGTCATCTCATTAAACTTTGTTGTGTGCTGTTGGTGGGTCATATTGCCCGCCTCCAACTGCAGGAACTCTCTCTCAACCTTATCGAGCTCCTTATGAGGACAGAACTCCTTGATCACCAACTTCTTCAGCTCACTCCACCTCATCCTCCCAGTTGCCCTACTACCCTCGGCCTGGACAATATTGTCCCACTAGTACAAGGCTGAATCCACAAATGAGTGGGTAGCAAACTTTACCTTCTGATCCTCTCAGCACTCTATAGTATCAAGTACCGCATCCATCTCTCTCATCCATCGGTGAGCGGCCACAGCACTACCATTTCCATTAAACGTAGGGGGCCTACATCTTTGGAATGCCCCATAGTTGCACCCCTTTGCAGTTTCCTACACAACCTCCTCCTCCTCATCATCACTAGAGACAACCATCTCAGTATCCGGTTGCTCTCTAGCCCCTGAACCTCCTTCTTCACCCCCTCACCTAGTAGCTTTCCTCCTCTCCTCCTGCTCCTTCTTTTCATCCTCCCTCACAGCATGACTAAACTCGATCACAGCAGACGACAGAATCGTCTGCATGACCTGATGAACCTCCTCAACCACCGCCTCTTTCACTGAGGCCCTCAGATTAGCACTCTCATCACTGCCCTCATGGTGATTAATCTCAGGATCTGCAGGTGTCGTCTCGGTAGTTCTAGCCTTATTCATCATGGCACGTGTTCCAGCACCACATTCACCACACACTCCACCTCAGGAAGACTTCGAAGATCTACCACCAGCCATCTAAGCGCTATAAGATTCAAACACCAACATGATCATTCAAGGTAATAGCTCAGATTACGTCAAGTATAGTAAGTCCCTAATTACAGTGGCCAGTTGTGATTAACCACTTACTTTACTCTTCCTTCTCTAAGCATTCCCTATCATGACTACATCGGTATCCAAATCTACAAGGGGCACATAAACCACATAACACATGCACATAATTTCTTTTTATTATCTTACATAAAACATTTACGTAAAACCTTTACCTACAAGCATGTAGCTACTAGGACTGGCATCCCTTCCCTTTCATGTCCCATTCTCAGTTTAAGTTTTAGGTTTTTTTTTTTAAAATATTTTACCCAATTCTCTTAAACTTTGGCTCTGATACCAACTTGTAAGGCCTCGCTCCTAGGACGCTTACAGTCGGTCAATCAACGCATAAAATATTTAAAACACATCATTTACAGCGGAATTAAAACTTTTCATTCATGATTAAAATCGTGTCAATACATCAAATCATTCATTTACATCTCAAAATTTGTTAATACAATAATCATTACCAAAAATGTGGATGCCAGACGCAAATCATTCCCAGTGGCTTATGCATTCAAGCCTGTACCTCCTCAGCATCAAACGGTTACCTGCCAACTATTATGAATACAAAAAGTCAACGATCCTGAGTGAGTTCTAACTTTATAAATAAAATACTTCATTTATATAACCATATCCTTTACATTCCTTGTCATCACACATCATACGTACATTCAGATAATAGTTAATTATTATCTACATCATTGTTCATCATCATTTGTTACTTCGTTCATCATTATATAGATTCTGTCTCATGCAATACCCCCGCGTCATGCTTTAAAAAGCTGATACTCTGCCGGGGTTTATAAATAAACCCCCACGTCATACTGAAGCTGACACAGTACCAGGGTACACGACAAGAATCCCATCACATCATGGCCAATCTCAAGGATTAGACCCCTATGCGCATCATCAAGGGTTAGCTAAACATACATAGCAAGTAAAGTCCCATCACACAGTACCGGGTGACCTTCGTTATCTTTCACTTCATTACATAATACTTTACTTACAATACGCACATAGCAAGTAAAGCCACATCATAAAACGTATAGTTTTAAAATTCGTTTAACGTGAAAAGATCACACATCACACGAAACAGCATCACATGCGAAAACTTAACATACATCAGCAGTATCTCGCGCGAGAACTACCCCATTGCGCGGGAACCAACCTATCGCGCAAGAACTTACAAATCACGTGAGAACTACCTATCGCGTGAAAACATTCATATCGTGCGAAAACTACACCTTTCGCGCAAAAACTTCCTATCGGGTTTTCCCGCCCAATCACAACTTATCGCGTCTAAGGCTGTTCTAACACGCTAACATCTTAAACATCATCAAACCAAGCATAGACAAGCATTTTAAAACGTTCTAGTATGCATAATAGCCCCAAAACATAAAACTTGCGTAAAAAGGGAATTAGAAACTCACCTCTTGAAGTTCTAGCACAAACGCGACCTTCTCGAAGCCTTTGCCGAGCGAAGACTACATAACCATGGGTTACATTCATCAATAATCCATTCTTAGTACATAACATAAGTTACTACACTAGTTACATACCTTAAACACTTAGACTCTTCACTTTCTCTCTCTATGCAGCCGATTTCTCTCTCTAGCAGCTGAACTTCTCGCGCGAAATGGAGTCAGACTAGGTGTTCTCGACTATTTGTACCCAGCTTCACTTTTTGCTTGGACTTCTCCCATGAGGTTCTCGCGCGAGAACTTTCCTTCATGCGAGAACTTAATTCTGGCTTCTTTTCTTCGAAATTTTCAGGCGTTACATCATCAATCTTATTCCTGTATAGCCATCTGGTTCTGATACGATACTGTCCTTCAGGAAGGTCAACCAGTTGTCATACTTCTTGTTTCCTGAATTGAAGAAATTCTTCCTACATTGCTTCAATCTAACTATTGTCTTGAAGCGCTTCCTTGATGTTCTTTGGTACGCTTTGACAAAAACCGCATGAGAAAAGACAAGTGTTTCTTGTACTTGACTTGCATCTTGTCACCCATTCTTCAAGGTCCCTAGTAGTGTTTTTGATTGGATGGTTTCTATGAATTCATGAAGTAAGAATGGCATCTACTTGCATGGTTGCATCCAAGTTTGAAACATTGATGTCTGGGTGGTGAGCAGCATCTTCTTGTGGATTGAAACGAGTTGGTGAGTCATGAAAGTAATCATATGCTTCTTCATGTTGAATGTCTGATTCTAAAGCACTTTGATAAGTTTCATTTATTTAATTCACCACTCCATCAATGTCATTTGGAACAGATCTAATTTGTTATACATTAGGAGATGTATCCAAAGCAGTTATGGGTAATGAATTTGGTACAGCCTCAATTGATGTAGTTTTAATTTTTGGTTGTCTATTAGGACCTGCTTGAAGAGGAGCATGTTGAGCTTGTACATGAGTAGATAATGGTGGGATCATGGGAAAGTCATCTTGTACAGCATTTGATGACGTGGTTCCTTGTTGATATTCTGCATTAGGCATATTAAACTAATTAAGTGATTGTGTAACAGAGTCAATATCGCATAACCAGTCAGGATCATTGATGAATTTAGGAAATGAATGCTCATTGAATTCTACATTTGTAGATGCATCTATGACGTTCAGTATGGGAGTAAACGCTTTAAATGCTTTAGATGTACATGAATATCCAACAAAGAATCTTTCGTCAGACATTGGAGTAAATTTTCCTAAATGGTCTCTGGTGTTTTATATTAAGACAGGACATCAAAATGATTTAAGGAAACAAGTAAATGGTTTTATATGGAAAAGCATTTCATACGGTGTTCTGTTGATCTCTTTGACTACTAATGTTCTAATTTGTACATAGCATGTTATGTTAATTGCTTCAGCCTAGAAGGGGATTGGCAATTTAGCATCAGCAAGCATAGTTCTTGCTGCTTCAATTAGTTTTTGGTTTCTCCTTTTAGCTATCTCATTTTGTTGTGATGTTTAGCTGAACTGAATTGATGAGCAATACATTTTTATGTTAAAAATGATCCTAAATCAACATATTTAAATTATTTTCCATTATCACTCCTAATTGATTAAACTTTGAAATCAAGTTGGTTTTCAGTTTTAGTGACTAAATCCTTGATGTTTCATTTTTAGGAAGTAGGAAGAAAACCCAAGTGAACCTAGAAAAGTCATCTATGATCACCAAACAATATTGCTTTTTGCCTATACTCATGATGTGAGTAGGTCCAAAAAGATTCATGTGAAGCAACTTCAATAGAGTATTGTTCCTTTGAGACAGGCTAAACAATGGTTAATATAATAAAATTCTTTCATAGGTAGACTAATGACATGTTTTCCTTTAACTAATCTGTTAATGTTTTTTAAATTTGTGTGTCCCAAACATCTATCCCAAACTTCAATAGAGTATTGTTCCTTTGAGACAGGCTAAATTTGTGTTTTCAAGACAACCCATTCTTCAAGGATTTTGAACCCTGGTTTCAGAATGTAGCAATGGGTGTTAGTGAAATGGGTAGAATATTTCGTTTCATATGTTTGTGACACGCTCAGCACGTTGAACATCGGTTGTTCACAGTAGTTAACTTTGTCGAAGCTCAGCTGGGCATTTGTGATTGTCACTTCACCAGAAATTCTTCCTTCCTAGGAATCTCCTCCAAAAGCCATAGTATTTCCTAGTATGTGCTTGAAATCATGAAAGTGGGAACTGCCTCTTTTCATGGTCCTGGAACATCCATAATCCATATACCAGATGTTGTTTGACCTTTTGGGATGACCCTGTGTGCACAAACAACTTAATTAGAATGTGGAACCCAAGCCATGATGGTCTTGGGTTTTCCAATTCTATGTAAAATTGTAACCTTTTGGTATGATCCTCTTGTTATTGTCTCATCTAATTCATCAAACTTTGGTTTAGAGAATGTAGTTTGAAGCTAATCAGCAAAGGACTTTACCCTATATGGTTTGATGAATCTTGATGATTTGTGTTTGTGTGTCATTATCTCTTCGTCGGAGGAACTTTCAGAAGTATAATCAAAACGTTTATCCCTATTTTTATGTAAAAATAAAGCATGTTGTTGATTATATGATTCATGTTTGTTTTGATTCCTATGAGTAGGAGTCATAGTTCTTATGAAAGAATTTGATTTTTATTGTACTCTGACAGCCCTAGGATGCAAATATAATGAAGTTCATCATTTTTTTAGAAATCTTTCCTGGATTTTTGAATGATGGACTTGCATGTGTTGGGAACGATCTGCCCAAGACACATATTGAATTGATGTGGCTAGTATGTTATGATTCAAGTTGGGTCATGCCCAATAACAAGCAAGACAAACACCCACAATATTTATTTTATGATATGATCATGTAAATAAATATTGACAATTGAAGTATTTAGAAATTGGGTTTCTAAATATTTGCACTAGTGTTGTGAATAAATTATATGGATAATTTATTCTAGAGAGAGAGTATTTTGCATTGTTATTCAAATGGTTGAACAAACAATACAAGTCTTTTTGTCCGCATTTCTTTGTTACTCATCCGCATTTACTAATGCGGATGTGTTTTGAGGAAATGCGGATGAATGTTCCTCATCCGCATTTACAAATGCGAATGTGCATTTGTGGAAATGCTGAAGGAATTTCTTCATTCGTATTCTGATGAAACTGATCGTCCGCATTTACTAATGCAGATGTGCATTTATGGAAATGCTGATGGAACTACTCATCCGTATTTACAAATGCGGATGTACATTTAGGAAATGCGGATGAAATTTCTTCATTCGCATTTACAAATGTGGTTAGAAAATGTTCATCCGCATTTACTAATGCGGATGAATATTAGAGAAATGTGGATGGGTTAAAGGGATGGGTCCCACCCACTTTTCTCTCTCTCTGAAATTTAGTTTCACAGGACGTGCAATATATGATTGCAATCAACCACTCTCTCTGATAACTTACAACACACACAAAAGGTGCAGATCGGTTTTCCTGTTAGTGCTCTCTCGATCGGTCAAAGAGAACAGTGAACTGTGATCGTTCAAGTGAAGAAAATCCTAGCAGCCTGGTTTTTTGTTGGAAGCTTGGGATAGACATGCTTGAGGCCTCCTACTTTGGAAGCTGCCGTTCAAAGATTTTCTTCCTCTGACCCATTCGAGAGATAGAATTCTAAACACCCTATGGTTGTTTGTAAGCATGTTTGTCATATAACGATCCATTATGCGTTTTTAACAGATATTGAAATTGGTTTATATATATTAACTGTAACAAGTTTTTCATCCTAATTTCACTGTATTTTTCATTTTATAAGGATAAAATGACCCTGATAAACTTATGAAAACCCCAACAATGGCATCAAGAGCCGGTTATATGGATACATGCTTCATCTGGACTGAAATCTCGGTTTCTTGCTGTTAATTCACCAACAGACAGAGAATTCTGGTCTGTGTTTCCCCTGAAATTTTCAAGATTCTACTTTACATGCCTATTGTAATGTTGAAAAATTTAATGATTTCGATGATTTAGTTGTTTGGACAAGAATCATGATATTCGGTTTGTCTTTACAATAACCGAAAATCAGTGGTTCAAGGGGAAAGCTTTCGGATTTTGCTTACATATTTGGATATGTATCTTGATGTTCATAATCTAGCCGAGATCTTGTGTTTGGTTGTGTTGTGATTTGTATTTGATTATTCAAATGGTTGTAATAATTAAATGTATTTGTTCTTCCTATTGGCTATGTAACTTATTTATTTTCATTTGGTATGTTAAATAAATAGATTAGTTGTATTTCACTTTTACTAGAAAAATATATATAGGATATATAATTTTGTAAAAGAAGACGCAACAAGGATGTTTTTCGGTTTGGGCCAATTTTGTGCCCAAAGAGCTTTATAGCTCTTAATAGGATTTAGGCCCAATAACCAAAAACATATTTTGAAGGCCCAAAGGAGTTTGGTGCAGAAATTTAAGCCTATTTGGAAGCTCAAATTGAATGGGAGAATCACAACACAAAATGGACACTTGAAACATTTGGATGCGGGATCAAGTGGGAGTTCACCGACACAAGTGTTACCATAGGAAGGACCTAATTAACTCACTTGTTTCGGTCAACAAGTGATGTTAAATTAGTTGGCTATGGTTATGAACTTGTTGTTGTATGTGTTGCTTGTATGGTTGATTTAATTTTATTGTTTATGTGATATTTGAATATGCACTGTTAAACAATTTCAAATCAACAACAAGCTGTAAACGGTTCTTTTGGAAACATTAACATGGGTAATAAAATGATTTTATTAAAGGTTAATGTTTTTGCAATAAAATTGGGTTTTATTAAAAGATCCTTGGAAATTGGTTTCACTTATGTACCACGCATTTGAATGCATGCTAATGTAAGGTACAAAATGTTTTCATAACTAGAATTAATGGAAACAAAATCCCTTTTATACAAGTTTAACACAATCCTTTTATACAACACTCGAATCACTTGGGAAATATTTGTTGGATAAAGGTCACCTAACCACATTTAGGGAACTTGTGTGTTTGAGGTGGGTTTAACATATTTATGGGATAAAGGTCACCTAACCACCTGTATGTGTAAACTCACATGTGTGTGTAAGTAGGATGACTTGAGTTGAAAACCAAGTGAATAGGGTCACCGAAGCATGGCGTACAATGGTGTTGATAGAATTAAACATGCCGACTAAAAATAAAGATGTTTATCCAATCCCATAAACTAGAAGTTGCAAAGGGTTGCAATTGTCAAACCTTGACTCCCTTGTTAATTTAAATAATGAGATAAAGGTCACCTAACTATTTTTTAAATGTAATATTGGATTCTAGATTTTAATTATTAACTGTCTATGAGACATTAAAGGGTATTAATAATTAAAATGTCATTTTGTAAATACTAAAATTGAACTTTGTTTATATTGTAGTAATGGTCGCAAATAATAACAATGCTACCTCCCCGATCGTCCATAACCTTTCACTAAGAACTATCCTGGAAAAGGGTCGGCTCAACCACAATAATTTCATGGATTGGTTTCGAAACTTGAGAATTGTTCTTAAGTAAGAAAAGAAATCATATGTGTTGGACGATCCTATTCCTGATGAACCCAACGCTGATGATGTTGATGCGTACGAGGATTGGGTTAAGCACACTGAGGATTCTGTGCAAGTTTCTTGCCTCATGTTGGGAACCATGATTCCCAAGCTTCAAAAGGATTTTGAATATCACGGGGCATACGACATGATTACCCAGCTGAAGGAAATGTTCATTCAACAAGCAAGGGTAGAGCGCTTCAAAACGGTTCGAGCGCTTCATGCATGTTGAACGGAGGATTCTGTGCAAGTTTCTTGCCTCAATGGTCTAACCAAGAAGTTTGAGACTTTTATCATGAATTATAACATGAATATATGGGACAAAAGCATTGGGGAACTTCATGCAATGCTCAAAACAGCCAAGGCAGGGATGGGTAAAAGGGTTTTACCAGTTCTCACGATCAATGAGGGTGGCAACAAGAAAAGACATCACCCCGAACCTAAGGCAAATGTTGCCAAAGGCAGGTGATACATCAAAGGAAAGTGTAAGGGAAAGATTAAAGTGGGACCACCAAAACCGAGGCTTAAGAAGCCAAAGGCTACGGAGAACGATCCATGCTTTGAATGTGGTGAGATAGGACATTGGAAAAGGAACTGTCCAATCTATCTCAAAGAGTTGAGAAACAAGAAGGATGTTGGGCAGAACTCAGTTACAACTTTCATGATCCATATTGAACTTAATGTTATTCCTTCAAACACATGGGTATTAGATACCGGATGTGGAACTCATATTTGCAATTTGTTGCAGGGGTTCAAAAGAAATAAGCATTTTAAAAAGGGGGATACTAGTCTCTACATGGCCAATGGAGCAAAGTGTGACCTCTCGTGTTTTTGTTAAATGTTGTTAAAGGTCGTTATCTCTTGTAAGGGTTCGTATTGTTATTAATGCAAGTACGAGGACTTATTTGTAATCTCTTGAAATCATTATAGTTGACTATAATTATATAATTAAATAATTAATGATAACCATGGTAATAATACTAATAATAATAAAAATAATAGCAAACATAAAAGAAAATATTAATAGTAATAATAACAATGAAAATAATAATAAAATGATAAAATGATAATACTAATAATATTAAATAATCATAATAAGTGTTAATCTTTCAAATAAAATAAAATAATATAAGATTAATATTTTAAAAACTTGTAAATTAATAGTTTGGGCATGAAATAATAAAGTTAAAAACACCAGGGACTAAAACTGTAATTTCTTTTTAATTCAAAGCCCCCCCCCCCCCCACCATAAATCCGGTGACCGGCCGGCCACATCTCCAGCGCGGCTCCAGTCACCACCATACACCAAAATTACAAGATTTTAACGCCCCAAACCGGTCCAAATCAAGTCATGAAGACGTTTCAAGCATGGTAATGACAATTAATCGAACTTTAATTGCGATTTGTTAATCCTTGAAGTCGAAACTGAACCCAATTACAACTTCAACTCGTTATAACATTAAAGTGCAATATTATTAAATTTAAACGAACATGAACGTTTGTGTAATCGTTTCGAAGCTTTTAGTATGATCAATTCCACCTGAAACGGTTTTAAACCCGTTTAATTCGACCTGAAACCCCCGACATTAACCTTAGTGCCGTTGGGCACCAAATCGCATGAATTGGAACTATAAATTAAAGGGCAAATGATCATAGCATCCCCTTTTAACTCCCTATAACCTCAATTTCCTGAAAATCACACCCACACATCGAATTCCATTGAAATCAGGTAAATAAAATGCATGATTATAACCTATTTCAGGTGGGAAACAAAAGCCCTATCTTTAATTTCATTATCGAGTTCGTTTTGCGGATCAATCAGATCAAATTGAAATTAGGGTTCTTGAGTTGAATTTGGGGATTTTTTGAAATTATGTTCTAAGTATTAAACTCGGTTCCTTGACACTAAACAGGGCCTTGGCCCCCGGTGGTTGAAACTTGGTTTGGCTTGGCAAGGGACCTGGGTTCGAATCCAAGTCCTTGCCTTTAATTTTTTAAAAGGTTTTTATTAATTTTTAAATTTCAAAAAATATCTAAATATTATTATTAATCATATAAAAATCATTTTTAATCAGTAATTAAATAAAATTATTTTCTTTTAAATTTTCATAAAAATTCAATTAATAAATTCATATTCTTTTACTTTAAAAATTATCAAAATTGTTACAAAATACCATTTATTATTAAGTTTAAATTATAATGAATTCCCTTTAATTCTCATTAATTTCAACTTAATAAATTCCTCATTTTTTTAAAAAACATATTTACAAACTCCATTATATATTTGAATGAGAATAAATATATATATATATATTTACATATTTAAAATGTGCATCTATTGAGTTTGAAAAAAGAATTATTTTAATCATTTAAATCTACAAATTTACTATTTTAGCAAATAGAAAATAATAATCCTTTGATAATAAAAGTTTAACTTTTATTAATGGTTTTAATCACTAAAATTCTTATTTAATTATTTAAGTATTAGAATAATAAAAATATATGTATCTTATAATCTAAAATCATGGGTTAATGATTTAATCACGAACTTAAACCGTGGATTCCGGTGTACCAATCATGTTTAACTTAATACGTCGTTCATTTAGGTTGAACATTAACGAATCTTTGGCGTTTTATACAAGGCTTTCTTATTTGGTCATCTATATAAATCAAGTGAGTTTTCATACCTCATTTTATATTATTTCACACTTTTTTGGGTGAAGCATGTTAATCTTATATTTAACACACTTGTAAACACGTTTTTACTCTTGTAACACTTTTTTGGGTGAAGCATGTTAATCTTATAAATCTCATTGCAAGACCTGTTATGCTTACCTGGGGATTTCTGGGATGAGTGCTAAATTATGGTCAACATACACATCTTTCCCAAGTTAACCAGAATTAAGTCACCTTGACGTGTCCATGTTCCTATTGGCTATGTGATACCAAATGGAACCATCTTGGTTATATTTAAAATGTCAAAAATTCTTGATTTCCTGAACTGGTTTATCTCCGAATACTAATATTTTTTTTCTTTATATCTATCTTATAGAATGTCTCGTCACCAAGGAAAACGTGCTACCTTCGACCGCAAACTTGCCGCGATGATCGCCTGTCAAATGGGTGATGTACTCCTGACCATGGTTGCTGAACTTAGTAGCATCGTAGATGCCAACAATAGCAACAACGCTAATGGAAATAATGGTGGGGATGGCAACAATGGTCATGGGGAGAATAGCAACAACCAAGGTGGGAACAACCGCACCTGTACGTTCAAGCACTTCAACTCGAACCCACTAGCTTTATCCGAAAGGAAGGAGCCACTGGACTTCTCAAGTGGTTTGAGAGTATGGAAAACACGTTCATCAACAGCGAGTGTCTCGAGGGTGCTTACGTGGTGGAATAGTGAGAAAAGGAACCGAGGTGCTGAAGTTGCCTTGGCGTTGTCTTGGGAGGAGTTTAAGGACTTAATGGTCCAAAATTTCTGCCCGAGAAGTGAATTGCAGAAACTAGAGGAGGAGTTCTGGAACCTTAAACAGGAAAGTGGAAACCATTTGGCATACTCTACCCATCATCATGAACTGAGCATGCTTCTACCACACATGGTGGATACCGTACCCCGAAGCATTGAGAAATTTATCAAGGGGGTACCGCCTCAAATCCAAGATGCTGTGGTGGGAATTAGGCCCACAACTTTGGAGGAGGCGATCGATATCACCACCCAGCTTACTGAAAACCATATTAAGGCTGGTACCTTGACAGTGAAGGGTGCCAAGTCAACTGTGAAGGTGACTCCTGAAGCAACAGAGGAGGTGAAAGCTGAATCATCATTCAAAGGCAAGAACCGTAAGTTCACACCGGCCCGCAATTATGCTATGACAACACCAAATGCCCCTTAAAGGCAAGCTGTCACTGCAAATCAAGCCCCCGTGGCAAGGGCTTATACTGGGTCGTACCCGATGTGCAACACCTGCAAGTACCATCATGCGGGGAACACTCCTTACCAAATCTGCTCATTGTGTGGAAAGTATGGTCATTTGGTGGCTACTTCCCATCGTGCCCCGGATAATGCTGCAATGGTTGCTAATCGAGCCTGCTACAACTGTGGCGAAACTGGGCATTTCCATCCACCATATCCTCGCATTGCGGGAAATGTGCCACTGGCTCGAGGAAGGGCTTTCAACATCAATGCCAACCAAGCCCAAGCCAAAAACGACGTAGTGAATGGTACATCTCTATTTTCCTTTAATCGTTCTTTTATCTTGTAAAATTCCTGCCTGCTTTCCATGTGCCAATTATAGTTTATTATCTGGGCAGGTATGTTCCTTGTAAATAGTAGATATGCATCTATACTTTTTGATTCTGGTGCGGATAAGAGTTTCGTGTCTTTAGAGTTCGAGCCTATTCTTTCTAAGCCACGTTTGAATTTAGAAAGATCCTTTACGGTCGAAGTTGCCGATGGAAAGTCAATCGTAGTTGACGTTGTCATACGCGATTGCATCTTAAGTCTTAACGAGCACGAGTTTCTTATCGACCTTATTCCTATGCAACTGGGGAGCTTCGAAATCATTATCGGCATGGATTGGTTAGACAAACAACACGCGGAAATTATACGCTTCGAGAAGTGCATTCTAATTCCTTTACCATCGGGTGATACCTTAAAAGTCTTTGGGGAGAGATCATCCCAAAGACCTAAACTCATGTCTTGTATCAAGGCCCGAAAGTGCTTGAGTAAAAACTATATAGCTTTCATGGCTTACGTAGTTAACACGAAAGCCAGGGGGAAGGAATTAGAGGATATTCCTGTTGTACGAGATTTTCCCGAGGTGTTTCCCGAGGATCTTAGTGGGTTGCCTCCCATTCGAGAAGTTGAGTTCAAAATCGATTTGATTCCTGGTGCGAACCCCGTGGATAAGTCACCTTATCATCTTGCACCGTCTGAAATGCAAGAACTAGCTAGTCAACTGAAAGAGTTGACCGATAAGGGTTTTATTCGACCTAGCTCTTCACCATGGGGTGCACCCATACTATTTGTGAAGAAGAAAGATGGTTTATTCCGTATGTGCATCGACTATCGAGAACTCAACAAACTCACTATCAAGAACCGATACCCTCTTCCTTAAATCGATGATCTCTTCGATCAACTTCAAAGAGCTACACAATTCTCAAAGATCGATCTACGTTCTGGGTATCATCAACTACGAGTTCACAACAACGACATTCCAAAGACCGCGTTTCGTACTCGATATGGACATTACGAGTTCATGGTTATGCCTTTTGGCTTGACTAATGCACCTGCTATTTTCATGGATCTCATGAATCGAGTATGTAAACCGTACTTGAATAAATTCATGATCGTGTTTATTGATGATATTCTCATCTACTCCAAGACAAAGACCGATCATGAATCGCATTTAGGCCAAGTCCTCGATCTTTTGATGAAGGAACAACTATATGCCAAGTTCTCCAAGTGCGAATTCTTGCTTGAAGAGGTTCAATTCCTAGGTCATGTGGTAAATAGCCAAGGAATTCACGTTGACCCTGCAAAATCAGAAGCCGTGAAAAATTGGTGTGTTCCCACGACCCCAACCGAAGTTCGTTCTTTTCTTGGTTTAGCGGGTTACTACCGTAGGTTCATTGCAAACTTTTCGAAGATTGCTAAACCGCTTACAGAGCTAACTCAAAAGAATATACTTTTGAGTGGGGACCCGAACAAGAAGAGACTTTCAAGACTTTGAAACACAAACTGTGTAATGCTCCTATCTTAACTCTTCCCGATGGAAACGATGACTTCACTGTGTATTGCGACACGTCTAGTCAAGGCCTTGGTTGTCTTCTCATGCAACGAGGCAAGGTCATAGCTTATGAGTCAAGGCAATTAAAGGTTCATGAAGTGAACTACACAACTCATGTTCTCGAACTTGGTGCCTTGGTATTTGCTTTGATGATTTGGCGGCATTATCTTTATGGGACACAATGTATAGTCTACACCGACCACAAGATCCTTCAACACTTGTTCAATCAAAAGGATCTCAACATGAGACAAAGATGTTGGGTTGAATTGATTAGCGACTACGACTGCGACATTCGCTATCATCCTGGACAGGCGAATGTTGTAGCCGACGAGCTGTGCTGTAAGATCCACAACAAGACTGTCTCACTTCAAGAAATCTGAGATCGAAGACAATGGTTTGACACATTAGGAGAATTTGATACCGAGATCTACGTGGATGTTAACGAGGCTACTATCATGCTTCAAAATATAAGAATTGATAGTGATCTCGAGTTATGCATCCGGGAGGCTCAAAAAGCGGCGTTAACCGAAGAAGGGAAGGATGATGAACTAGCATTTAACCTTCGGTCACAATTGGAGACGAAACCAAATGGCATGTGGTATTTCTTGAACCGGATTTGGATTTCGAATCGCGACAATCTCCGTCACTTCATCATGAATGAAGCTCACCAAACTCGATATTCTATTCACCCGGGGTCCGATAAGATGTACATGGATCTGCGTGGCCAATATTGGTGGCCAGGAATGAAGAAGGATATTGCATCTTATGTCTCCAAATGTCTCACGTGCGCAAGGGTCAAAGCCGAACATCAACGGCCTAGTGGTTTGCTTTATCAACCTGAAATCCCTATGTGGAAATGGGAGCATATATCCATGGAATTCATAACTAGTTACCACGAACCTCTCGTGGCCATGATAGTATATGGGTGATTGTTGACCGTTTGACCAAAACGGCATATTTCATACCCATATGAGACACTTACAAGGTTTCAAGATTGGCTCGTATCTACATCGATGAAATTATGAGTCGTCATGGCGTGCCGTTGCACATTATCTCCGATCGTGATGCTCGTTTCACTTCGTATGTCTGGACTTCTATGCAAGAACTCTTGGGTACCCAACTGGATTTAAACACAGCTTACCATCCTTAAACAGACGGTCAAACCGACCGAACAATTCAAACCCTTGAGGACATGCTACGTCTTTGTGTCCTTGATTTTGGTGGTGACTGGGATACGCATCTGCCGTTAGCAGAATTTTCGTATAACAATAGTTATCACTCAAGTATCAAGATGGCACCATTCGAGGCTTTATATGGTCGTAAATGTCGTTCTCCAATCTGTTGGACTGACATTGGAGAGAACTTCATTACCGGTCCCGAACTATCCAAGAAACGACCGACAAAGTCTTCAAAATCTGAAATAACCTTGAGGTGGCTAGAAGTCATCAAAAGAGTTATGCCGATAAAAGACGCAATCGTTAGAATTCCAAGTTGACGACATGGTTCTTCTTAAAGTTTCTCTATGGAAGGGTGTGGTTCGCTTTGGGAAGAAGGGCAAATTAGCCCCACGTTTTGTAGGATCTTTCAAGATTCTGGAAAGGATTGGGAAAGTGGCTTACAAACTGGAACTACCTTCTGAACTTAGCGGGGTTCATCCTGTCTTCCATGTCTCAAACTTGAGGAAATGTTTGCCCGATGAAAATTTGCATGTTCCTTTGGAAGAAATCCAAGTTGATGAGTCCTCGCATTTTATCTAGAAGCCTGTCGAGATTAGGGACCGAACGCTGAAGAAGACCCGAACAACTACCATGCCCATCGTCAATGTTCGTTGGGAAAACAAACGAGGAGCTGAGTTCACCTGGGAACGCGAGGATTTCATGAAGAAGAAATATCCCCATCTGTTCATTTAGTCTGGTCTTAAATTTCGGGACACAATTTCTTAAAGTTGGGGAGACTGTGACCTCTCGTGTTTTTGTTAAATGTTGTTAAACGTCGTTATCTCTTGTAAGGGTTCGTTTTGTTATTAATGCAAGTACGAGGACTTATTTGTAATCTCTTGAAATCATTATAGTTGGCTATACTTAAATAATTAAATAATTAATGATAACCATGGTAATAATACTAATAATAACAAAATAATAGCACATAAAAGAAAATATTAATATTAATAATAAAAATGAAAATAATAAATAAAATGATAAAATAATAATACTAATAATATTAAATAATCATAATAAGTGTTAATCTTGCAAATAAAATAAAATAATATAAGATTAATATTTTAAAAACTTGTAAATTAATAGTTTGGGCATGAAATAATAAAGTTAAAAACACTAGGGATAAAAACTGTAATTTCTTTTTAATTCAACCCCCCCCCCCCCCCCCCCGTAAATCCGGTGACCGGCGACCACCATCTCTGGCGCGGCTCCGGTCACCACCATACACCAAAATTACAAGATTTTAACGCCCCAAACAGGTCCAAATCAAGTCGTGAAGCCGTTTCGAACATGGTAATGACAATTAATCGAACTTTAATTGCTTTTTAATTTTGTTAAATCCTTGACCGGCCGACCACATCTCTGGCGCGGCTCCGGTCACCACCATACACCAAAATTACAAGATTTTAACGCCCCAAACAGGCAAATCAAGTCGTGAAGCCGTTTCGAACATGGTAATGACAATTAATCGAACATTGCATCCTTTAAGCCGAAACCGAACCCAATTACAGCTTCAATTCGTTATCACATTAAAGTGCAGTTAAAATTAAACGAACATGAACGTTTGTGTAATCATTTCGAAGCTTTTAGTATGATCAATTCCACCTGGAACGGTTTTAAACCCGTTTAATTCGACCTGAAACCACCGACATTAACCTTAGTGCCGTTGGGCACCAAATCGCTCGAATTGGAACTATAAATTAAAGGGCTAATGATCATAGCATCCCCTTTTAACTCCCTATAACCTCAATTTCCTAAAAATCACACCCACACATCGAATTGCCATCGAGACCCGTCGGCACCTTCATTCCCATTGCTCTGTTCAATTCCATTGAAATCAGGTAAATAAAATGCATGATTATAACCTATTTTAGGTGGGAAACAAACACCCACACATCGAATTGTAACACCCGGATATTTTAAAGTGGTGCAAAATGAAGAATAAAAGTAGAGTATAAGAAAGAAACGCAATAAAACCCAAGTAGAGGGGTTAAATATGTAAAAAGGTACAAAATTTATTATTATTTTGTACAAAAGTAGCATGGCCGCCCATGCCATGCCACTTTTCACCTTTCTGCCGATTCTAGAGAGAGAAAGCAGAGAAAACTTCGGTTCTAGAGAGAAGAAGAAGAAGGATTCGAATTCAAGGTAAGAATTTAGTGTTTTTAAGTTGTTCTTAGCCGGCCCATGCCTCGGTTGTATGCTTATGTGTGTTTTTGTGTTCGGGTTTTGTGTTTTAGCTGGTTTTAGGTGGTTGAACTCATAGTACAATCGGTTTTGAAGAAGTTCATCCGGAAGTTTGTTAAAGGTGAGTTCTAGAACCCCCTTTTTACTTGTTTTAACTGATTTTGGGGCTGGAAATGCATGTATGTATGTTTTTATGAATATGGGTTTTTGTACCCGTATGTATGTGTATGTGTGAATGTGGGTGGGTTATGATTTGGGTGATTTATAATGTTATGATTGTGTTATGTTCATGTTTTAATGCTTAGAATGCTAGAACTAAGCCTAGAACATGATGAATTGATGATTTGGGGCAGGTTATGATGTTATTTGTATGTGTTAGTTGCCCATGCGCCTGGATTTGGCCCATGAGCCCAACGGTTGAATTTGCTTAAGTGTTGCCCCATGCGCCCAAAACCCATGCGCCCAAATATTGCCCATGCGCTTAGAATAGGCTGAGATTGACCAGGTGTTCCATGCACCCAAAACTGCCCATGCGCCTAGGCACTCATGCGCCTGTATAGTGCCCATGCGCCTAGAAATTTGCCCAGGAGACTAAGTGTTGGGTCATGCGCCCAAATAGTGCCCATGCGCCTGAAAGTTCCCCATGCATCTGTGTTCCCATGCGCCCAGAAGGCCATGCGCCTGCATAGTGCACATGCGCCTATGCCTTAGAATATTTTCTGAAATTTTGGGGAAAATGTAAAGTGTAGGCTTTGACTTGGGATGTTCCCGAGGAGTAATGTAAGTTGACCTTATGATGTCTTATGTGATATGATGATGATGCTATGTATGGTATGGTTATATTTATGTTATGTTCCTTGTTATGTATGTTATTTTTCGTGGCTTTACGTGGTATGATTATGAAAGTAAATGGAAGTATTATGTAACGTAAAGCGGAAGATAATGAAAAAGGGAACGTAAAGAATGAAAGAATGCATGCATTATCGAAGTAATGCATGAATGTAAAAGTCTTGCAAGCAAAGGTTGAGGTGAGTGACTGTGCTGTCACAAAAGACTTGTATGCCAAAGGTTGAGGTGAGTTACTGTGCTGTCACAAAAGACTTGTATGCCAAAGGTTGAGGTGATTGACTTTGTTGTCACAAAAGACTCGTAAGCCAAGGTTGAGGTGAGTGACTGTGTTGTCACAAAAGACTTGTATGCCAAAGTTGAGGTGAGTGACTCTGTTGTCACAAAAGACTCGTAAGGGATTCAATCCATGAGATTGACCCGGATCTTTGTCGCTTACCCCGGTGCTGGTGCCAGGCTTTGTGCGCAATGAATGGAAGTTTGATAAACTTCGGCCCAGTACCCGCTTTGTGCCTACGTTTAGGGTATAGTGATGACATTGATTCGGAAAGAATGAACGAAGGAAGGTTAATGAATGAAATGTACGGAATGAAAGATAACGAATGATAAAGATGACGTACGATGATGAATGAACGGAAGTCAACGAATGACGATGAAAGATAATAATAAATTATTATCTATATGTACGTATGATGCATGATCACATGTGAAAGTAAAGAAAGAATGGAATAAACGAAAGAAAAGCAACTGACGTATGATGCATATCACGAATGTTGCGAGGATACACTATGGCAATATTTTAGTAAAGTTAATGTATGTTTATGGCTTTGTGGTGCAATGATTGACCACCTGTAAGCGTTCGGGGAACGGGGCCTTACAGTTGAATTTGGGATTTTCTGAATTTATGTTTTAAGTATTAAATTTGGTTCCTTGACACTAAACAAGGCCTGGGCCCGGTAGTTGAAACTTGGTTTGGCTTGGCAAGGGACCTGGGTTCGAACCCGAGTCCCTGCCTTTAAATTTTTAAAAGGTTTTTATTAATTTTTAAATTCAGAAAATATCTAAATATTATTATTAATCATATAAAAATCATTTTTAATCAGAAATTAAATAAAATTATTTTCTTTTAAATTTTCTTAAAAATTCAATCAAGAAATTGTTATTCTTTTACTTGAAAAATTATAAAAATTGTTACAAAATACCATTTATTATTAAGTTTAATGTAATGAATTCCCTTTAATTCTCAATAATTTCAACTTAATAAATTCCTCATTTTTTTATAAAATATATTTACAAACTCAATTATATATTTGAGTGAGAATACATATATATATGTACATATTTAAAATGTGCATCTATTGAGTTTGAATGAATTAGTTTAATCATTTAAATCTACAAATTTACTATTTTAGCAAATAGAAAATAATAATCCTTTGATAATAAAAGTTTAACTTTTATTAATGGTTTAAATCACTAAAATTCTTATTTAATTATTTAAGTATTAGAATAATAAAAATATATGTATCTTATAATCTAAAATCATGGGTTAATGATTTAATCAAGAACTTAAACCGTGGATTCCGGTGTACCAATCATGTTTAACTTAATACGTCGTTCATTTAGGTTGAACATTAACGAATCTTCGGCGTTTTATACAGGGCTTTCTTATTTGCTCATCTATATAAATCAAGTGAGTTTACATACCCCATTTTATATTATTTCACACTTTTGGGGTGAAGCATGTTAATCTTATATTTAACACACTTGTAAACACGTTTTTACTCTTGTAACACTTATGCAATTCATCTTATTTTGTCATGGTTATTTGAACTCTTGTAACTATCATGTGATGACTCTTGTAAGATACAATCATTAACTATTGCTAGCCTAGCGATGTCATAGATCTATGGGCCTGACAAGCCTATTTGATACTAAAGCCGTGGTGATTGCCGACTCCTAGTGTCGTATTCTTGAGCACTATGGGAACCAAATACACTTAGCTAATCGTTTAATCTTGTAATGGCCATATTTGTCAAGGTTTGATTGTTACATTTGTTCATCCATCTTTACTTACTTTATTCAATAACCTATGACGTGAATTGCCATATTTTATATATATATATATATATATATATATATATATATATATATATATATGTATGCTAAAATGATGGAAACTCACCAACATATTGATGACATTATTTTTAACATGTTTCAGGAAATGATACTGCTTAACTTGTTTTTGAAGACTTGGTCACATCTAGGATTGGACCTGAATTATAATAAAAAGACATTTATTGTCACATGACGCTTGAAAACTTATGTATTTGATTGTTGAACTTATGTTATTTCCATTATATACGTTATGAATCTTGATATTTAATAATATTGTCATTTTTAATTTAGTGTTGTGTGGCATGAACAATCTTAACCCTCACACCTAGACGTTCCCGCCGTTAAGGTTGGGGTGTGACACAAAGGTTGATGTTGAAGCCCTAGGAGACTATATCTTGAAGCTTCCAAGTGGTTTGGAAGTCATTTTGAAGAATATTTTGTATGCTCCTAGTTTGACTAGGAATATAATTTCTGTTTCCCTTCTGAAACAATATGGTTATGTATTAAAGTTTGTAAACGATGGTATTTGTGTTTTTATGGATGATATATTTTATTTTAAGGCTATGCCTTTTAATAGTATTTATGAATTGGTTGATGATGACTCATCCTTTAATAACTCGTTATACCAATCAAGCACCAAGAAACTTAAAATGGGTTTAATTGAATTATATCTTTGGCATTGTCGTCTTGGTCACATAAACAATTATCGCATTCAAACACTTCAAAAGAATGGTCTTTTGGATGCAAATGAAGAGGGTTCATTTGATAAGTGTGAATCTTGTTTACCAGGAAAGATGACCAAGGAACCCTTTAGTGGGACTAACCAAAGGGCAAAAGATTTATTAGGAATCATGCATTCGGATGTATGTGGTCGTTTTAAAGCAATGACAAGGAATGGTGAAAGATACTTCATTACCTTCATCGACGATTATAGTCGTTATGGTTATGTGTACTTCTTGAGACACAAAGATAAAGCTTTTGGAACGTTCAAAATCTTCAAGAATGAAGTAGAGAATCAACTCAACAAAACAATCATCTTAGGAGTTATGGGATTGTCTCACAGCTTGCTCCACCCGAAACACCACAGCATAATGGTGTGTCTGAGAGGAGAAACCGAACCCTATTGGATATGGTTCTATCTATGATGGCTAGAAGCACACTACCTCTATCATTTTGGGGTTTCGTATTGCTCTCCGCGACCCGTATTCTTAATATGGCCCCAACCAAGAAAGTGGATAAGACACCCTTTGAAATATGGCATGGAAGGGTTCCATCGTTATCATATTTAAAGGTATGGGTTTGTGAAGCTTATGTTATGCAAAACACCCTAAACAAGTTAGAAAGCCGATCCACTAAGTGTATCTTTGTAGGATATCCCAAAGACTCGATGGGATATTACTTCTACAATCCAACAAAGCAAAAGGTATTTATTGCTCGTAAGGCTGAGTTCTTGGAAACTAAATTCCTTATGGAAGGAATTCCCGATAGAACAGTGGAACTTGATGAGGATCGAGAACCACATGCCGATACATGTTTGGTTGATACTAGAAATCAACAAGAGGTTGTTGATAATGATCAAGTGGTTGATCAATACACACAAAACGTTCGCATATCTGGTAGAACTAGCTATCCACCCAAAAGATATGGATTTTTCATGAATCGATGCTATGTAGTTGACTCGGATGAACCAACTATGTATTGTGATGCAATGCCCAATTTGGATTGTGACAAGTGGCTTGAAGCCATAAACGTAGAGATGCAATCAATGTATGACAACCAAGTGTGGGAATTGGTTGTGCCACCACTTAACTCCAAACCGGTTGGATGTAAGTGGGTTTTCAAGAAGAAAACCTATATACATGGAAACTTGGATACTTACAAAGCAAGACTTGTAGCAAAAGGTTTAACTCAGACTCAAGGGGTTGATTATGATGAAACTTCTCGCCTGTGGCAATGCTAAAGTCAATTAGGTAATTATTTGCCATAGCTGCATATTATGACTGAGATTTGGCAAATGGATGTCAAAACTACTTTTCTTAATGGACATCTCGAAAAGAATGTCTATATGGTTTAGCCCGAAGGTTTTGTCGATCCATAATATCCTAATAAAGTATGCATGTTAAAGAAATCAATATATGGATTGAAACAAGCATCGAGAAGTTGGAATCAACGTTTTGCTGAAGAGATCAAGAAATTTGGATTGATCAAGAACGTTGATGAAGCTTGTGTGTATAAGAAAGCTAGTGGGAGCATCATCACATTCTTAGTATTGTATGTTGATGATATATTACTGTTCGGAAATGACATTCCAACCATGGAAGGTGTTAAAACCTAGCTTGGAAGTTGTTTTTCCATCAAAGATCTTAGTGCATATTTTAGGAATAAAGATCTCTAGGGATAGATCAAGGTGGTTGATAGGTTTAAACAAAAGTGCATATATGGATAAAATCTTGAAACTATGTTCCTTAAGTTATAAGCTCTATCTTATGATTTCTTTGAAATCTTATTAATGCTGATATGATTTTTGATGCTCTTTGAGATAATATACAATTGATCACATTGGATTCTTTTAGAGCTGTTCCTTTTTGGAACTTCTTGATGATTAGCATCAGGACACCAGGTCTTTACTTACGTAAAACAGAGGTGCCTATAAACCTAGGTCTTTGTTTACACAAAACAAAGGGTTCATGATGCACAAAGATAGAGGTTATAAAGTTTCACAACATAGTGTGCTTAGGTGAGTAAGTTGATCATAGCAAGATAAGACTTACTTGCTTGTTCCTCAAAATGGAATTGTCCATAATTATTCACCTTTGCGTTATGTTATGCATGAACTTGTTTATTTTCCACTCAAGCTGAAGCTACTCACATATCAAATCACATCTGATCAGTCTTTATTATGTGATAAAATTCAAGAAAGCGAGCAAATGTATAGTGTACTATCATTTCCCATAATATGAAATGCTTTTTCAAGAAAAACATATTAATAAGACAATATTTTTGGATTTTTTATGTTTTATAGATGTTCTTAGCTTTTTCATATAATGAATTTGACGGACAAAATATGCTTTTCTTTGTGATGAAAACTAATCTAAGTTGATCCTGCCTAAGGACTCAATTAAGAAGTTAAATCTCACAATGTCAAAGGCTTTAGTGAATAAATCAGCAAGTTGATTTGTTGTATCCACTTTGATTAACTAGATTAAACCTTTTTCTGAGCAGTCTCTCAAAAAATGGTATCTGATTTCTATGTGTTTTCTTTTACTATGTTGCACTGGATTATGTAACACCAGAAATTTTTTCAAAAACAAAGGAAAAGCAAAGTATTAAGAAGAGAAAAGAAAAGGAGCACTAGTGGAGGGGGGAAAGTGTAAAAAGTATAAAACTTTATTATTTTAATGTTTAAAAGACATGGCTGCCCATGCCACTGTCTTTTTACACTTTTTGCTTTCGGCTGGACAAGAAGAAGAAAAAAGAACAGAGTTTCTCTTGGTTATTCAAGAAGAAGAAGCTGAAAATTCGTAGGTAGGTGTTCTTTATGTTTTTGGTTTGGTTTTGTTGGGTTTTCAACCTTAAAACCGATTTTTATGTGCTCTTTGTGCTTGGTTGTGTGTCTTGTTGTGTTTTAGGTGTTTGTACTCGTTGTGCCCTCAGGTTCAGTGGAGTTTTACTTGAAGGTTGCGTTAGGTGAGTTCTAGATCCCCGATTTTTCTTGTTTTAAACATATTTTGGGGCTGAAAATGCATATAAAATGTTTTATAACTTATATGTATGTTAACCTTATGTATGTTTGTGTACGGTGAATGCTCATGAACGAAAGTAAAGGACGTATTTTAAGGAAAAGTGCTGAGGATGTCACACAGAAAAGTTACTTGGCGGGCGCATCCATTCTTGCATGTTAATTATGTTGTTTTATAATGCAACTAAACATTTATTTTGTAACTCCTATTATTCATTGTTGTATTATTTGGCAACATTAAATATTAATGCAATGAATGGCTTTTGAAAATTTTAAATCCGCTGCGATGTTTTACCATATGTATATGTTTTTATATAATTAATGCTATGATTGACCAACTGTGAGGTTTCCGAGAATGGGGCCTTACAGATTAGTAGTTATGAACATAGCAACTGAGTTATCTATGAAAATTGGTGTTTGAAGAAAATTGTAACCATAATCAAGTAGTTGGTTTTGCAACCACAAAACTTGAGAGCAACAAGCTGAAGAAGCTATGTACTCAGCGTCAGCTCAGCGTCAGCTGTTGATACTGATACATTTGTTTGCTTTTTGCACTACCAAGAAACTAGTCTTTGTCCTATGAATTGACAACCTCCAGTTGATGATTTTCTGTTGTTGTTGCAACTTCCAAAGTTACTATCAGAATATGAATAGAGGTTGAAATCTCCTTCTTTAGGATATCAAAGCCAAGAGCTGGATTCCCTTTGAGGTATCTGAATATCCTCTTAACTACATTCAAATGTGTCTCCTTTGGATCTGATTGGTACCTAGCATAAACACACACAACAAACATTATGTCAGGTCTGCTGGCAGTTAAGTACATTAAAGATCCTATCATAGATCTATATAATCTTTGATCAACTGACTTCCCTTTAGGATCAGTTACAATCTTATATATTGTTGATACTGGTGTTTTGCATGAAGAAGACTCAGCAAGGTTGTACTTCTTCAAGATTAGGTGCACATACTTTTCCTGATTGATGAATATGCCATCTTATTTCTGATGAACTTGTAAACCAAGGAAGAATGTTAGTTCTCATATGGAACTCATTTGGAACTCAGATTTCATCAAAGATTCAAAGACTTCACACAATCTCTTGTTTGTTGACCCAAAAATGATATCATCCACATAGATTTGGACAACCAAGAGGTCTTGATGGTCATGTTTGAGGAAGAGAGTCTGATCAATGGTTCCCTTTTTCTAACCATGCTTGATTAAGAAATATGACATTGTTTCATACCATATGCTTTGTGCCTGATGAAGACCATACAAAGTTTTGTCAAGCTTGTATACCCTGTGTCGGTAATCAGGATCCTCAAACCCTGGTGGTTGGGCAACATAGACTTCTTCATTAATATTACCATATAAGAAGGCATATTTTACATCCATCTGGTAAACTGAGAACTTCTTATGTGAAGCATAGGTTAGGAACACTATAATAGCTTCAATCCTTGCAACTGGAGCAAAGGCTTCAACATAGTCTATCCATTCTTCTTGAGTATACCATTGTACTATCAGCCTTGCTTTGTTTCTGATAATGATACCTCTATCATCTAGTTTGTTCTTGAAAAGCCACATTGTACCAATTGGATATTGGCCATCAGGAAGATCAACTAGATTCCAAACTCTTTGCTTTCTGAATTGCTGAAGTTATTCTTGCATTGCTTCAATCCAGCTGTTGTCTTTTAATGCAGCAGTTATGTTGGGAGGTATCGCTTGTGACAGAAAATAGGAGAACATAAAAATATTGGCAGCATCCCCTTGACTTCTTGTGGTTCTTTCATTAAGATCACCAATAATGTTTTCTATTGGATGATACTTATGAATTCTTGTGGTTGGAAATGATAATTCCAAGTTAGTGATGTTGATTGATAGAGATGGATCAAGCTGAGATGGGGAATCAACAGAGTTGTCAAAATCCTCATAATTTTGGTCTTCTGATACTGAATGAAATCCATCTTCATGATTTTGTGTTTCCGCAGATGTAGGTACAACTTCCGCAGTGGTTACAGGTGTAGAAGCCTCTCGAAATTAACATTTAGTCTTAATTGTCTTTATTAATAGTTTTGTCATAGTTTAGGGACTTATTTGTAAATATATGTTCCTTTTTGTTTTCTTTGATAGTGTAAATAGCATAGATTATGTATTGTGTAAAAATGCACAAAGACTAGACTAGTGCACCTTAGAATCAGTTGAACGAATTGTAACTGTTTTCTCTACACTTGTATTTCTATGCTTTCTATCAATGAAAAACTATGAAATTTTCTGAAATGTTTGCATTGATTTGATTACTTGTGTTTGTTTTGATTCAATTGCATCACACTATCATCACAGATAGATCTATTTTGATCCTATCAAATGGTATCAGAGCTGTTGGTTCAGTGATTTGAGATTATTGACTTTTTGAGCTCTCTGAATCACTTGAATCTATGATTGATAAGCAATTTGATCAAATAATTGTTGAATTCTGTTGTGTTTCATCAATAGAAAAATGATTTGAATCATAATTTCATGTTCAATTCGTTCAAATCTGAGAATTTGACCTAAATTCTGTTCGAACCTGTTCTTCATATTCAGACTGTATTTCAATCAGAAGATTGAACTATTGTTATTGTTTGTTGAAATTGAAGATGAAGGATTGATTATCGACCTATAAACTACCTAATTGGAAGTTTTTAGATTAATTCAACAAGTTTTGAAGATTTTCAGAAGATTTGAGTTCGTTTGAGTTCGTTTGAATCGTTTGAATCTGTTGAATTAGGCGTATTAAGTTAAAGTGTATAGGCGCTTGACAACTGTTTAGGCGTTTGAACACTATTCAGGCATTTTTGGTCTAGTCGTTTGACCACTGTTCACGCCCATTACAACTGTGTGGACACTTTGAAACTTTTCAGAAACTAAGTAATTCTAGGCGCATAACCACTGTTCAGGCACATTAGAACTGTTTTGGCATTCTACAACCCAGGCGCTTGACAACTATTCAGGTGCATTACAACTGTTCAGGCGCATTATCAGTTGGGCATTTCAGAATTCTACTAAGGCAGTCCCTTAGGCGTTTCTACATCAAAGTTGGGTGTTTGACAACTGTGTGGGCGCTTCATCACTGTTTAGGCGCATCAACTCAACACTTAGAAATTATTTCAAAATTTAAAAATCCAAAAATATTTTCAATTCATAGTTTTTAATTCAAAACTTAAAAACAACAAAAATAAATCTTTTTTTTAAAAACAAAAATTCAAAATGGTCAAATCTGAAGATTCTGAGAACAGAGTTCCTAAGTTGAAGAATAGAGCTGATTTTAAGAATTGGTTTCTTAGATTGAAACATCATCTTAATTCTATTGACACTGACTTGTGGAAGTCAATAGAAAAAGGACCTCATATCCCAATTACATCAGATGGTCCTGATAGAGGTTTTGTCTACACAAAAGACTCTCCAGAACCTTATCCTGAAGATGGGTTACAAGGTGACGATCTAAGAAAAGTAAAGAATGACATAAAAGAATATTCATTGATGTGTAAAGGATTACCACTAGAACTCTTAACTAGACTTGATGGATATCAAACTGGATATACTATGTATAAAGCTTTGAAGATAATATGTGAAGGTGGTAAGGAGATTCAAGATCTCAAGAAGCAGAAACTGAAGAGGCAGTTAGAGCTGTTTGAGCATTTATCTGGTGAAACTATAAACCAAATGATGAATAGATTTATGCAACTTACAACTGAGATGTCAACTGCTGGCATCAAAAATGATATCAAAGATCTAAATTTCAAACTTCTCAATGCTCTTCCATCCTCATGGAAACAAATAGTGACATTGTTGAAGCACATTAAAAAATTCCCTATGGATCTTGATCTATTGATTGCCAAAATTGAGTCAGTTGAGATTGATGAAAGCTCAAGAAACAATGATAGGGCAGCATCAATGCCTCAGTACAAATATGTTGCATCTCCAGCTAGCACAGTGGAGAATGCCTTTATGGCAAAGATTGAGAATTCACCAGAAGAAGAGGGTGATTTGTTTGTAGGAGCAGGTTTCTTAACAAATTCTTCATATACTAGTGCTCCTGCTTATGAAACTCAACCACAACCTCAGTCTCCTCCTAAACCTCAAAGCTCTAAACCTCAAACTGAGACTCCATCTTCTAACTCTGCTAAAACTAATAAAGTTAAAGATGTTATTAACATCCTATTACAGGATGAGGAGTCCAAATCTGCTTTTATGGCTAGTTTTTAGGTTTATCAAGGTAGCCATTTAACACAATTAGATCTTGTTTTGCAGGACTTATTCGAGTTTGATCCAGATGATGTAGAAGAGATGGACTTAAACTAGCAAATGGTGATGATTGTATATAGAACCCAGAAACATTCTTATGTCAACAGGAACTACAAGCCAAGTGCTAAAAAGACTGTTGGATTTGACAAATCTAAGTCAAGGTGTTTCAACTGCAATAGCTATGGCCATTTCTCACGGGAATGCAAAGCTCCCAGAAACAAAGGAGGGAATTGTCAAGCTAGTTCAAGCAATAAAAGATATCCACAACAGTCTCAGAAGTCATTCCAAAAGCCATATCAAATTCTACCAATGCCTGAACTTAAAGATGAATCTAAGTCTTCTGAAGAGCCTAAGAAAGCTCTTGTCGTGAGCATCAAGGATGGATATGACTGGAGTGCGTATGCAGAGCAGTTTACAGCTGTCTTAACCTCTAGTTTATCTCTTATTGCAGTGGTTCAAGATGAAGACTAGTCAAAAGACAGTGATCCAAAGGCTGAATATGACTTTAAAATGAAGAAGAAGAGTATGACTGGAGTGATAAATCTGATCCTAAAGAGGATTTAGAAGAAGTTGCATTAATGGTACAGTCAGATCAACCAAAGGTTGAAAATTTATCTTCTAACTCTAAGACAACTTCACCAAAATATCCTGAAATACCAGCTGAAGTAAGAGAAAAACTATGCACCAAATCTTGCTTTGAACATGTAGAATATTACCGAACTTACTCAAACAAAATTTGTGAAAAGTTCAAACAAGAGGAATTAATGCATAATAAACCTAAAAATGACCACAAAATATCAGATGAAAAGATCATTTCTCTACAAACTTCAGGGAACAAAACTTTCAAAGAACTAAAAATTGTTTCCAAACAACTTAAAGAAATGATTAAGAACTTGGAAGAGGAGAAAATAGCACATGCTGCTACACAAGTTGATCTTGCAAAAGTCAAAAGTTCTAAAACAATTGTGGAACAACTGGTAAGTGAATGAAAGGACAAACAAAAAGCAGGCCTAGGTTTTACACACGAACCAATGCCTGAATCTATAACAAACACTTTACCAGTGAACTTCAACATGCATGATCATTCTCCTGAAAATAAAGCTAAACTTAAAGCTTTCCAAATCAAAAACAACAAAATTTCTGATAGTGAAGAAGAGAAAACCAATGTTGAAATCTTTGAAGAAAAAGATACTGAAAAGATCAAAAACGGCATCCGGTAAAAGTAAAATCATATGAACCACGACCGAAAAGTATGAAAATATTTGTTCCCAAAGAATCTGTTTTGGAAGAAGTGATTATTAAAAATAATAAACGAAACTCCAAAAACAAAGATAAAGCAAAACAAGAAGAAGGAACATCAGAAGATTTAAACTCTTATGGTCTAAATAATCCAGAGTTTATTAATAGCAAAAAGATCAGAAAGAGAAATAAATTGAAAAAGAATCTTCACCTGAAGATGTTCAATCTCAAATAAAATCAAGTTCTACAAAATCAAGGAACCAAAGAAGAAGAAGAAAATTGACTAAAGCTAAAACTGATCAAAATAAGAGTCAAGAAAATCAGACAAAAACAACAAATCTAGCAACTCAATTTAAAGCAATAAAATTTGTGTCTGCTGGTACTTTGAACATGAACTTAATTCAAGAAGTTAAACAAACTCCTAAGAACAAATAAAACTCTGATCTGAAAACAGGTTCAGATTCGAAGTCTTCCACTGTTGTTAAACGATTTATTTCTAAGGATTCTAAGAATGCAGTTCAGGTACAAAAGTCAAAAACAAATATACATAAGAACAAATTGTCAAATCAAAACAAAATTTGTCAAATAAAAAACAAAAGATTAACTTTTCGACGCCTAAATCTAAACAAGGATCAAACATTGCGTCAACATCAAAAGTTAATAAACAGTTGTTTAGAACACTATAAAGGTACAGTGAAATTTGTGACATGTATAATCATAAGACTGCTGAATGTTTTTTTAACGAGTACTGTCACATATGTGATATGAGAAATCACTCAACAGCAGATTGTTACTTTAATAAGTACTATTCCTTCTGTGATGAAGGACTCATAATACAGAAAATTATTACTTTAGACAGAGTTAACCAAGGAATGGATTTGCAAACATACAATTGAGCAAAGGCTATGTTAATCCTCAGTTTAAAAGAAATCAAACCGTTAGTTTTCAAATATTAACTAACCAACCTTCCTTAAGCTTGAGATCTATCAAAAGAAATGACTCTGTGAGACCAAAACAATACATTCAAGATCAATTCAATCCAAAGTCTATGAGAATGAATGATAAAAATGTTGAAAATAAAAATTTTTCAAAAATTGGTCATTCAAATGGTATGAATTTTCTTAATAATGATAAAAAATTTGTGAATCATAGAATTGGTAAATTCATTAAAAAAGACTGATGTGAATAAACTCCATTTTAAACAATTTACCATTGTTGATAAGTTTGGCAAACCCAAGACCATCTCGGCTTGGGTCGATAACTCAACTTAATTTTCTTTGTCTTGCAGGTACGCCCGAGAAGACCTATTAACACATGGTATGTGGATAGTGGGTGTAACCGGCACATGACATGCAATCATGCCTTACTTCAAGAATTTAAATTAAAACATGGTACACACGTCGCCTTCGGTGGTGATGCAGTAGGAAAAATCACAGGCGAGGGAACAGTATCCAACTGGATACTAAGCTTTGATAAAGTCAACTACTACTCACAGTTAAACTTTAATTTGTTAACCATTTCCCAAATTTTTGATAAATCGTATTCTGTTCTTTTTGATGATTCTTTCTGTTACATTTTGAAGCCAGGTTTTCAGATTAGCAAAGACTGGGTGGTTGTTAAAGCTGTTAGGGATCGAGATGTATACAAGCTGAATATGTCTCAAGTTGATCCATCTACAGAAACAACTTGCCTTATTGCTCAAGCATCAAATGATGAATGTCAGCTTTGGCATAGACATCTCGGGCATTCCAACTTCAAGAATATGAACAAGCTTGTAGCGGGAAATCATGTTATCGGCCTTCCATCAAAGAAGTTTGCCACTACTGATCTCTACTCGGCATGTTTAAAGGGGAAGCAACACAGAGCGTCTTATAAGCCCAAGCAAATAAACTTAAATTCCAAACCTCTCCAGATGTTGCATATAGACCTTCTCGGACCAACAAATATGAAGAGTATTGGAAGAAAATCTTATTGTTTAGTTATCATTGATGACTTCACAATATTTTCATGGGTTTTCTTTTTGGATGCTAAATCAGAAACGGCTGAATTATTAAAAGAATTCATCACAAAAGTTGAAAATCAATTAGAACAAAAAGTAAAAATAATAAAAAGTGACAATGGAATGAAATTTAAAAATGTAACTATTGATATGTTTTGTGTAGAAAAAGGAATTGCTCATCAGCTCAGTGCTCCTACAACTCCTCCACAAAATTGAGTTGCTGAAAGGAAAAAACAGAACTTTGATTGAGGCTGCATGATCCATGTTAGCAGATGCAAAAATTCCTATCACTTTCTGGGATGAAGCCATATCTACTGCGTGTTTCGTACAGAATCATACTTTAATTATGAAAGACAAACTGAAAACTCCTTATGAGTTGATGTTTGGCAGGAAACCAAATATAGATTTTCTTAAATCTTTTGTTTTGATTTTAAATTCAAGTGATCATCTAGGGAAATGTGATGCAAAATTTGATGAAGGATTTTTTGTTGGATATTCATCTGTTTTAAAAGCCTATCGAGTTTATAACTCTATAAAAAATGTTATACTTGAAACATTCAACGTTAAATTCCTTGAAAATTCTTTTCCATCAGTTTCAAATGGACCAGCTTGGTTATTTGATTTAGATTCATTGTCAAACTCTTTTCAATCTAACTTGTTTAATCAATCTAACTTGCTTGATTCTACAGGTGAGAAGAAACTTCAAGGAGATCTCGGTTCTTTTAGTGATGATTTAGACTCTGATGATATGGATGACTCAAGCCCAGATAATCCATTTTTTTCTGTTGTCAAAGATTCAATAATTCGGTTTAATAATAATGATCAATCTCAACAAGATGAATATCATTCAGTTTTAGAAGATCAAGATGTTTCATAACCTATTCCTAATGTTGGTCCTGAAATCATACAACCTGAATCTGGAACATCATCTATTTTTGGTGATGTAATTGGTACCGGTAATCTTGATTACATCATCAACTCACCGACTCATGTTCCCAATTTCAATCCACATTCTTCAAACCTATTGTATCAGTTTTCCAACTTGAACCAAACCAATCTGGATCTTCATGTTCAAGGAAATGAGATTCCAACATCTCGTAATCACAAGAATCATCCAACGTCTTAGATTTTTGGCCCATTGAATGAGAGAACAATGAGAAGTAAATCAGAACAAGCAAATCTTTGCTTATACTCGTGTTTTCTTTCTCAAATTGTTCCTAAAAATGTTACCAAAGCGTTGAAGGACAATAGTTGGATTGAGGCTATGCAATAAGAATTATTGCAATTCTACAAACAAGAAGTGTGGAATCTTGTGGATTTACATGAAGGAGAAAATGCCATAGGAACAAGATGGTTGTTCAGAAACAAAACAGATGATCGAGGAATAGTTATTAGAAATAAAGCGAGACTCGTTGCACAATGATACACCCAAGAAGAAGGAAAAGATTATGATGAAGTATTTGCTCCAGTTGTAAGACTTGAATCAATTTGTGTCTTCCTGGCTTATGCATCATTCATGAAATTCAAGGTGTAACAAATGGACGTTAAACGTGCTTTCTTGTATGGCCAATCACCGATGTTGTGTATGTAAAGAAACCTCCAGGTTTTGAATATTTGGAATTTCCGCATCGTGTGTACAAGCTTAGCAAAGCTTTGTATGGACTACATCAAGCCCCTAGAATCTGGTATGAAACATTGTCATAACAACATGGATACACGTGAGGGAAAATCGATCCAACTTTGTTCATAAAGAAGGATGCTGATGATCTCCTATGTGTACAAGTGTACGTCGATGATATCATATTTAGTTCTACAAGTCCAAAATTGTGCAATGAATTCGAAGAAATCATGAAGTCTCGGTTTCAAATGAGTTCTATGGGAGAAATAAATTTCTTTCTTGGACTTCAAGTCAAGCAATCTGCAGATGGAATATTCATTAATTAGGAGAAGTTCGTTGACAAGCTCTTGAAGAAATTTAAACTGCAAGATTGTCAATCAATTTGAACTCCTGCTGATGTAAACACCATGATTGGGCCTGATCTGAGAGGAAAATCTGTAGACCAAACTTTATACAGATCTATGATTGGTTCATTGATATATCTTACTGCATCTAGACCTGACATAATGTATGTTGTTTGTGTCTGTGCCAGGTATAAATTAGACCTGAAGGAATCTCACTTAATTGCTCTTAAACGAATATTCAGGTATCTTAAAGGAAAACCGGCTTTAGGGCTATGGTATCCTTATGAAGGTAACTTCGAGTTACATGGATATACGGATAGTGATTATGGAGGATGTTGTCATGATCGTAAATCTACTACGGGTGGTTGTCAGTTTTCAGGACCCAGATTAGTCTCATGGCAATGTAAGAAAAAAACAAATGTCTCTGTTTCAACCGCAAAAGCTGAGTACATTGCTGCATTAGCAGGATGTTCTGAAATCCTTTAGTTACAAAACCAACTGCTGGATTACGGGTTCAATTTTCTTAAAACTCCTATTTATATTGATAACACTGCTGCTATGTTCATTACAGCTAATCGTATCCAACATTCAAAAACAAAACATATCGAGATTTGATATCGTTTTCTCAGGGATAACTCTGAAAAAGGTTTAGTCATTTTAATTCAAATTGCAACTGAAAAATAGTTGGCGGACCTATTTACAAAAGCCTTTTTACCAGGAAGGTTTGAGTATTTGTTAGAGTCAGTTGGTCTTATTAACCATGTGTAAAAACTGGTTTTTGAGCATTTCAGTTACTTGAGTCTTAAAATGATCAGAACCCTCCCTTAACTGAATAGGAATCAACAAGAGAAATTGTCAGAGTTAATTTCCTGATTGTATATTGTGTGTGCATGTTTCATAGAAAAACAAACCAAAATACAAAAATACAAAATAAAAAAAAATCAAATAGAAAAATATAAAACAAAAACACAAAAATAGAGTTTTTCTTGTTAGTTTAAGTGTTTAGGACTGAATCTGTCTTTGTAATTTGTGAGAAATAATAGATACATTAGTTATGATCAGTTGCATACTTTGCTTACGACTAAAGTCTGACGTGATCAGATATGATGTGCAGGTAAGCTCATGTAATTATACTGAAAAAGTAAACTCTTGTGATCAAACTAAATCACTCATGCATTCATGTTTGTTCACTTTAGTACCAACGAGTAGTGTTGACTTCTCAAATTAATTGCTTGTAAAGTCACAAACTCACACCCGGTGGCTATATGAATAACCATTAAGCTCTAATTAATTTAAAGCAACGATTCACTTCTCTGTTATGAGTCATCATAGACCTGAAGTGACGAGATATCCTTTGTTGTAAGTCATTACAGACCTGGGTATTCTCATCTAATGCAAAAAGATCCCAATGTGCACAAACTAAACATAAGAGCTGGTTATAAGTATATGTCAGGTTTTCAAGTTGAGAAAAGTGATTTCTTGCATATCTTAACGAGGGTTGAGCTCTCTAAGTCTAAGTGTGACTTACATAATGTCATATCTAATCATACCTTAAGCAAATCTAAGAGTTGAAAAAGTAAGTGTGCTGAGTATCTTGCTAAAAGCACTCATTTTCTATCCTTAGATCTCGTGTCTCCTTTGCTGCAGAAATGCTGACCTAAAACACACTTGATCAGGATTTATTCACTGTCTATGACTATCCACTAATTTCTTTTATTTCAATGTACTTATCTTAACTGATATGATCTCACTGCAGACATATGATTCAATTATACATAATAGATTTTTATTCTTCTTTAACTTTGATTTTTGCATGTTTTTTGTGTGCAAGCATATTAACAATGATTAGTGTGCTCTTCTTGTGACTTTCAAGAAACTTATAAGTTTTATTAAACTTAAAAGTTTAGGGGGAATAAAAAGTAAAAGTGTCAAAGAGAAAATTTTCAAATTTCAAGATATTAAAAATCAAAAATTAAATGTTTTAGATGGATAGGATGAAGCTAAAAAGTTCAAGCATGTGTGTGTTTGATATAATGTAAAAATGAACCTGAATGAAAACATTTTAATGTGGAAAAGCTTCTTGTAACATTTTAATATGAAACTTTTTGTTAAAATTAGAGACTAAAATGATGGGAAATTATTTTAAAAAAAAATTAAAACAAAAATAAAAAGGTCAAAATTTAAATGTCGAAAGTACAAAATTGAGGGTCAATTATGTAAATTTTGGATGAAAGTCAAAATTTGACAAATTCTTTTAAAAATTAGTATATGAACAATACTAATGCGTTTAAACAGTGTTCAGGTGGAAGATTTGAAAATTACAAGTGTTAGACTCATGGAAGTAATCTCATGCGCCTAAACAGTGTTCAAAAGTCCAAAATAGGAGCATGATATTTTTTTCAGAAATTTGTTCAAGTGTTGGGTGTTTCAGACAACCTCATGCGCCTAAATTGTTGTCATATGTCTGACATTTTTGGTTAAGTGTTGGGCATTTTATCCATACTCATGCGCCTACACAATACCAGGCTTTCAAGAGTTGGGCGTTTCAAGTGAAAAATTACCAAGTGTTGGGCGTTTCAGTTAGTCCCATGCGCCTGAACAGTGCAAAAGCGCCTAAAAGTGCTTATGTGTCTGAACAGTGCCCATGCGTCTAAACCTCATGCACACAAACAGTGCTCATGCGCCTAAATACTTAATGTAAAAATCAACCCATGCGCACAAATAATGCTCATGCGCCTAAATTCTTTGTGTAAAATTGAATCTCATGCGCACAAACAGTGCTCATACGCCTAAAAAATTTACACTTAGTATAAATACAACACTTGTGATTTCAGATTTCTCATTCACTCTCAAATCCCCTGATCTTGCACCAGACTATCAAACACACTTGATTCACCAGTTCATCTTTCTGAGTGTTATTTGTTCAATACTTGCGATTGATAGTTTGTTTTTCAGATTCTAAACGTAAGTTCATCAACAAATTCATACAATTTCAAGTTTATAGTTTGAATTTGATTGGGCGTTTCATAACTATACGGGCGTATGAACCCTAGTTCGACTGAATTTTGAAATCTGTGATTTTAATGAAAATGTTTAACTAAAATTGAACATTGATTGATGATATACACTTGATTTCGAACATATTGTGATAATCAAATCTGATTCTCATTAAATTTTGTTCTTGATGATGGTGTTCATGTTCATCAGTCGAAGTTCTTGAATATGAACAGTCACATTCATGAATTTTTAATAAAAATGAAAAATTAATCACAAATTCATTCTTTAATCTATTTTTGAGAAAATTTAATGAATTGATATGTTTAAAATCATTTTGTAACACCCAGATTTTTGAAGAGAAAGAAGAATAAAAGAAATAATGTAATAAAACCCAAGTAGAGGGGTTAAATATGTAAAAGGTACAAAATTGATTATTATTTTGTACAAAAGCAGCATGGCCGCCAACACTCCCCTGCACACTTCTTTTCATCGGATTTTCTAGAGAGAGAAAGAGCACAGTTCTCGGGTTTTTGAAGAAAGAAGAAGAAGAATTTGAATTCAAGGTAAGAATTCTTGGTTTTTAAGTTGTTCTTGGCCGGCCTATGCCTCGGTTATATGCTTATATGTGTGTTGTTGTGTTCGGGTGTGTGTTTTTGGTGGGTTTCTAGGTGGTTGAACTCATAGTGCAAACGGATTGAAGGAAGTCATACTCGAAGGCTGCTAAGGTGAGTTCTAGAACCCCCTTTTTACTTGTTTTAACTGATTTTGGGGCTGGAAATGCATGCATGTATGTTTTTACAAAATTGGGTTTTGTACCCGTATGTATGTGTATGTGTGAATGTGGGTGGGTTATGATTTGGGGTGATTTATGATGTTATGATGGTGCCATGTTCATGTTATGATACTTAGAATGCTAGAACTAAGTTAGAACATGATGAATGATGATTTGGGACTGATTATGTTGTTGATAGTGTAAGTTGGTTGCCCATGCGCCCCAATAGTAGCCATGTGCCTAGAATAGGCTGAGATTGACTAAGTGTTCCATGCGCCCAAAACTGCCCATGCGCCTAGGTACTCATGCGCCTGCATAGTGCCCATGCGCCTAGAAATTTGCCCAGGAGACTAAGTGTTGGGTCATGCACCCAAATAGTGCCCATGCGCCTGAAAGTTCCCCATGCGCCTTCATAGTGCTCATGCGCCTATGCCTTAGAATATTTTCTGAAATTTTGGGGAAAATGTAAAGTGTAGGCTGACATGGGATGTTCTCGGGGGTTATGCAAGTTGACTTTATGATGTCATATGTGATGTGATGATGATGTTATGTATAGTATGGTTATGTTTATGTTATGTTCCTTATTATGTATGTTATTATTTCTGTGGCTTTACGTGGTATGATTATGAAAGTAAATGGAAAGTATTATGTAACGTAAAGCGGAAGATAATGAAAAAGGGAACGTAATGAATGCATGCATTAATGAATGAAGTAATGAAAATCTTGCAAGCAATGTATGGAGGTTCACACCCAATGAAGGGTGTTAGCTCAACTGTGTGCTGGTTAGCTACCCCGGAAGTATGCACACTGGGGTCTAATCTTTGTGATTGACCATATGTATGAGACCCTTGTCGCTTGCCCTAGGTACTGGAGTCAGCTTCGTGCATAATGTTCGAGGTCTACGATAGACCTCAGGCCCAGTAACCAGCTTCCTGCACAATGTTAGGGGTATAGCACATGGCATTGGTCCGGAATGAAAGATGAATGATAATGATGAGTGTACTTGCCCTAGGTACTGGAGTCAGCTTCGTGCATAATGTTCGAGGTCTACGATAGACCTCAGGCCCAGTAACCAGCTTCGTGCACAATGTTCAGGGTACAGTATATGTCATCGGAAGTTAATGAATGTACGTAAGGTACGGTAAGAAAGATAACGAATGTTAAAGATGACGTACGATGATGAATGAAACGTATGACGACGAAAGATAATAATAAATTATTATCTATGTGTACGTATGATGCATGATCACATGTGAAAGTAAAGAATGGTTTTAAACGAAAGAAAAGTATTTTATTTTATAAAACTAGAACTCACTCAGCAACGCTGACTTTTATGTGTTTCCAGTTGGCAGATAATGTTGCTGAGGATGGCACGGGGCAGCTACTTGGCATTTTTGGACGGCATCCGTTGTTTAGATTATAATGTTTTTGTAATGTAATGCAAATTAAGATATTTTATAACAGTTAACTACAATGTATTATTTTGCAAAAGAAATTATAATGAAATGATTAAAATTATTTAGCTGCAATGTTTTAGAAATTGTAAATGTAAATTATATGTTTTATGTGCGATGATTGTCCAACTATTAGCGTCCCGGGATCGGGGCCTTACACATTTACACTATAACTTGAATGTATTTTGTTTTTTGACAGAATACTTGAACACTTAGAAAATTTTCAAAGTGCAAATTAGGTTAACAGAATTAAAACACAATAATTCATTTAAATTTCTAATAATATCAATTTGATTCAATTTTGCAAATTCTTAAGTGTCTAATTCATTTTGTCTTATCCTTTTAGATGGTTGAATTAAAGTTTGAGCCTAAACACAATATAGCAGCATTTCTTAACGAAGATGTTCGAGATGCCATTGGCTATGAAGAAATTATCAGATTTGTGTTAAGGACTAAGTATGTTTATGCTATGTGTTAACAACCAGTCATTTATTCCAGACTGATCAAGATGTTTTGGACTACTGCAACTGTTGAAATCAATGAAGAAAGGAGAAAATTTTTGAGAGGATTCATAACCAATGAAAAAATGATTGAAGTGTCAGAAGAATCCATTAGAGAAGCATTAAGGCTTGGAAACAATGACCCTGAAGACTTAGCAGAACTGTTATTTAATGAATGTAGAGAAACCTTTATTCCTATGGGTCATCCAGATAATTTTCCTAAGAAACAATTTTTCAAAGCCCGAGTGTACAATCACTGGAAATTATTATGCTATATATTCCAACATTGTATGTCCAAATGAAGTGCGAGTTGGAACTCCTTTCCAATTGATATAGCCTCACCCATTGTGGCTCTTGCAACAAACAGCAGATTCAACATGGCTCATTGGATTATGAATGGATTTATCTTTAACTTGGAGAAAGGAATCAGAAATAAGTATCTGATGTATCCCAGATTCCTGTAGATGTTCATAAATGAAGCCAATCCTGATTATCATGTTTATGGAGTTGGTGGTGAAAGATTGATTCTTAAGCATATGATAGAAACTTCATACAAAAGACTATCAATGATTACTGGTGCTCCTAATGCACCAATGTTTGACTATATAAGGGTTGTGGCTCAAGATGATGTGAATATTAATGAAGAGCATTTTCATCTAATTGAAGATGAGCCAGCTGACCCAAATGACCTGATTGAAATAGATCCTCTAGAGTTAGTTGATGATGATGAAGATGATGATAATGATGAAAGTTCAAGTTCTGATGATGATGATGATAATAATGATGGTGATGATGGCAATGACATGGTACAATTAAATGAAGATGTTCATGCAACTGAACAAGTTCAAGATGTTCAGGAAATTGATTAAGTTGAAGATAGAAATGATGAAAGTAAAACTATTGAGGAGATAGTTAATATGATTGAAGAAGCAATTGAAACAGAAGAACAAACTAAAGTTAATGAAGATGTTCAAAACTTTGAAGTAATTGAAGATGTGATACATGATGATCCTGTAAGTTTGAATCAACAGGATACGCGTGTGGTGGAAGAAGCAAACTTTCAGTTGATTATTAATGAATTAAAAGAAGAAAATGCTAAGCAAGAGAATCTCATTGAAAAGTTAAGAGAAGAAAATGAGAAATTGAAGGAGGAATTAAAAAGAAAGATAAAGTGATTGCTGATTTGGAGAAAGATAAAGAAACAAATTTGCAAAATTTTGAAGTCATGATGAAAGATTATGATCTAATGGAAGAAAAATTCAAAAAGTTGAAAGAAAACAATGAGGTTTTAAAAGATGAATTCGAAAGAATAAAAAATAGTCTAAAATCTCCATCCCCTGAAGTTATGATAGTTTTTGAAGTTACCCTAATTGATGTTGAGAAGATATCTGAGATAGATAAAGGAAAAAGAAAAATTGATGATGTAGATATTTCAGTTTTAGCTGAATCATCAAAAGTTCAAAAGACTGCATCTGAAGTTGAAACTCAAGAAAGTCAAGAACCTATAGATCAAGAGAAGATTGAGGCACTTGATGATTTAGAATCTGAGTTTGAAGATGCATGGTACGATGAAGTATTGGAAGATGAAGACATGATTGAAGTTACTCATTCTCCAATCCAGGAAACAACTGATGACATTCTTGTTGATATTGAGGATAAGTACAATTACTTGATCAAAATGAAGTACAACAGAGTATTCTTGGATGGATTAACTATCTCACAAATAAATGAAGAGTATGAAAAGTGTATAACCATTGAGTCTGTTGCACCTGTTGATCTGGATGAGATAGTAGTAGAGCATGGAGAATGGAATCCACTTCAAGAAAGTATCATTGTTGAAGAACTTTCAAATTCTGAGTTTCACCATCCTGATCCAGATGATATGAATGTAACTGCTTTAAGGATATGGTTACAATCACGTAACTATCCTAGGACGAAATTAAGCAGACTTCAAGTAGAATCGTTGAGGAACTTGGTGAGAAGTTTCCAAGAAACCGAGAAACAAACAAACAGAATGATAGTCCTCGACATGGACACCCCATAGTATCTTGCGATTATAAAGAGAACAAGAATTCTAAAGCCTCAAGAGATCAAAAACATGGAGTTGATAAGAAGTGGACATGAGAGAAAGAAAGAGCTAATGAAGATGTTTCCTGAGACTGAAAAACAAGCTTATCAAGTCTCGATTGAACAAAAGCAATTGTGGAATAAAGCTAGAACAGCAGGAGACTTGGTACAAAATGTTTTACAAAAAGGACAATCAATTTCAGAACTGCTTAATGCAATGATTGTTCCTGATAAAACAAAAGAACTTAAAATAGTAGCTTGGAAATATGATGAAGTATTTGATGCCTTTTTGATCAAAAGAGTAAATGCTATATGTGATGTTTATCACTTTTACTCAAGCATCATTGAACTTCCTGTGCAAGACTTAAAAGAGTTGAACAAACTTCCTTTGATTAACCCAACAAAAGCTAGTTGCGGTGAAAATGTTGTTCAATTTCTAAACTGGGGACTATCAAGGATGAGTTCATTTCTTAAAATGAGATGCGATCAGGAAGATAAAGAATACTTTCAATCATTAAAAAGCAAAAGAAAACTTGGAAAAAAAGGTGTAGAAGAAGATGTATTTTTGGATATAATAAGAAATCCTGGTCTAAAAGTGATTCATGGCTCTCAAATGACAAAACCAATTCTATGATAGTTTTATATATTGATACATTTGAGTTGAAGCTTGTTAGAAATCTAGATGATTAGGATAAAGATATGATTTCTTTATTTGGAGCATTTGAGCTAAAATTGATTCATCCAAGTTACATTTCTTTCTTATCAATTCAAAAGTTTGAACGGGTGTCTTCTGAATTTGCTGAAAATGACAAGAAGTACTTCATGACAATCATTAAAGTCATGAATTCTGCAATGGAAAGGATTGCATTACGCAAAGCCATGGCGTATGCAAATATTATGAAGAAGGATATTAAGTCTATTGAATTCATGAGAATTTCAAGTAAAGGGGTGCTGCAGATACATTCAAAAGATTATCCAAAACCAATGGAATTTTATGCTAACATTCACATTGCAGGTTTATCCAAATAGACATTGTAAAGAATGGAAAAGATGGAGATAAAAATAAATGAATCAAAGCCTGAGCAAGCTATTTTAGCAAAAAAATTCAAGTCAGCAATTACAAAAACATTGAGAAAACAACCGTAGTGGTTACAGGTGTAAAAGCCTCTCGAAAATTAACATTTAGTCGTAATTGTCTTTATTAATAGTTTTGTCATAGTTTAGGGACTTATTTGTAAATATATATTCCTTTTTGTTTTCTTTGATAGTGTAAATAGCATAGATTATGTATTGTGTAAAAAAGCACAAAGACTAGACTAGTGCACCTTAGAATCAGTTGAACGAATTGTAACTGTTTTCTCTACACTTGTATTTCAATGCTTTCTATCAATGAAAAACTAGGAATTTTTCTGATATATTTGCATTGATTTGATTACTTGTGTTTGTTTTGATTCAATTGCATCATAATATCATCACAGATCGATCTATTTTGATCCTATCAACAAGAATAACTATGGATGTTGTAGTTTGTTGATTTGCAGATGTGAATGTTGCTTGAATGTTTTCTAATGGATTGGGAACTTTAGATGAAGGAAATGAATCATCTCCGGAAATAGATGGAACATCTACTGATGTAGATAGATCTTCTGCGGAAGCATTTTTAACTTCTGCGGAAGCATTGTTAACTTCTGCTGATGCATTAGTTACCTCTTCTGAAGTTGAATTTCCATTTCCACCAGAATTATCATTGCTTGTTTGAGATGAAGGGCCAGGATTAGCAACACTTGAAGTGTGTGAATGAAATAATCTTGGAGGATCAGCAGTCACTAGCACTTCACTCATACTTGGAGGTACATAAGGATAACATGTATCCGTAGGACCTGCAACATTCAAATAACCAGAGTTATATGAATTTGTTAATGCATCTATATCAAACAACCAAGATGATCCTTTTACAGATTTTGGAAATAATGATTCATCAAAAGATACAATAGGTGTTTCCTCCACAATGTTATGATGTGGAATGTAGACTCTATATGATTTAGATGTTGATGAGTAACCATCAAAGAATCCTTCATAAGCTTTTTCATCAAACTTTCCTAATTGATCTTTGGTGTTTAAAGTAGACACATAACACCCAAAAGCTCTAAGATAGCCTATAAAAGGTTTTCTTTTAAACAAAAGTTCATAAGGTGTTTTATTATGTTCTTTGACAATTAATGTTCTGTTTTGAACATTGCATGCTATGTTCACTGCTTCTGCTCAAAATGTGATTGGCAATTGTGAATCAGCTAGCATTGTTCTTGCTGCTTCAATTAGAGTTCTATTTCTTCTTTTAGCAACTCCATTTTGTTGTGGAGTTCTTGGTGAACTGAATCGTTTTGTAATACCTTTGTTCCTGCAAAAGGAATCTAAAACATGATTAACAAATTCAGATCCATTATCACTTCTTAAGATTTTGATCTTTAAATCAAGTTGATTTTCAATCTTAGTGATAAACTAGATTATAGTTTCTGATGTTTCACTTTTATGTTTTAAGAAAAATACCCATGTGAATCTAGTGAAATCATCAACAATCACCAAATAATATTTCCTTTTACCAATACTCAATACATTAGTTGAACCAAAAAGATCCATGTGTAGCATTGTGGTGATGTGTTTGTGTTGATTATTTTGGACTTATGTGACACCCTATGTTGTTTTCCTTTATGACATGATGAACAATGATTAGAATAGTAAAATTCTTTCTTGGTAAGGCTAATGACTAAGTCATTTTGACCAACTTGTTCATGTTCTTCATGTGCCACAGTTGAGCTTCATCTTCTGATGACATAGAAATTAGGCAGGTTTCATTGCTTGTCATAGAGGTGTTGTTCATGTCCAAAACATATGTGTTTCATTTTCTTAGTGCTTTAAGAATGATCCAATCTACTGGGATTTGAAAACTAGCTTAAAAATGTAACAGTAAGTGTTATCAAATAAAGTGGTATAATTTTGATCACAAATTTGAGATACACTCAACAAGCTGTATTGTAAATTTTCACAAAAATTTACTTTCTCAAATTTAAGTATACAATACTCCTCCTAAGATTTACATTGTCTTCGGTCTTCATTAAATTCTTCTGGTTCTTCTTTTATCTTGAACATTGGCTTTTCTTTGTAAATCTCTAATTCTTTTAATGCTTTCTTAATTGCTAATTTGAACTTCTTTGCTAGAATTCCTTGATCAGGCTTTGACTCATTTGTTTTAATTTCCATCTTGTCCATTGCTAACAAAGTTTCTTTTGTAACACATGCAATGTCTACGTTAGCATAAAATTCAAAAGGTTTTGGATGATCGTGAGAGTACACTTCCAATACTCCTTTGCTTGAAATCCTCATAAAATCAATTGACTTTATGTCCCTCTTCATGATCTTAGCAAAATTTATAGCTTTTCTCAATGAAATTCTCTCCATTGCTGCATCCATCACTTTGATAATCGTCATAAAGTACTTCCTATCGTTATCAGCAACTTCAGAAGCAACTCTATCAAATTTTTTATTAGACATGAAAGATATATAACTTGGATATAGAAGTTTGAGTTCAAAAACTCCAAATAAGGAAATCATATCTTCATCCCAGTCATCCAAATTACAAACAAGCTTCAAATGGAACGAGTCTGCATGATAAAACCATCTCAAAATCAGTTTAGAAGTTTGAGTTCCATCTATCACCTTTAAGCCCGGATTTGTGACTTTCTCAAAATATTGATCACTGTAAGCATCTAGAAATTTTTCTTCTTCTGGTTGATCTGGTAAACTTCTTTTACTCTTTATTGACTTGAAATATTCTTTGTCCTCTTGATGACATCTGGTCTTGAGAAACGATCCATTCTGGAAATGCCTCTATTTAGAAGTTTCACAAAGTTTTCACCTTGAGCAGACTTTGTTGGATTAATCAGAGGTAATTCGTTTAACTCTTTGAGTTCATGAACAGGTATGGCTATGATGCTTGATTAAAAATCATAGACAACATAAATTGCATTTACCCATTTGATTAAAAACGCATCAAAAATCTCATTGTATTTTCATGCAACGATCTTAAAATTCTTTGTATTACCTGCCACAATCATTGCATTCAGCAATTAAGAAATTGATTGGCCTTTTTGCAATACATTTCTTACCAAATCACCTATTGTTCTAGCCTTGTTCCATAGTTGTTTTTGATCAACTAAAACTTGAAAGGCTTGTTTCTCAGCTTCTGGGAACATACTCATCAATTCCTTTCTTCTTTCATGAGCCCGTCTTTCTAATTCCATTTCTTTAATTTCATAAGGCTTCAGAATTCTGGTTCTCTTCGTAATTTCCAAGTATTGAGGATTATCCATATCAAGCACAATCATTCTATTGTTTTTTTTTTCAGTCTCTTGAAAGCTTCTCACCGAATTTCTTAGTGGTTCAGCTTACAATCTGTTTAACCTCTTTCGTGGATAATTCCTTGATTGCAACCATAGTCTGAGCTCAACAGTTGTCATGTTTACTAGATCAGGATCGTGTGATTCTGATGCTGAAAGTTCTTCAATATTAATGTTTTCTTGCATCGGTATCCATTCTCCATGTTCAATAACGATTTCATCTGGATCAACCGGAGCTATAGACTCTGCAAACATACATTTTTCATATTCTTTATTTATTTGAGAGACAGTAAGACCATCCAAAAATACACGGTTTGTAACACCCGAAATTTTTGTCAAAATAAAAGCAAAAAAAAGCAATAGGAAGAAGAAAACAAAAGTATCTTGAAAGAAAGGAAAAGGAGCCAAAGTAGGGGGGGCAAGGTGTAAAGAGTACAAAAATCAAATATTTTAATATATTTTGAGTATGGCCACCCCCATATCACCTTTTTGCATCTGCTTTTCGACTGGAACAAGAAAGAAGAAGAAGAAGCTTGTTTCTCTTGGTTATTCAAGAAGAAAAGGCTGGAATTCGCAATCGGTGAGTGTTTTATGTGTTCTTGGTTTGGTTTTCATCCTTAAACCGATTTTTATGTGTTCTATGTGTTTCGTTGTTTATTTTGGTGTATTTTTAGGTGTTTGAACTCTTATGCACTCAAGTTTGGAGGAGTTTTACTTGCTGGCTGCATAGGTGAGGTCTAGAACACGGTTTTTATGTGTTTTAAACTTCTTGGGGCTGAAAATGCATGTTTAAAAGGTTTTATAACTGTTTTATGTTTACCCGTATGTATATGTGTGTTTATGTGTCATTGATGGTTAGAATGATAGGAATAGGCTTCGAACAGGTTAGAATGTAGATTGGGTTTGTAAATATTTCAGAAAAATGCATAACTGTTGGTCATGCGCCCAAATAGGGCTCATGCGCCAGAAATTTTGACTTAGAAAATTTAAGTGAAGCTCGTGCGCCCCAATAGTTCCCATGCGCCTGGAATTTTTGCAAAATTGCCTAAGTACTAGTCATGCACCTGAACAGTACCCCATGCGCCCAGGATTGGTTCTCAGGCGCTTAAGTGTTGGTTCATGCGCCTAGTGTGTTCATGCTCCTAAACAGTACCTCATGCGCCTACTGACCAAATGACTAAGTGTAGTTCATGTGCCCAAATAGTCTTCATGCACCTATGTTTCTCATGCGCCTAAGTGTTGGTGCGCCCGCATAGTGCCCACGCGCCTACATAGTGGTCATGTGCCAAGAAAACTTAGAAAATATTCTGAAATTTGGGAAAAAGGAAATTTAAGGAATTGCCCTGGGATGTTTTGATGGTTGTATTTGTTTATTCCATGCTTGTTTATGGCCTGTTCTTGTGTTCCGTATTATGTATTATTATGTGACTTTACGTGGTGTGTTTATGCTCGTATACATAAAGTATTATCATAATGAAAGTGAAAGATTAATGATAATGAAAAGTGGAACATAATGAATGAATGAAAGTCTTGCAAGCAAAATGAAAGGATGTTCACAGCCACGGGTTGTCAGCTCAACCGTGTGCGGGTTAGCTACCCTATGAGGATGCACGTAGGGTCAATATTTGAGATTGATGGGACCTTTGTTGCTTGCCTCAGCTGGGTCAGCTTCGTGCATAATGTTCGGGGTCTATTTATAGACCTCAGGCCAAGCACCAGCTTCGTGCACAATGTCGGGTATTGCACATTGTTCCGGTAGAAAGTGAAAGATAATGATAAAAGTACGAAACATAAGTGAAGAATGATGAATGATGATAATGAATATTATCTTGTTGTGTGTATGACGTGTGAACATGTACGAAAGTAATGGCTTTTATGAAAAGGAAGTAATTCAATGAAAAGATATTTTCATATATATACACAAGGTATTTTAACAACTAGAACTCACTCAGCAATGCTGAATTTTATGCATTTTCAGTTGGCAGGTAATTATTGCTGAGGATGACACGCTGGGGAAGCTACTCGTCGGGGCAAGACTGGCATCCATTTAATCTTAATGATATTATTGTTTTCTAATGCAATTAAAAGGTCTTTTGTAACTTAAGAAATAATGATGTATTACTTAGCAACAGTAATTATTAATGAGATGAATGGTCTTTATTAACTTAAATCCGCTGTTTAATCTTATGAAATGTTTAATGCTTTTTATGTATAATGCTATGATTGACCAACTGTGAGATCTCCGAGAAAGGGGCCTTATAAGTTGGTATTAGAGCCAAAGTTTAAGAGAAATGGGTAAATATTTTCATAAACCTAAACTTAAACTGAGAATGGGACCGAATGGAGGGATGCCAGCCCGAGTAGCTACATGCCATCAGGTATATCTTTTCTTAAATGTTAACCAGTATTATGTACGTGTGCTATTTGATTTATGTGCTTTTAGTAGATTTGAATACTGATGTAGTCAGGATAGGAAATGCTCGGGGAATGACGAGTAAAGTAAGTGGTAATCACAACTAGCCATTGTAATTAGAGACTTACTATACTTGACATAAACTGAGCTATTACCTTGAATGACCATGTTAGTGTTTGAATCTTATAATGATTAGAGGATGGCTGGAGGAAGATCGTCTAAGGCTTCTAGAGGAGGAATACGAGGTGGTCGTGGTACTAGGCCACGTGCCACAAGGAACAAGACAAGGACTGTAGAGACGGCTCCTACTGAGCCTGGGCTTCATCATCCAGAGGGTGTGGATGAGAGTGATAACTTAAGAGCCTCAGTGAAGAGGCAGTTATGGAGGAAGTGCATCAGGTCATGCAGACGATTCTACCGTCTGTAGTGACTGAAGTCATCCGTGCTATGCGGGAGGATGAGAGAAAGGAGAAGGAGGAGGAGAGAAGGACTACGGCTGGGAGAAGGGGGAATAAGGGAGATCATAGTGAGGAAGAGGAACCGAATGCTGAGAAGGCGGCCTCCAGTGATGAAGAGGATATAGTAGTACGGGAAGCCGCGAGGGGATGTAGATACGGGGCATTCCAACGGTGTAAACCCCAACTTTTGATGGCAACAGTAATGCTGCCGCTGCTCACCACTGGGTAAGATAAATGGAGGCGGTGCTAGAGATTAGTGAGTGTAGGGAGGACCAGAAGGTGAAGTTCGCCACTCACTCCTTCATTGACTCGACTCTATGTTGGTGGGACAATATTTTCTAAGCCGAGGGCAGCAGGGCCATCGGGAGGATGAGGTGGGGAGAGTTAAAGAAAATGGTGATTGAGGAATTCTATCCTCACCGAGAGCTCGATAGGATAGAAAGAGAGTTCCTACAGCTTGAGGTGGGAACCATGACCCACCAGCAATACACCACAAAGTTCAACGAAATAGCGAGGCTGGTGCCGGATCAGGTGACGCCGGTGTCAAGGAATATCAAGAGGTATATCCCAGTATTGTCGGCTGATATCCGTAGGCATTTGATTGCTGCCCGGGGGTACCTTTCGATCGGTGGTAGACCTGGTAGGTAGGTTGTATGACGAGAGGGAGGAGACCATGGTGGAAGCAAACAAGAAGGGTGGTGGTGGTAAGAACTGGAATGGGAAGCGATTTGGACATGGTGGTTTCACTCCAAACAACAAGAGGATGAGGATGGATGACCGAAGAGTGGGGTCATCAAGCTTGGGGATGAAGAAGTGTGGCAAATTTGGGAAGGAGCACATTGGTGAGTGCAAGTGGGGATCGAATGTATGATTCAAGTGTGGGAAGCCTGGTCATATTACGAAGGATTGTAGGGTGTTGAGGAGCTATAACTGTGGTGAGGAGGGGCATGTGAGTAGGGATTGTAAGAAGCTAAGGGCTGAGAGTTTTGAGGTGAAGAAGAGGACGGAGAGTGAAGGGCAGAGGGCAAGCGCTAGTGCATTCATGATGACCCCGGAGGAGGCCAGAGTGGACCTCGATGTCGTGTCAGGTATGTTTCTAGTAAACCAAACTTGCGGCTCTGTATTATTTGACTCTGGTGCTAGTAGGAGTTTCATTTCTGCTACTTTCTGTGCTAAGTTGCCTGTTAGTAGTAGGAGTATTGATGAGCCCTTTGATGTAGAGACTGCTATTGGTAAGTCTACCAGAATTTCTAATATGATAGAAAATTTTGACATAGAACTAGTGGGCCATAGGTTCTCTGCTAAACTATTTGTGATGCCCTAGGAGGATTTGACATAGTTCTAGGGATGGATTGGTTAGCAGCCTATGAGGCAAGTATTATATGACGTAAGATGATGATTCGATTAATTGCGCCCGATGGAAGTTCGGTGATGCTCTACGGTGATCGAGTGACAACAGTCCCTAAGGTGATCTTGATGGCGGTGGCAGAAAAAGTGAATGAAACGCGGATGTAGTGCCTACCTGGCTTATGTGAAGGATGTGGACACGTCCGTACCACAATTATCAGATGTACCAGTTATGTGTGACTTTCCGGACGTTTTCCCATAGATTTACCAGGTGTACCACCGGACCGTGAGATCGAGTTTCAGATTGATTTGATACCCGTTGCCAAGGTACCATACCGATTAGCTCCGACTGGGATGAAGGAACTGATGGTTCAACTGCAGGAGATAATGGACAAAGCGTTCATCCAACTGAGCATCTCTCCTTAGGGTGCTCCGGTCTTGTTTGTTAAGAAGAAAGACGGTAGTATGAGGATGTGTATAGACTACCGGCAGTTAAACAAGCTAATGGTGAAGAGCCGATATCCCCTACCAAGAATTGATGACCTGTTTGACCAGCTCCAAGGTGCCAGTTGGTTCTCATGGATAGATCTCCGATCTGGCTACCATCAATTGAAGGTGAAGGAGCAAGATATTCCTAAGATAGCTTTTCGAATACGTTATGGACACTACGAGTTTCTTGTTATGTCTTTTGGTCTAACTAACGCGCCAGCTGCCTTTATGGATTTAATGAACTGAGTGTGTTGGCCAATGTTAGATAAATCAGTGATTGTGTCTATTGACGACATCCTGATTTATTCGAAAAATGAGGAAGAACATGCCGGCCATATACGTGAAGTATTGGACACACTTAGAAGAGAGAAGTTGTATGCTAAATTCTCTAAGTGTGCTTTTGGTTGCGTGAAGTCCAATTTTTGGGTCACGTGGTGAATTCTGAAGGAATCAGGTTGACCCAACGAAGGTGGAGGCAGTGATGCAATGGAAGTCTCCAAAGATGCCATCCAAGATTCGTAGTTTCTTGGGTTTGGCGGGCTACTACAGAAGGTTTATTCAAGACTTTTCCGAGATAGCCTCACCTTTGACTAAATTGACTCGCAAGGATGTGAAGTTTGTGTGGGGTCGAGAACAGGAGGGTGCTTTTGAGGAGTTAAAGGAAAGATTAACTCAAGCTCCTGTCTTAACATTACCTGAGGGGAGTGAAGATTTAGTGGTATATTTGGATGCCTCTTATTCGGGACTGGGCTACGTGTTGATGCAACGTGGAAGGGTAATAGCTTACGCATCCCGACAACTGAATATCCATGAGGTCAATTATCCCACTCAAGACTTGGAGCTAGCAGCTATGGTCTTTGCGTTGAAGATTTGGAGACATTACTTGTACGGGACAAAGTGCCCAATCTTCACAGACCACAAAAGCCTAAAGTATTTCTTTTAGCAAAAGGACCTCAACGTGAGGCAGAGGAGGTGGCTGGAATTGATCAAAGATTATGATTATGAGATCCATTACCACCTAGGCAAAGCCAACATGCTGGCCGATGCCCTAGTCTAAAGGAGAGACCTGAGCCGATCTGGGTGAAAGCTTATCAACTGGTTATGACCTCTGACGTGATGACCCAAGTCAAAGAATTTCAAAATGAGGCATTGAAAGAAGATCGCCTTAACCCTAAAAGGATGAGAGGTCTAGTCACGAAGTTGGAGAGAAATACCCATGGAGTTAGAATCCGCTTTGGACGGATGTGGATCCCTCATTACGGAAACCTACGGGGGCAAATCATGGATGAATCTCATAAGACTCGATACTCCATTCATCCTAGCGCTACCAAGATGTATCAAAATATGAAGAAAGATTACTGGTGACTGGGAATGAAGCATGATGTAGTGGAGTATGTGAGTAAGTGCCTTACTTGCTTGCGAGTGAAGGCAGAACATCAGAAGCCATACTGGAAGATCCAATCGTTGGATATACCCAAGTGGAAGTAGGAGCACATCACCATGGACTTCATCACGAAGTTACCTCGTACGGCAAGGGGGTACGATACCATATGGGTGATAGTTGATCGTCTGACAAAGAGTGCTCACTTCCTACCGATCCGCGAGACGTATTCATCCGAGAGACTAGCGGATCTGTTTATTAAAGAGATTGTAGCTCGTCATGGTGTGCCGGTGTCTATCGTGCCGAACCGTGATACCTGGTTCACATCAATGTTTTGGCAGAGATTCCATGATGCGATGGGGACGAGGCTACACATTAGCATGACTTACCATCCCAGACAGATGGTCAGTCTGAAAGGATGATTCAGACGCTCGAGGATATGCTCCGAGCATGCCTGATCGACTTTGGAGGAATTTGGGATGATTACTTAACGTTAGCGGAATTCTCATACAACAACAGTTATCATGCCAGCATTGGTATGCTACCATATGAGATGCTATACGGTAGAAGGTGTAGAATGCCCGTGTGTTGGGGAGACATTGGGCAAAAGGAGTTGGGAAGCCTTGAGGTGATCGAGGCTACGACGAAGAAGTTGGAGAAGATCAAAGCCTTTATGAAGGCGGAGAAAGATAGACAAAAGTCGTATGCCGACCAAAGGCGTAGACCGGTTGAATTCAACGTGGGTGATAGAGTCATGTTGAAGGTCTCACCTTGGAAGGGGATCATCTTGTTCAAAAAAAGGGGCAAGCTGAGCCCGAGATACATAGGGCCTTTCCAAATTATTACACGAGTAGGAGAGCTGGCCTATCGATTAGAGCTACCCAATGAGTTAAGTGGAATTCATTCAACATTCCATGTATCTCATCTAAGGAAGTGCCTAGATGATGAAGATATGATTGTACCACTGGTGGACATCGAGGTGGATGAACGACTTAATTATGTAGAGCAACCGTTGGCAATCATCGACCGGAAGGAGAAGGGACTGCAGAATAAAGTGGTTCCATTTGTGCGTGTGCAGTGGAAACACCGAAAGGGTTCTGAGTCTACATGGGAGACTGAGGAAGAAATGAGACAGCATTAACCATAGTTGTACGAAGAGTGACAGGTTTCCGGGACGAAACCTCTTTAATGGGGGTTAACACCCAAAATTTTTGTCAAAATAAAAGAAAGAAAAGCAATAGGAAGAAGAAAATAAAAGTATCTTGAAAGAAAGAAAAGGAACCAAAGGGGGGGCCAAAGTGTAAGAGTACAAAACTCAAATATTTTAATATATTGTGAGTATGGCCGCCCCCATATCACCTTTTTGCATCTGCTTTTCGACTGGAATAACAAAAGAAGAAGAAGAAGCTTGTTTCTCGGTTATTCAAGAAGAAAATGCCAAAATTCATAATAGGTGAGTGTTTTATGTGTTCTTGGTTCGGTTTTGTTGGGTTTTCATCCTTGAAACTGATTTTTATGTATTCTATGTATTTGGTTGTTTATTTTGGTGTGTTATTAGGTGTTTTGAACTCTTGTGCACTCAAGTTTGGAGGAGTTTTACTTGCTGGCTTCATAGGTGAGTTCTAGAGCCGGTTTTTATGTGTTTTAAACTTGTTGGGGCTCAAGAAATTTAAAAGGTTTATAACTGTTTTATGTTTATATATATATGTATGTGCGTTGATGCTTAGAATGATAGGAATAGGCTTCGAACAGGTTAGAATGTAGATTGGATTTGAAAATATTTGAAAAATGCATAACTGTTGGTCATGAGCCAAAATAGGGCTCATAAGCCTGAAATTTTGACTTAGAAACTTAAGTGAAGCTCATGTGCCCCAATAGTTCCCATGCGCCTGAAATTTTTGCCAAATAGCCTATGTACTAGTCATGCGCCTGAACAGTACCCTATGCTCCCAGGATTGGTTCTTAGGCGCTTAAGTGTTGGTTCATGCGCCCAGTGTGTTCATGCGCTTAAACAGTACCTCATGCGCCTACTGACCAAATGACTAAGTGTAGTTCAGCGCCCAAATAGTCTTCATACGCCTAAGTTTCTCATGCGCCTAAGTGTTGGTGCGCTCGCATAGTGCCCATGCGCCTACATAGTGCTCATACGCCTAGAACACTTAGAAATATTCTGAAATTTTAGGAAAAGGAAATTAAGGAATTTCCATGGGATGTTTTGATGGTGTATTTGTTTATTCCATGCTTGTTTATAACTGTTCTTTTGTTCCATATTATGTATTATTATGTGACTTTACGTGGTGTGTTTATGCTCGTAAATGTAAAGTATTTCATAATGAAAGTGAAAGATTAATGATAATGAAAAGTGGAACATAATGAATTAATGAAAGTCTAGCAAGCAAAATGAAAGGAGGTTCATAGCCATGGGTTGTCAGCTCAACTGTGTACGGGTTAGCTACCCCATGAGGATGCACGCGGGGTCAATCTTTGAGATTGACGGGAATTTGTTGCATGCCTCAGGTGACTGGGTCAGCTTCGTGCATAATGTTCAGGGTCTATTTATAGACCTCAGGCCCAGCACCAGCTTCGTGCAAAATGCCGGGGAATTGCACATTGGTCCGGTAGAAAGTGAAAGATAATGATAAAAGTATATGAAAGGGAGTGAAGAATGATGAATGATGATAAGAAATATTATCTTGTTGTACGTATGATGTGTGAACACGTACGAAAGTAAGGGCTTTTATGAAAAGGAAGTAATTCAATGAAACCATATTTATATATATACACAAGGTATTTTAATGTTTTAAAACTAGAACTCACTCAGCAACACTGACTTTTATGCACTTTCAGTGGCAGGTAATTATTGAGGATGGCATGCGGGGGAAGCTACTCATCAGGGCAAGACTGGCATCCATTAATCTAATGATATTGTTGTTTGTAATGCAATTAAAAGGTCTTTTGTAACTTAAGAAACAATGATGTATTGCTTAGCAATAGTAATTATTAATGAGATGAATGGTTTTTCTTAACTTAAATCTCCTACTTAATCTTAGAAATGTATAATGCTTTTTATTTATAATGCTATGATTGACCAACTGTGAGGTCTCCGGGAACGGGGCCTTGCACAGTTGTTTTTTTTCTTGATCAGATAGTTAAATCTGTCATCAATATAACGGGATGTCTTCTGCAGTAGCTTCAGTTGAAGAATTGCAACATCAACTATATCTTCTCCCCCCAAACTTCATCAAAGCAGGCGTCAGAAAATTCTAGATCCAAATAATCTATGGCTCCAATTTGCTCTTGAACTTCAACTTCTCAATTGCCTGTATGGAAGTATCATCTACACTTAGAGTTTCGACACAATCTACTGTATCTTTGAAGGAGGGTTAGATGAGATTCATCAAATGTTTGAACATCAGGATCATCTATCTTTCTTTTTCCTTTATCAGCTCAGAAAATCTTTTAACTTCAGTTGGTTGATCTTCAGACACAACAATCAGGTCTTATGACTGTGGACTTGAGATTTCTTTCATACTTTCTAACTCTTCTTTCAACTTAACATGATCTTCTTTCAACTTCTTGAATTTTTCTTCCATTAAATCCGAATCTTTTAGATAACTTCAAATTCTTTAAGTTTGTTTCTTTATCTTCTTCAAGCTCAGCAATTTTCAAGTCTTCCTTTAGTATTCTGCTTTCAATTGGTCATTCTCATCTCTCGGCTTCTATATTATCTTAAGTTGGAGGGAATTCTATTCTTTTAGAGATTCAATTATCATCTGATTGTTTACTTCCTCAGTATGAACTTTGTCATCTTGTTTTGAACTTTCACCTTCTTCTATCACATGACTAGGGGAACTAGTTCCAACATTAATAATCTCAAAAGAAGATTTCTTAGAAATCACATTTCTTGCTCGATGGACTCCAACACATCAACAACAGGAAAATCAATTCCATTTGTTGTTGAAAATTTTCTTCATTAAAATCTTCATTCACCTTAGCAATGTCATCATCTTTATTAACACCTTCATCAACTTTCACCAACTTCATAATCTCTATCATTATCATCATCATCATCATCACTACTTGATGAACTTTCTTCATCATCAGATTCATCATCATCTTCATTTTCTCATCATCATCCTCAGCTTCAGACTCTGACAGTCCTTGAGGAACTTTCAATCAGATCATTGGGGTCGATTGGTTTGTCATCAATCAAATGAAAATGATTTCATTTATGTTCACATCATCTCTTACTACAACTCTCATGTAGTCAAACATTGGTACAATCTGAGCTCCAGTAATCATAGAAAGTTTTTATAAACTGTTTCAGTCATGTGCTCTAGAAGCAATCTTTCAACCACTTACTCCATAGGCATGAAAATCTAGATTTGCTTCACTGATAATCAGTTTTAAAAATCTAGGATACATCGGGTATTTTTTCCTGACTCCTTTCTCCAAATTGAAGATAAATCCGTTCATAATCCACTTTGCCATAATAAAATCTTCTGTTAGTTGCAATGGCTACTATAGGAGAAGCATATCAACAGGGAAAGAATTCCATCCTGCACTTTTTTTGGACATACCATGCTGAAAGATGTAACATAAGAGTTTCCAATTATTATATACTCTTGTCTGAAGAATTGTTTCTTTGGAAATGATCAGGTGACCCATGGCTATAAAAGTTTCTCTACACTCATTGAAAGTGAATTCAGCCAAGTCTTGTGGTCATTATCACCAAGTCTTACAGCTCTCTAATTGACTACTAAGAGCCTCAATCATACGTCATTGTGGGAAAACCTTAAACACTTTCCTTCCTTCTTCATCTCTTGCAAATTTCAGCAGTACTCCAAAAATTATTGATAAGATGAGCATATAGACTGGCTATGGACACATGGCTATATACTATTTTGTTCTCAAAAAAAATCTATCATCTCTTCATAACCAGTAGCTTCATGAACATCTTCATTAAGATAAGCTGCTACGTTATGCTTTGGCTCAAACTTGTAAGGCCCCATTTCGGAGACCTCACAGTTGGTCAATCATAGCATAATATCTATAAAACAACTTACATTTCTTAAATAACACAATAGAAATAATACCAAAAACATTCATTTCATTACTAATTACTGTTGCTAAGCAATACATGTTGTTTCCTAAGTTACAAAAGACCCCTTTTTAATTGTCTTACAAAACAATAATAATATCATTAAGCGTGAATGGATACCAGTCTTCCCCCGACGAGTAGCTTCCCCCACGTGCCACCCTCAGCAACATTTACCTGCCAACTGAAAATGCATAAAAGTCAGTGTTGCTGAGTGAGTTCTAGTTTTAAAACATTAAAACACCTTGCATACAATATATATGAAAATAACCCTTTCTTTAAAATACTTCGTTTACTTTCGCGCGTGAGCATTCATCAACATACATCAAGGTATAAACTTGATTATCTTTCATTATCTCACCGTATTCGTTCGTTCCGTACTTTTTCATTATCTATCACTATTTCTAGATCTGTCATAACTTTACCCCATCGTTGGCACAAAGCCACCTAATTCTCGGGGTTAAGTGACAAGGACCCCGTTTCCTATGTATGGATCAATCACCAAGACTGATCCCCTGTGTGTGAACCCTCAAGGGTAGCCAAAATTGCACGCTATATTACACACAGTCAGCTAGCAACTCTCAATGAGTTGTGAACCTCCTTAACATTTTGCTTGCAAGACTTTCATTCCTTTCTTATGTTCCACTTTCATTCACATCATTAATTTCACTTCGTTTATGATAATACTTTACGTAAACGAGCATAATCATACCAGTAAAGTCACATAATATACTAATATGGACATAAAAACAGGCTATAACATACATAACATAAACAAATATAGCCATCAATCAATCAGGGTAAACCCTAAAATTTCTATTTCCGAATTTTAGAAATTTTTCTAAGTCTTTAG
>CM046430.1:29233157-29512744 GCA_025506505.1 Flaveria sonorensis | reverse complement strand
AAGGTTTGGTTGTTACCTTTTTTCATCCAGCTTTACTTACTTTATTCAATAACCTATGACGTGAATCGCCATATTTATATATATTTATGTATGCTAAAACTATGGAAACACACCAACATATTGTGACATTATTTTTAACATGTTTCAGGAAATGATACTACTTAGCTTGTTTTTGAAGACTTGTTCACATCTAGGATTGGACCTAGATTATAATAAAAAGACATTATTGTCACATGATGCTTGGAAACTTATGTATTTGATTGTTGAACTTATGTTATTTCCGTTATCTACGTTATAAATTATGATATTTAATAATATTGTCATTTTAATTTAGCATAGTGTGGCATGAACAATCTTAACTCTCACACTCGACGTTTCCGCCGTTAAGGTTGGGGTGTGACAGATTTGTATCAGAGCCCATAACTATAGGGATTTAGGTTATTAGAAATGGTGGCCTAGACTATGGTAATCTAGGGACCCTTTACATGACATTTGTAATAATCTTGTAAGTATGCTTATATGCCTATCACATATTGCATGACCAATTCCTTTTATGCTATTTGTCTATATTTAGAAAATGGTGCCTTAGGATTATGCCTTGAACTTTGTCTACCCCAACTCCCTAATCTTCTTCTTATGCCTTTAAATCCTATCGCATCTAATCTTTTCTAAATCTTATTCTGGACTACGTGTGGAATTCTACGCATCTTATCGAGTGGAGAAAATTCCTTAGACAATATGTCTAAATCTTAAAAATCTCATCGAGGTTTTAATACTGGTGACCTATAGGAAGGTGTGTGACACATAAACACCTGTATTATGGATTTCCTCATAAAAGGCCCTCGGCTAAGGCAAGCATTTCATATAAATCTCATTGCAAGACCTGTTATGCTTACCTGGGGATTTCTGGGATGAGTGCTAAATTATGGTCAACATACACATCTTTCCCAAGTTAACCAGAATTAAGTCACCTCGACGTGTCCATGTCCTATTGGCTATGTGATACCAAATGGAACCATCTTGGTTATATTTAAAATGTCAAAAATTCTTGATTTCCTGAACTGGTTTATCTCCGAATACTAATATTTTTTTTCTTTATATCTATCTTATAGAATGTCTGTCACCAAGGAAAACGTGCTACCTTCGACCGCAAACTTGCCGCGATGATCGCCTGTCAAATGGTGATGTACTCCTGACCATGGTTGCTGAACTTAGTAGCATCGTAGATGCCAACAATAGCAACAACGCTAATGGAAATAATGGTGGGATGGCAACAATGGTCATGGGGAGAATAGCAACAACCAAGGTGGGAACAACCGCACCTGTACGTTCAAGCACTTCAACTCGAACCCACTAGCTTTATCCGAAAGGAAGGAGCCACTGGACTTCTCAAGTGGTTTGAGAGTATGGAAAAACACGTTCATCAACAGCGAGTGTCTCGAGGGTGCTTACGTGGTGGAATAGTGAAAAAGGAACCGAGGTGCTGAAGTTGCCTTGGCGTTGTCTTGGGAGGAGTTTAAGGACTTAATGGTCCAAAATTTCTGCCCGAGAAGTGAATTGCAGAAACTAGAGGAGGAGTTCTGGAACCTTAAACAGGAAAGTGGAAACCATTGGCATACTCTACCCATCATCATGAACTGAGCATGCTTCTACCACACATGGTGGATACCGTACCCCGAAGCATTGAGAAATTTATCAAGGGGTACCGCCTCAAATCCAAGATGCTGTGGTGGGAATTAGGCCCACAACTTTGGAGGAGGCGATCGATATCACCACCCAGCTTACTGAAAACCATATTAAGGCTGGTACCTTGACAGTGAAGGGTGCCAAGTCAACTGTGAAGGTGACTCCTGAAGCAACAGAGGAGGTGAAAGCTGAATCATCATTCAAAGGCAAGAACCGTAAGTTCACACCGGCCCGCAATTATGCTGTGACAACACCAAATGCCCCTTAAAGGCAAGCTGTCACTGCAAATCAAGCCCCCGTGGCAAGGGCTTATACTGGGTCGTACCCGATGTGCAACACCTGCAAGTACCATCATGCGGGGAACACCTTACCAAATCTGCTCGTTGTGTGGAAAGTATGGTCATTTGGTGGCTACTTCCCATCGTGCCCCGGATAATGCTGCAATGGTTGCTAATCGAGCCTGCTACAACTGTGGCGAAACTGGGCATTTCCATCCACCATGTCCTCGCATTGCGGGAAATGTGCCACTGGCTCGAGGAAGGGCTTTCAACATCAATGCCAACCAAGCCCAAGCCAACAACGACGTAGTGAATGGTACATCTCTATTTTCCTTTAATCGTTCTTTTATCTTGTAAAATTCCTGCCTGCTTTCCATGTGCCAATGATAGTTTATTATCTGGGCAGGTATGTACCTTGTAAATAGTAGATATGCATCTATACTTTTTGATTCGGTGCGGATAAGAGTTTCGTGTCTTTAGAGTTCGAGCCTATTCTTTCTAAGCCACGTTCTAATTTAGAAAGATCCTTTACGGTCGAAGTTGCCGATGGAAAGTCAATCGTAGTTGACGTTGTCATACGCGATTGCATCTTAAGTCTTAACGAGCACGAGTTTCTTATCGACCTTATTCCTATGCAACTGGGGAGCTTCGAAATCATTATCGGCATGGATTGGTTAGACAAACAACATGCGGAAATTATACGCTTCGAGAAGTGCATTCTAATTCCTTTACCATCGGGTGATACCTTAAAAGTCTTTGGGGAGAGATCATCCCAAAGACCTAAACTCATGTCTTGTATCAAGGCCCGAAAGTGCTTGAGTAAAAACTATATAGCTTTCATGGCTTACGTAGTTAACACGAAAGCCAGGGGGAAGGAATTAGAGGATATTCCTGTTGTACGAGATTTTCCCGAGGTGTTTCCCGAGGATCTTAGTGGGTTGCCTCCCATTCGAGAAGTTGAGTTCAAATCGATTTGATTCCTGGTGCGAACCCCGTGGATAAGTCACCTTATCATCTTGCACCGTCTGAAATGCAAGAACTAGCTAGTCAACTGAAAGAGTTGACCGATAAGGTTTTATTCGACCTAGCTCTTCACCATGGGGTGCACCCGTACTATTTGTGAAGAAGAAAGATGGTTTATTCCGTATGTGCATCGACTATCGAGAACTCAACAAACTCACTATCAAGAACCGATACCCTCTTCCTTAAATCGATGATCTCTTCGATCAACTTCAAAGAGCTACACACATTCTCAAAGATCGATCTACGTTCTGGGTATCATCAACTACGAGTTCACAACAACGACATTCCAAAGACCGCGTTTCGTACTCGATATGGACATTACGAGTTCATGGTTATGCCTTTTGGCTTGACTAATGCACCTGCTATTTTCATGGATCTCATGAATCGAGTATGTAAACCGTACTTGAATAAATTCATGATCGTGTTTATTGATGATATTCTCATCTACTCCAAGACAAAGACCGATCATGAATCGCATTTAGGCAAGTCCTCGATCTTTTGAAGAAGGAACAACTATATGCCAAGTTCTCCAAGTGCGAATTCTTGCTTGAAGAGGTTCAATTCCTAGGTCATGTGGTAAATAGCCAAGGAATTCACGTTGACCCTGCAAAATCAGAAGCCGTGAAAATTGGTGTGTTCCCACGACCCCAACCGAAGTTCGTTCTTTTCTTGGTTTAGCGGGTTACTACCGTAGGTTCATTGCAAACTTTTCGAAGATTGCTAAACCGCTTACAGAGCTAACTCAAAAGAATATACTTTTTGAGTGGGGACCCGAACAAGAAGAGACTTTCGAGACTTTGAAACACAAACTGTGTAATGCTCCTATCTTAACTCTTCCCGATGGAAACGATGACTTCACTGTGTATTGCGACGCGTCTAGTCAAGGCCTTGGTTGTCTTCTCATGCAACGAGGCAAGGTCATAGCTTATGAGTCAAGGCAATTAAAGGTTCATGAAGTGAACTACACAACTCATGATCTCGAACTTGGTGCCTTGGTATTTGCTTGATGATTTGGCGGCATTATCTTTATGGGACACAATGTATAGTCTACACCGACCACAAGATCCTTCAACACTTGTTCAATCAAAAGGATCTCAACATGAGACAAAGATGGGGTTGAATTGATTAGCGACTACGACTGCGACATTCGCTATCATCCTGGACAGGCGAATGTTGTAGCCGACGAGCTGTGCTGTAAGATCCACAACAAGACTGTCTCACTTCAAGAAATCCGAGATCGAAGACAATGGTTTGACACATTAGGAAATTTGATACCGAGATCTGCGTGGATGTTAACGAGGCTACTATCATGCTTCAAAATATAAGAATTGATAGTGATCTCGAGTTATGCATCCGCGAGGCTCAAAAGCGGCGTTAACCGAAGAAGGGAAGGATGATGAACTAGCATTTAACCTTCGGTCACAATTGGAGACGAAACCAAATGGCATGTGGTATTTCTTGAACCGGATTTGGATTTCGAATCGCGACAATCTCCGTCACTTCATCATGAATGAAGCTCACCAAACTCGATATTCTATTCACCCGGGTCCGATAAGATGTACATGGATCTGCGTGGCCAATATTGGTGGCCAGGAATGAAGAAGGATATTGCATCTTATGTCTCCAAATGTCTCACGTGCGCAAGGGTCAAAGCCGAACATCAACGGCCTAGTGGTTTGCTTTATCAACCTGAAATCCCTATGTGGAAATGGGAGCATATATCCATGGAATTCATAACTAGTTACCACGAACCTCTCGTGGCCATGATAGTATATGGGTGATTGTTGACCGTTTGACCAAAACGGCACATTTCATACCCATACGAGACACTTACAAGGTTTCAAGATTGGCTCGTATCTACATCGATGAATTATGAGTCGTCATGGCGTGCCGTTGCACATTATCTCCGATCGTGATGCTCGTTTCACTTCGTATGTCTGGACTTCTATGCAAGAACTCTTGGGTACCCAACTGGATTTAAACACAGCTTACCATCCTTAAACAGACGGTCAAACCGAGCGAACAATTCAAACCCTTGAGGACATGCTACGTCTTTGTGTCCTTGATTTTGGTGGTGACTGGATACGCATCTGCCGTTAGCAGAATTTTCGTATAACAATAGTTATCACTCAAGTATCAAGATGGCACCATTCGAGGCTTTATATGGTCGTAAATGTCGTTCTCCGATCTGTTGGACTGACATTGGAGAGAACTTCATTACCGGTCCCGAACTATCCAAGAAACGACCGACAAAGTCTTCAAAATCTGAAATAACCTTGAGGTGGCTAGAAGTCATCAAAAGATTATGCCGATAAAAGACGCAATCGTTAGAATTCCAAGTTGACGACATGGTTCTTCTTAAAGTTTCTCTATGGAAGGGTGTGGTTCGCTTTGGGAAGAAGGGCAAATTAGCCCCACGTTTTGTAGGATCTTTCAAGATTCTGGAAAGGATTGGGAAAGTGGCTTACAAACTGGAACTACCTTCTGAACTTAGCGGGGTTCATCCTGTCTTCCATGTCTCAAACTTGAGGAAATGTTTGCCCGATGAAAATTTGCATGTTCCTTTGGAAGAAATCCAAGTTGATGAGTCCTCGCATTTTATCTAGAAGCCTGTCGAGATTATGGACCGAACGCTGAAGAAGACCCGAACAACTACCATGCCCATCGTCAATGTTCGTTGGGAAAACAAACGAGGAGCTGAGTTCACCTGGGAACGCGAGGATTTCATGAAGAAGAAATATCCCCATCTGTTCATTTAGTCTGGTCTTAAATTTCGGGACACAATTTCTTAAAGTTGGGGAGACTGTGACCTCTCGTGTTTTTGTTAAATGTTTAAACGTCGTTATCTCTTGTAAGGGTTCGTTTTGTTATTAATGCAAGTACGAGGACTTATTTGTAATCTCTTGAAATCATTATAGTTGGCTATACTTAAATAATTAAATAATTAATGATAACCATGGTAATAATACTAATAACAAAAATAATAGCACATAAAAGAAAATATTAATATAATAATAAAAATGAAAATAATAATAAATGATAAAATAATAATACTAATAATATTAAATAATCATAATAAGTGTTAATCTTGCAAATAAAATAAAATAATATAAGATTAATATTTTAAAAACTTGTAATTAATAGTTTGGGCATGAAATAATAAAGTTAAAAACACTAGGGACTAAAACTGTAATTTCTTTTTAATTCAACCCCCCCCCCCCCCCGTAAATCCGGTGACGGCCGACCACATCTCTGGCGCGGCTCCGGTCACCACCATACACCAAAATTACAAGATTTTAACGCCCCAAACAGGTCCAAATCAAGTCGTGAAGCCGTTTCGAACATGGTAATGACAATTAATCGAACTTTAATTGCGATTTGTTAATCCTTTAAGCCGAAACCGAACCCAATTACAGCTTCAATTCGTTATCACATTAAAGTGCAGTATTATTAAAATTAAACGAACATGAACGTTTGTGTAATCATTTCGAAGCTTTTAGTATGATCAATTCCACCTGGAACGGTTTTAAACCCGTTTAATTCGACCTGAAACCACCGACATTAACCTTAGTGCCGTTGGGCACCAAATCGCTCGAATTGGAACTATAAATTAAAGGGCTAATGATCATAGCATCCCCTTTTAACTCCCTATAACCTCAATTTCCTAAAAATCACACCCACACATCGAATTGCCATCGAGACCCGTCGGCACCTTCATTCCCATTGCTCTGTTCAATTCCATTGAAATCAGGTAAATAAAATGCATGATTATAACCTATTTTAGGTGGGAAACAAACACCCACACATCGAATTGTAACACCCGATATTTTAAAGTGGTGCAAAATGAAGAATAAAAGTGGAGTATAAGAAAGAAACGCAAAAAAACCCAAGTAGAGGGGTTAAATATGTAAAAAGGTACAAATTTATTATTATTTTGTACAAAAGTAGCATGGCCGCCCATGCCATGCCACTTTTCACCTTTCTGCCGATTCTAGAGAGAGAAAGCAGAGAAAACTTCGGTTCTAGAGAGAAGAAGAAGAAGGATTCGAATTCAAGGTAAGAATTTAGTGTTTTTAAGTTGTTCTTAGCCGGCCCATGCCTCGGTTGTATGCTTATGTGTGTTTTTGTGTTCGGGTTTTGTGTTTTAGCTGGTTTTAGGTGGTTGAACTCATAGTACAATCGGTTTTGAAGAAGTTCATCCGGAAGTTTGTTAAAGGTGAGTTCTAGAACCCCCTTTTTACTTGTTTTAACTGATTTTGGGGCTGGAAATGCATGTATGTATGTTTTTATGAATATGGGTTTTTGTACCCGTATGTATGTGTATGTGTGAATGTGGGTGGGTTATGATTTGGGTGATTTATAATGTTATGATTGTTGTTTCATGTTTTAATGCTTAGAATGCTAGAACTAAGCCTAGAACATGATGAATTGATGATTTGGGGCAGGTTATGATGTTATTTGTATGTGTTAGTTGCCCATGCGCCTGGATTTGGCCCATGAGCCCAACGGTTGAATTTGCTTAAGTGTTGCCCCATGCGCCCAAAACCCATGCGCCCAAATATTGCCCATGCGCTTAGAATAGGCTGAGATTGACCAGGTGTTCCATGCACCCAAAACTGCCCATGCGCCTAGGCACTCATGCGCCTGTATAGTGCCCATGCGCCTAGAAATTTGCCCAGGAGACTAAGTGTTGGGTCATGCGCCCAAATAGTGCCCATGCGCCTGAAAGTTCCCCATGCACCTGTGTTCCCATGCGCCCAGAAGGCCATGCGCCTGCATAGTGCACATGCGCCTATGCCTTAGAATATTTTCTGAAATTTGGGGAAAATGTAAAGTGTAGGCTTTGACTTGGGATGTTCCCGAGGAGTAATGTAAGTTGACCTTATGATGTCTTATGTGATATGATGATGATGCTATGTATGGTATGGTTTATTTATGTTATGTTCCTTGTTATGTATGTTATTTTCGTGGCTTTACGTGGTATGATTATGAAAGTAAATGGAAGTATTATGTAACGTAAAGCGGAAGATAATGAAAAAGGGAACGTAAAGAATGAAAGAATGCATGCATTATCGAAGTAATGCATGAATGTAAAAGTCTTGCAAGCAAAGGTTGAGGTGAGTGACGTGCTGTCACAAAAGACTTGTATGCCAAGGTTGAGGTGAGTTACTGTGCTGTCACAAAAGACTTGTATGCCAAAGGTTGAGGTGATTGACTTTGTTGTCACAAAAGACTCGTAAGCCAAGGTTGAGGTGAGTGACTGTGTTGTCACAAAAGACTTGTATGCCAAAGTTGAGGTGAGTGACTGTGTTGTCACAAATCGTAAGGGATTCAATCCATGAGATTGACCCGGATCTTTGTCGCTTACCCCGGTGCTGGTGCCAGGCTTTGTGCGCAATGAATGGAAGTTTGATAAACTTCGGCCCAGTACCCGCTTTGTGCCTACGTTTAGGGTATAGCTGATGACATTGATTCGGAAAGAATGAACGAAGGAAGGTTAATGAATGAAATGTACGGAATGAAAGATAACGAATGATAAAGATGACGTACGATGATGAATGAACGGAAGTCAACGAATGACGATGAAAGATAATAATAAATTATTATCTATATGTACGTATGATGCATGATCACATGTGAAAGTAAAGAAAGAATTTTAAACGAAAGAAAAGTATTTTATTTTATAAAACTAGAACTCACTCAGCAACGCTGACTTTTATGTGTTTCCAGTTGGCAGGTAATGTTGCTGAGGATGGCACGGGACAGCTACTTGGCATTTTTGGATGGCATCTGTTGTTTAGATTATTATGTTTTTGTGATGTAATGCAAATTATGATATTTTGTAACAGTTAACTACAATGTATTATTTTGCAAAAGCAATTATATGAAATGGTTTGTTTAAAAGAATTCCACTGCAATATTTTAGTAAAGTTAATGTATGTTTTATGCTTTGTGTGCAATGATTGACCACCTGTAAGGTTCGGGGAACGGGCCTTACAGTTGAATTTGGGATTTTCTGAATTTATGTTTTAAGTATTAAATTTGGTTCCTTGACACTAAACAAGGCCTGGGCCGGTAGTTGAAACTTGGTTTGGCTTGGCAAGGGACCCGGGTTCGAACCCGAGTCCCTGCCTTTAAATTTTTAAAAGGTTTTTATTATTTTAAATTCAGAAAATATCTAAATATTATTATTAATCATATAAAAATCATTTTTAATCAGAAATTAAATAAAATTATTTTCTTATAATTTTCTTAAAAATTCAATCAAGAAATTGTTATTCTTTTACTTGAAAAATTATAAAAATTGTTACAAAATACCATTTATTATTAAGTTTAATGTAATGAATTCCTTTAATTCTCAATAATTTCAACTTAATAAATTCCTCATTTTTTTATAAAATATATTTACAAACTCAATTATATATTTGAGTGAGAATACATATATATATGTACATATTTAAAATGTGCATCTATTGAGTTTGAATGAATTAGTTTAATCATTTAAATCTACAAATTTACTATTTTAGCAAATAGAAAATAATAATCCTTTGATAATAAAGTTTAACTTTTATTAATGGTTTTAATCACTAAAATTCTTATTTAATTATTTAAGTATTAGAATAATAAAAATATATGTATCTTATAATCTAAAATCATGGGTTAATGATTTAATCAAGAACTTAAACCGTGGATTCCGGTGTACCAATCATGTTTAACTTAATACGTCGTTCATTTAGGTTGAACATTAACGAATCTTCGGCGTTTTATACAGGGCTTTCTTATTTGCTCATCTATATAAATCAAGTGAGTTTACATACCCCATTTTATATTATTTCACACTTTTGGGGTGAAGCATGTTAATCTTATATTTAACACACTTGTAAACACGTTTTACTCTTGTAACACTTATGCAATTCATCTTATTTTGTCATGGTTATTTGAACTCTTGTAACTATCATGTGATGACTCTTGTAAGATACAATCATTAACTATTGCTAGCCTAGCGATGTTATAGATCTATGGGCCTGACAAGCCTATTTGATACTAAAGCCGTGGTGATTGCCGACTCCTAGTGCCGTATTCTTGAGCACTATGGGAACCAAATACACTTAGCTAATCGTTTAATCTTGTAATGGCCATATTTGTCAAGGTTTGATTGTTACATTTGTTCATCCATCTTTACTTACTTTATTCAATAACCTATGACGTGAATTGCCATATTTTATATATATATATATATATATATATATATATATATATATATATATATATATATATATATATATATATATATATATATATGACTAAAATGATGGAAACTCACCAACATATTGATGACATTATTTTTAACATGTTTCAGGAAGATACTGCTTAGCTTGTTTTTGAAGACTTGGTCACATCTAGGATTGGACCTGGATTATAAAAAAAGACATTTTTGTCACATGACGCTTGAAAACTTATGTATTTGATTGTTGAACTTATGTTATTTCCATTATATACGTTATGAATCTTGATATTTAAATATATTGTCATTTTTAATTTAGTGTTGTGTGGCATGAACAATCTTAACCCTCACACCTAGACGTTCCCGCCGTTAAGGTTGGGGTGTGACACAAAGGTTGATGTCGAAGCCCTAGGAGACTATATCTTGAAGCTTCCAAGTGGTTTGGAAGTCATTTTGAAGAATATTTTGTATGCTCCTAGTTTGACTAGGAATATAATTTCTGTTTCCCTTCTGAAACAATATGGTTATGTATTAAAGTTTGTAAACGATGGTATTTGTGTTTTTATGGATGATATATTTTATTTTAAGGCTATGCCTTTTAATAGTATTTATGAATTGGTTCATGATGACTCATCCTTTAATAACTCGTTATACCAATCAAGCACCAAGAAACTTAAAATGGGTTTAATTGAATTATATCTTTGGCATTGTCGTCTTGGTCACATAAACAATTATCGCATTCAAACACTTCAAAAGAATGGTCTTTTGGATGCAAATGAAGAGGGTTCATTTGATAAGTGTGAATCTTGTTTACCAGGAAAGATGACCAAGGAACCCTTTAGTGGGACTAACCAAAGGGCAAAAGATTTATTAGGAATCATACATTCGGATGTATGTGGTCCTTTTAAATCAATGACAAGGAATGGTGAAAGATACTTCATTACCTTCATCGACGATTATAGTCGTTATGGTTATGTGTACTTCTTGAGACACAAAGATAAAGCTTTTGGAACGTTCAAAATCTTCAAGAATGAAGTAGAGAATCAACTCAACAAAACAATCATCTTAGGAGTTATGGGATTGTCTCACAGCTTGCTCCACCCGAAACCCACAGCATAATGGTGTGTCTGAGAGGAGAAACCGAACCCTATTGGATATGGTTCTATCTATGATGGCTAGAAGCACACTACCTCTATCATTTTGGGGTTTCGTATTGCTCTCCGCGACCCGTATTCTTAATGGCCCCAACCAAGAAAGTGGATAAGACACCCTTTGAAATATGGCATGGAAGGGTTCCATCGTTATCATATTTAAAGGTATGGGTTTGTGAAGCTTATGTTATGCAAAACACCCTAAACAAGTTAGAAAGCCGATCCACTAAGTGTATCTTTGTAGATATCCCAAAGACTCGATGGGATATTACTTCTACAATCCAACAAAGCAAAAGGTATTTATTGCTCGTAAGGCTGAGTTCTTGGAAACTAAATTCCTTATGGAAGGAATTACCGATAGAACAGTGGAACTTGATGAGGATCGAGAACCACATGCCGATACATGTTTGGTTATACTAAAATCAACAAGAGGTTGTTGATAATGATCAAGTGGTTGATCAATACACACAAAACGTTCGCATATCTGGTAGAACTAGCTATCCACCCAAAAGATATGGATTTTTCATGAATCGATGCTATGTAGTTGACTCGGATGAACCAACTATGTATTGTGATGCAATGCCCAATTTGGATTGTGACAAGTGGCTTGAAGCCATAAACGTAGAGATGCAATCAATGTATGACAACCAAGTGTGGGAATTGGTTGTGCCACCACTTAACTCCAAACCGGTTGGATGTAAGTGGGTTTTCAAGAAGAAAACCTATATACATGGAAACTTGGATACTTACAAAGCAAGACTTGTAGCAAAAGGTTTAACTCAGACTCAAGGGGTTGATTATGATGAAACTTCTCGCATGTGACAATGCTAAAGTCAATTAGGTAATTATTTGCCATAGCTGCATATTATGACTGAGATTTGGCAAATGGATGTCAAAACTACTTTTCTTAATGGACATCTCGAAAAGAATGTCTATATGGTTTAGCCCGAAGTTTTGTCGATCCATAATATCCTAATAAAGTATGCAAGTTAAAGAAATCAATATATGGATTGAAACATGCATCGAGAAGTTGGAATCAACGTTTTGCTGAAGAGATCAAGAAATTTGGATTGATCAAGAACGTTGATGAAGCTTGTGTGTATAAGAAAGCTAGTGGGAGCATCATCACATTCTTAGTATTGTATGTTGATGATATATTACTGTTCGGAAATGACATTCCAACCATGGAAGGTGTTAAAACCAAGCTTGGAAGTTGTTTTTCCATCAAAGATCTTAGTGCATATTTTAGGAATAAAGATCTCTAGGGATAGATCAAGGTGGTTGATAGTTTTAAACAAAAGTGCATATATGGATAAAATCTTGAAAAGGTTCAAGATGGAGAACTCTAAGAAAGTTTGGTACCTATTAAAAGAAGGACAATATTGAGTGCATCTCAATGTCCAAGCTCAAAGGATGAGCAAGAAAGGATGAAGGAAATCCCATATGCATCTGCTATAGGATACATCATGTATGCAATGATATGCACTAGACCGGACCTGTCATGCGCTTTAAGCATGACAAGTAGTTATCAGCAGAGTCCAGGAAATAGCCATTGGATGGCTATTAAGAGTATATTGAAATACCTTAGGAGGACTAAGGATATGTTTCTAATATACGGATCTGGTGAAGAGGAACTCGTTGTAAAGGTTACACGGATACGAGTTTCCAAACTGATCGAGATGATTCTCGATCACAATCAGGTATGTCTCATTATTAATGGAGGGGCAGTGTCCTGGAAGAGTTCAAAGCAGGATGCGGTAGCAGTGTCCACTACAGAATCGGAATACATTGCTGCTTCATTGGCAGCACAAGAAGCTGCATTGTTAAAGAAATTCATTGCCGATCTAGAGGTAGTCTCTACCATTCAAGATCCCCTAGAGATCTTTTTGACAACGAGGGTGTGATTGCTCTAATCAAGGAACCCCGTGCACATCAAAAGACAAGGCATATTGAGCGGAGATTCAACTACTTAAGGGATGAAGTTGAAAAGGAAAGATATGTATTCGTAAAGTTCACACCGATTAAAATATTGCGGATCCACTCACGAAGCTCTTTGAAAGGCCAAAGCATAAGAGTCATACTTGTGCCTAAGGACTTCATATTCTAGTGACTCGATTTGATCTATTTAGTATTAACAACAGAACAATTGTATTTTGACTCATATATATATATATATATATATATATATATATATATATATATATATATATATATATATATATATATGATTATGATACTATGAGTTATGTTCCATTTTAGCATGTTAGATCCATGATATGTATATTATTCTAATGTTCGTAGTCGGTCATATTTGTGGGAACAAATATGAAGGTAAGATTATTATGAACTTGGATTGGTAGATATTCATAAGGTATGCATATAAAGCAAGAGGTTGCTACCAAGGTTCATAGATATTTGTGTGATACAAATATTAGACAGACACGCTCTCAAATTTTACTGCATGGATTATTTAATTTATTGTAAGTAAATTTGAGTAAAGGCGAATATCATTGTATCCTCCAACCTGAGATACATATTGGGTTTCGATATTCACTGAATATTATACTTTGATCTAGTTCTTTGCTGTTCTGAAATGTGGACAGTACATAAGGCTAGTTACAGTTGTCATACAAGGTGATTGTGAGAAACGTATGTAGTCAAGATGGGATTTGTTCCTCTTATTCATTGAGAGTAGTATGTCTAAGGTCTGATAAAGTTAAATCAACAGGGAATGATCATTCTGTGTCTCTGGATTTAACATGACATCTATAACAAAAGGAAATGATATTCACCTAAATCATTTTCAAGTAAGGTACTTGAGGAAGATGATGTTATTGAATGGCATTTCGTCATGCGTATTAGGGTAGTAACCCGTTGTTAGGCGGTATTTACTACTTGCATCAATTCTCTATGTATCTTGTGCAAGTGGGAGATTATTGGGAACAGTCTGCCCAAGGCACATATTGAATTGATATGGCTAGTACGTTATGATCCAAGTCGGGTCATACCCAATAACAAGCTAGACAAACACCCACAATATTTATTTTATGATTCGATCATGTAAATAAATATTGACACTTGAAGTATTTAGAAATTGGGTTTCTAAATATTTGCACTAGTGTTGTAAATATTTATATGGATAATTTATTCTAGAGAGAGAGTATTTTGTATTGTTATTCAAATGGTTGAACAAAGAATACAAGTCTTTTTGTCCGCATTTCTTTATTACTCATCCACATTTACTAATGCTGATGTGTTTTGAGGAAATGCAGATGAATGGTCCTCATCTGTATTTACAAATACGGATGTGCATTTGTGGATATGCTGAAGGAATTTCTTCATCCGCATTTACTAATGTGGATGAGCATTTAAGGAAATGCGGATGAAGCTGATCGTCCGCATTTACTAATGCGGATGTGCATTTGTGGAAATGCTGATGGAACTACTTATCCGCATTTACAAATGCAGATGTACATTTGGGAAATGCGGATGAAATTTCTTCATCCGCATTTACAAATGCGGTTAGATAATGTTCATCTGCATTTAGTAAGGCGGATGAATATTAGAGAAATGCGGATGGGTTAAGGGATGGATCCCGCCCACTTTTTTCTCTTTCTAAAATTCAGTTTCACAGGACGTGCAATATATGATTGCAATCAACCACTCTCTCTGATAACTTACAACACACACAAAAGGTGCAGATCAGTGTTCTTGTCGTGCTCTCTCGATTGGTTGAAGAGAACAGTGAACTGAGATCATTCATGTGAAGAAAATCCTAGTAGCCTGGTGTTTTCCTTGGAAGCTTTACTTTGGAAGCTGCCGTTCAAAGATTTTCTTCCTCTGACCCATTTGAGAGGTAGAATTCTAAAACACCCTATGGTTGTTTGTAAGCATGTTTTCATATAACTATCCATTACGGGTTTTTAACAGATATAGAAATTGGTTTATATATATTAACTTTAACAAGTTTTTCATCCTAATTCTGCTGCATTTTTCATTTTATAAGGATAAAATGACTCTGATAAACTTGTGAAAACCCCAACAGCATGATGTGCAAACCTGAGTGAGATAGGTGATAGTTTCTTTTTCTTTTATGGGGATATCAACCCTATCATGGTGAAAAAGCAATCATAAGTATTATGATTTTTTATCTCACACAATGCATGCTATTTGTTAAAACGACAGTTTTTAGTAGAATGGTTGTGCATTTTACGGATTGAACAATAATTATTAAAGTAGAATTTAATTGTTGTGTGGTTTGTAATGTGATAGTTGTCACAATACTTCTATTGCTGCTTGGGTTGATGTGATGAAACTTTTCTTGTGTTGTGTTTCTTTTTGCTCTCTTGGTGTGATGAGGAAGCAACATCTGTTTTCTTAAACTAAGTAGATTGTTTCACAATTCAACTAGTTGGAGATTTAAATTGATGTCTTTTTCCTAGATGTTTTGTTGCATTGTTTCTCAGAGTTGTTTACATCCTTTAGAGGAAAAATGTCCAATGACACATTTGGTTTTGATTTTGGAGAAGTGTCAGCTTTTTCTTTGCTTTTCCTTAGTTTGACAAAGATGCTTGTGTTTTACCTTTTGTCGAATCTTGGTCTTATGTGTTTGAATTCGTATGAGTTTTGACCACATTATCAAACCTGCTTTCAGCAGATGATTTCATCTTGGATTTTGCATCCTTTTCACTCAACATATTTGCAGAAGTGAATTTCACAAAGGTTATGATGGCTTTGATGGGACGTTTAGGCTTGCTTACATACCCTGTCTTGTCTGAGCATTCTTAGATTTTAATTAGGTGACCGTTTATTATTTTATCAACATCAGTTTCCATATAAACCTGGGTTTGTTTTGTGGGTTTGTTGTTTGACAAAACTTTTCAGATTTAGATTTGATAGTGTCAATGTCAATTGAATCTGATTTGGTCAAAGGCTTAGGCATGTTAGTGTAGTTGTCATTCTATGGTGGGGATAAGCATTATAGCCTATGCTAGACATATCCTTTGGATCCTTTTTTGCATCCAGCAACTCTTGTAGCATGGTAGATAAAAATTGAAATTTCTCAAGTTTGACTTTTATGGCTGAATGATCAGTTTTTGACTTTGTTAAAAGTTCGATAAAATTTTCAACCTGAACTTCAAGAGTGTACTTTTCTCCATGAAGCTTCTCAATGTCTGCAAGTAGAGAATTAATTTAGTATCAAAATCTATGATGTTATGTTTTAACATCTCATATTTAACCTTCTCTTCTTTTACCATGACAGCCAATTTCAAATTGTGTTCTCTGTAGCCTTGCACCTTATTGATGCATTTTTTTACTAAAGAGATTGGCTTTTACCTATTTAGGCATTGGAGCTGGAGTATTATTGATGTGGCCATGAGAGCATGATTTTGATAGTTTGGCTTCACTTCTTTAGCATACATACTTCAATCACACATCCATCTTGTTGATTAACAAGGGCACTTAGGTTGGTTGAGATGAAGATGATGGTTTTTGATGATGTGTGATCTGATTTTGAGTCTGATTAAGATGGTTGATGATGTGATCCTTAATTTACTGATGTGATTGAGAGCTTTGATAAGGGAGGGGTGAGGAGCTCTTGTAAATTTGTTGTGGCTGCTTCCTGGTGCATTGGATTCTCTGGAGAAATGCTCATTAACACCATAGTTGTAACACTTCACCTTGGTTTTCTCAAATCCATGCTTAGTTTATTTGTTCATGTTCAACTTATTTCCCTTCCTAAAGAATTTCTTAGCTCTTAGTGTGATCATGGCCATTTGCCATACAAGATCCATTTTTTCAACATCATCAGTTACCATTTCTTCAAAATCATCTTGGATCATATGAGCAGTAGTTAATCTTCCACTAAGATAAGCTTCAACACTTGACACAAAGAATTGTAAGTTGCCTTTTGATCATCATTAGTGTGGTTACATGATGAGAATGTTTGATTTGTTTGGTGTTGAGGAAGTTGATGGTTTGTTGTTTTTGATTTGAGGAGCTGTCATGATGTAAGGCCCTGATCCCAAAACCACACAGTTGCTCACCCGTAGCACAATAATATTACAACTCATTGAAATATTGAAACATTGCAGTGAAATAAGTTAACAAATCCATTTCATTGCATTAGTAATAATTTTTGTCAAGAAATACATCATTATCATTAAGTACAAAAAGACATTTCTAATGTATTACAAGACAAAAACATTGTTTCAACAAAAACATGGATGCCAATCTTTATTTTCCAAGTAGGTCCATCATCGTGCCATCCCCAGCAACCTCATTACCTGCCAACAAATATTCATATAAAAAGTCAACATTGCTGAGTGAGTTCTAGTTTTTTTAATATGTGAAATATACATTTTTGAAAGCTTACATTAGTGGTCACCCATCATTATAAATAACAGTCAAATTGACTAATAACATTCGTTAGGACGTTCATTATCTTTCTTTCATTATCTTTCTCTTTTATTAACTAGGATTGAACAAGCAAAAGCCTACATCATATGGTTGGCAACAAATGCTGAAACCTTGCCAATACATGTTTATCATGGTAGCTACCCCTGGCAGTTGACCCACACAGCTAGGCATGAAGCCTTCTTATGAATACAATCCTATTCATTCATTGATTGGTCAATCACAAGGATTAAACCCCAGATGTGCATCCTTATGGGTTGAAATAGCCACACATCAGTTGAGCTAACAACAACATGGTCGTGCACCTCTATTCATTTTGCTTGCAAGGCTTTTCATTCATCATAAGGGACCGGGGGTAGCATTCATTAAGATCCACTGTCTTTCTTTTATTCCTTTATGTCCACATGATTATGAATAATACTTTTAAGATATCCATTATTATATAATCATATAACATGGAGTATTAGTTATTCATAACAGTAGCACATAACAAGAATATAACATTAAAAACATTAAACAAACATATCATCCATTAAACTTACGTACTAATCACCTTAAACTCTATCTCACAGAATATCAAGAAAAACCTAAGTGTTCACAGCGCGTGAATAAGGTACACAGCGCATGACTTAAACACTAAGTGTCCATAACAAATAGCCAAAGTCCACAGTGGACAGCCAAAGTCTATAGTGGATGACTAAGGTCCACAGCGAACAACCAAAGTCCACAGTTGATATGCATGAATGTCTAAGTGTCCCACGGACATGCATGAATGTCTAAGTGTCCACAGCGGACATGCATGAATGTCTAAGTGTCCACAGTGGACAGTGAATGTCCATAGTGGACATGTATGAATCATAAAGTGTCCATAGCTGACATGCATGAATTCTTCCTAAGTATCTACAACGGACGCCCAAGCCCACTACGAACAATTGCATTAACACTTATGTCCTAATTATGTGAATTCTAGTCCCATACAACATCTTAAAATGTAAACTTAGCTTAGATATACTACAAGCACACTTATAACATTATAAACATCAGTTATCAACACTGGAATCATTAAAAACACACATATTTTCGTAAAAAGTCATCATTTTCGTAAAAACTCATCTTTTTAATGGAAAACATAGTTTGACAAGAAACACAGTTTTAAATACACATATCAACCCCAAACAAGCAGAAAACAAGTAAAAGTGGGTATCTAGAACTCACTTAACCAGCTTTCGAGCAAACCACTACAAACCCAAGAGCAAACCTGTAGTTTTAACACCTAAACACAAGTAAATAAACAACTAAACACATAGAAACACAGAAAGTTGTCTAGAAGCTTAAACCCGACTAAATCTGATAAGAAAACACCTTGAAATCTTACCTTCTTGAAGAAATTTCCACTTTCTCTCTCTCAAACCAGATGGAGCTTCTTTCTCTCGCTAGCCAAAAGTTGAATGCATTAGGAGAAAGAGTATGGGTGCCCTTCTATCTTTTAAACCCCATTACGGGCCGGGTTGGCCCTTGTACACTTTTACCCCATTGCTTTTAAACAAATACCCTGTTTGCTCCTTTAATTTTCTTTTTGGAAACATTCAAGTGTTACAAGTCCACCCCCTTATTTAGGTTTCGTCCTTGAAACTTGTCAGTCGTCAAATAGTTGCGGATAATGTTGCCTCATATCCTTCTCAGTCTCTGACGTAGACTCTAACCCTTTCCTGTGTTTCCACTATACTCGTACCGAGGATGCTCATCGGCTGTTTTACGTAATTCAGCCGTTCATCCACTATGATATCTTCAAGTGACACAAATGTGTCATCATTTGCCAAACACTTTCTCAGATAAGACACATGGAATGTCGGATGTATCCCACTTAGCTCATCGGGTAGCTCTAACTTATAAGCCACCTCACAAACTCTGGCAATAATTTTGAATGGCCAGATATATCTTGGGCTCAACTTCCCTCACTTTTGGAACCTGATAATCCCTTTCCAAGGTGACACTTTCAACATCACCTTATCTCCTACTTGAAACTCAATTGGCATCCTTCTCTTATCAGCGTAGGACTTCTGTTGATCCTTTGCTGCTTTCATAAAGGCCTTGATCTTTTGCAACTTTTCTATCATGGCCTCGATGATCTCAATACTTCCTAACTCCTTTTCCCCAATATCACCCCAACACACAGGGGTTCTACACCATCTCCCATACAACATTTCAAATGGTGGCATGCCTATACTTGCATGATAACTATTGTTGTAAGAGAACTCTGCCAATGGTAGGTGCTCATCCCAACTTCCACTGAAATCAATAATGCATGCCCGGAGCATGTCCTCAAAAGTCTGAATGGTCCTTTTTGATTGACCGTCTGTCTGAGGGTGGCAAGCTATGCTAATGTGTAACCTAGTTCCCATCGCATCATTGAATTTCTTCTAAAACGTGGATGTGAATCGAGTGTCCTTATTAGAAACAATAGATACTTGCACACCATAATGAGTTACAATCTCCTTGATGAACAGATCCGCCAACCTCTCCTATGAGTAAGTCTCTCGGATTGGAAAAAAGTGGGCGCTTTTCATCAAGCAATTTACGATCACCCAAATAGTATCACATCCTCTCGTCGTACAGGGTAATTTCATTATGAAGTTCATTGTGATTTGTTCCCACTTTCATTCAGGTATATGCAAGGGTTGGATCTTCCCGTATGGTTTTGATGTTCTGCCTTCACTTGCAATCAAGTCAGGCACTTACTTAAGTACTCCATTGTTAGATCTAGGAATAATAGGTCTATATCATTTTGTATAGGCTTAGAACTTTAATCAATACATGTAATGAATATTTGTAATTCATTATTTTGATGCATGCATTATGTATATAGGTTAACCCATATGTGCGTGATTTATGTGTATGATTACAGGTACAAACATTATACTTGGTCAATTTCTGAAATTGACTAAGTGTAAGAACATCTACGGATGAACATTTTTGTTCTTCCGTAGATATCTTTCTTACAAGACATTCATCAAAAGATCTTCTACGGATGAATATGGGTATTCACTGATGAACAAACACCACACATGAAGAAACTGAAGTGAAGTACCTTCGGAAGAATAAAGTTCCTTCAGAAAACAAAGTAGCTGCGGAAGAACAAAGTAGTTGCGGAAGAACCAGACACGTACTTATATCATACAAGTGTTTCAAGTCAACAAGTCAATCACAGACTCCAAGAGATTCGTTGTTTCCTTAACAGAAACACGTGTGTCTATAATATGAGTCCTAGGTTTCACATCAAGCAGGAGAAAGAGACGGTGACAAATACCATCACATCGTTTTGCACGATCAACACAAACCCTAGCAGCCGTCACTTCAACACACAAAAATCATAACCACAATCATAGCATAGAATTTTGTTAACAATTATTATTTGATTCTTTGTAATCATTAATCAGTTTTAACGAATTACGTTTGATTCAAAACATTATTCTTTGCATATTGTTGATATCGTTTGAGCATTTATTGTTTATTTTCTCTGGCATCGATATTTATTAATTAATCAATTAAACAACGATTAATGGTAATTCCGCGATCATTAATTCGAAACCAATCTAACACTGATAATTCCTGATTGCGATCCTTGGATTCACAGGTGGTATTAGAGCCAAGTGCTCATTGATCTAGATCGATTGATCTATCGGTGTTAGAATTGTTTAATTGAATAGATCTATCAGTTTTCTGACTAGATCTATAGTTTTTAAGCAAAAGTAATTTGGTGTGAAGATTAAAATTCAATAAATCAGTGATTTGTCTTTCAGCGAGTATTGTTACATTGCTCGGTTAACATTGATCTATATTCAAATTAATGAAACATAGATCTGTATTATTGGCTGACTTCTTTCATTAACTGTTCATAAGAAACTTTGTTTTAGTTAAAACTTCAATATTTGACTAAAATGAGTAGCTTTGTCGTGGATCATCGTACCAGCCTCCAAAGTTGGAAACAAAAGCAGACTTTAAATCCTGGAAGATCAAGTTCAGAAATCATGTGAACTACACTGATTCTGACTTATGTGTATCAGTAACTGAAGGTCCTTATATTCCACCCACCCTTGGGCCGGATTATAATGACAGAAATCAAACCATAAGTACAAAAGATCTGTCACCTGATGATGTTAAAAAGGTTAAAGTTTATATTAGAGCATACAGTTTGCTCAGTATGGCTTTACCTGAAGAAATACTAATCAGGTGTGAGAATTATAAATAGCAAATTCCTTATGGAAGATACTTGATACTCTTTGTGAAGGAGTGATGAAATTAGAAGCATTAGGAAGGACACATTTCGCTCACAATATGAAACATTTCATCATATTAAGGGTGAATCAATTCCTCAACACTCCATAGGTTTATGCAATTGGTAACCGAGATGAACATCATGGAGTTGAAGTATACAAATGAGGAATTGAACAAAAAGATGCTCCATACATTGCCTGAAAGTTGGAAGCAAACTGTGTCCATGTTCAAGAACACCATTGATCTCAAAGCAACTGGCTTAGATACATTGGTAGCTAAAGTTGAGGCTCTTGAAATGGATGAAAAATCAAGAAACAAGAGTGTGAGAACACATGTCACACCTTATCATTTTAAAGAAACAAAAGTGCTCGAAGTGCTTTTATCTCTAAGAATGATAGTGACAACTCTTGTACTTTGAGTGAAGATGAAGAAGAAGTGAGCTTTTATGCATCAAAGCCTTCAAAGAAATCTTCTCAAAGTATATCAGGAAAAGAAAACAAGACCTGATGATAGAAAAGATGCATCTACATCAGCAGCAAAGTCTTCAACAAACAACAACCAAGCAGAGCCCATCACTATGATTCTGGATTCTGAAGAACAAAAGCACATTTGCAGCTTTTAGTTCAAGTTCTCAAGCCTACTTGGGAAGCACCTTAACACCTGCAAATATCTACCAACAAGACTTGGAAGAACTACATCCAGATGTAGTAGAGGAGATGGATCTTCAATGGCAAATGGCAATGATTGCTTATAGAGCCAAACAATACTTGAGAAGAAACAAAAATTTGGCTACAGCAACCAAAACATCAAAGATTGGTGTTGATAAGTCCAAGGTAAGATGTTTCAAATGCAATCTCTATAGGCACTTCTCAGGAGAATGTATCAACAATCAACTCCTGACATGAGACAACAGCAGCAACATCAGTCTCATTAGCATCAATCTCATCAAACAACAACATCTCAGAGATCTTATAGACAACCATAGCTAACCAACTCATCCCCACCAGCCACAAATGCATCAGCAGGACCTAGTAATTCTAAAGAAATGGGATGATCATTCTCCAAGATGGAACCTGTGACTGGAGCATGTATGAGAAGGAAATTTTGGAAGAAATCAAGCTTTAATGGCCCACATGGAGAACAAAGTTCCACCTATGGCTAGAGAGGTAAGAGATAGATTGTGTTCATCAGTGGTGTTGAGGAAGTTGAAAGATATAGAGTCCATGCTCAACAACTGGCTGATAAAGTAAAAGAAATAATGATTTTGAATGAATCTCATGTAAGAGAACATAAATTATATCATTCAAAATTAACTCTTTACAAAAAGATTTAGATAAATTTGTTTCAGAAAATTATAGCTTAAAATCCCAAGTTGAGCATCTGACCACTTCCTTAACTAAATCCATGGCTGATCATGCATCAACTGAAGTGAAACTTCAGAAGTTTCAACTTTCATCTCAGCAATATTAGAAATTATTGAATTCTCATATTGAATCAAAGAACAGGTATGGGTTGGGATATAATATTGTTGCACCTCCTTTGAATGAAACTATATATAACTTTACCTGAATCAATAACAATAGCTTGTCAAATCATTTTGTGCCATGCACCAAGTTTGAAACAAAATGTACTGAACAAGTTAATAACAATGAATCTGAGGTGAGTGAAACTGAGTCTTCTGAATCAGATAAAATCAAACAAAATGAATCAGAATTTGACTTTGATGGATGTGATGACTTGATGATTCTGATGAACATGATGATAACTGTGCAGATCAACTGAACATTGGTAAGAATGTTTCAGTGGAAACAATCATTCCCAAAGTACTTGAGCAAACAAAGTTGCCATATCCTCCAAAGCAAACACATGTTGAAGACTATTTTCAAGAGAATAGCTCAGCTAAATGAAGGTCTTCAAGTACTTCATCAGCAACAAAACCTTCAACTGAAGTGATTGAGAAGTGTACATCTACTGAAGTACACAAATCTTCTCTAGAAACAGAAAGAAGCAAGTATCAGCAGAACTTCTTCGGAAGAAGAAACATCCTTCAGTAGTAATCTGCGGAAAAACAAATCTACTGAATCAATAGATGATCTGCGAAGGCAAAAGAAACAACCAACAAGAAAACACTCAAAAAGGTGTGAGCTCAAAGCAACAAATTTCAGCTGATAAACATGAACCTTTTGACATCATGTCAGAAAAGGAAGGAGTCAGCTTCAGTAAGTTTGAGAAGGAATTGAAGACTCAAAAACAGCAAAAGAGAAATTGATTGCGTCTGATAATGAGTCAGAATAAAGTATTGCAAATGGTGTGACATGAAAAATCACAACACTCAAGACTGTTACTTCAGCAGTTATTGCTCCATCTGCAATATGAACAATCACATGACTTCAGACTGTTACTTTAACAAACATTGTGCTATTTGTAACAAATAACCATTCCACTCAGGAATGTTATTTTAACAAAAAGAACAAGACAAAGAGCACAAAGAAGAAACAACCTGAGAAGAATGAATCAGAATCTCAATCAAGTGAAGATCAAAAAGATTCAAGATTAAAGAAACACAAAAAACAAAACAAAAGGTGACAAAACCACAAGAGAATCATCAGTTGATAGTGAACCTTTGAAGAAATGACAACCTGAACAGAAATCAAAGACTCCTCAACAATCAAAGACACCTCACAAAAAGGTGGATTTGAACAATAAGAAGTCAAATGCTAATGATACTTTCTTTGATAATTTTGAAAAAGGAACTCATGTTTCACATTCAAAATCAAAGGATGATGAAACTTTCAATAATCAAGGATCATCATCAAAGTCAAAACAGCAAACAAAGAAAGAGAAGATACTTGAGGAAGAGTTTGAAAAATCAGAACAAAATTCCACAAGTTCATCATCAACAGAATCATCCTCACCACAAACAACACACAATGAATCAATTGAATCTAAAATTAATACTGAATCTTCAAGACTCATTCATGAGGAAGTTAAAATTTTATACTCCACAGGATCACCCAAGATCATTAAGACTTGGGTTTCCAAATCTAATTGATTTCTTTAATTGTGCAGGAACAATCTTGGAGAGCTGACAACAAGTGGTATGTTGACAGTGGTTGTTCCAGACATATGACAGGAAACTGTTCTCTTCTCCATGACTTCAAACATAAAAATGCTTCTTATGTGGCATTTGGTGGGGATAAGAAGGGAGGTAAAATAGTTGGTGAAGGAATGGTAACTAATGGTGTGCTCAAATTTGAGAAAGTAAATTATTATGAAAATTTGCAATATAATTTCTTAGTGTGTCTCAAATTTGTTATCAAAATTATACCACATTATTTGATAACACTAATTGTTACATTCTTAAGCCAGGTTTTACCGTTCCAGAAGATTGGATCCTTCTTAAAGCATCAAGAAAAGGAAACACATATGTTTTGGATATGAATAATACAGCACTCACAAACAATGAAACATGCCTGCTATCTAAGTCACCAGAAGATGAATCTCAGTTGTGGCATAGAAGGCTTGTTCATTACAACTTGAAGAACATGAATAAATTGGTGAAAAATGACTTAGTCGTTGGATTGCCAAAGAAGGAATTTTCTTGTTCAAACCATTGTCCTTCATGTTATAAAGGAAAACAATATAGAGTGTCACATAAATCCAAAATAATAAATACAAACACTACACCACTTAAATTGCTTCACATGGATCTTTTTGGTCCAACTAATGTGATGAGCATTTGAAAAAGGCAATATTGTTTAGTGGTTATGGATGATTTCACTAGATTCATATGGGTCTTTTTCTTAAAACAAAAGAGTGAAACATCAGAAACATTAATGGATTTTGTCACAAAGATTGAGAATCAACTTGATTTAAAAGTTCAAATTTTTAGGAGTGACAATGGGACTGAATTTGTTAATACCGTCTTAGATTTATTTTGCAGGAATAAAGGCATAGCAAGGCAATTCAGTGCACCAAGAACTCCACAACAAAATGGAGTTGTTGAAAGAAGAAACAAAACTCTTATTGAAGCAGCAAGAACAATGCTAGCTGATTCATAATTGCCAATCACCTTTTGGGCTGAAGCAGTGAACACAGCATGCAATGTTCAAAACAGGACATTAATTGTCAAAGAACACAATAAAACACCTTTGAGCTTTTATTAAAAGAAAACCTTACATAGGATATCTTAGAGCTTTTGGGTGTCATGTATCTGTTTTAAACACAAAAGAACAATTGGGAAAATTTTCAGAGAAAGCCTATGATGGTTTCTTTATTGGATATTCTTCAACATCTAAATCATATAGGATTTACATTCCACAACAAAACATTATGGAAGAAACTCCTAATGTGTCTTTTGATGAATCCTTATTCCTAAATCTATAAAAGGATCATCATGGTTGTTTGATATAGATGCACTCACAAACTCATTTAACTCTGGTTATTTGAATGCTGCAGGTACTGAGGATACATGCTATCCATTTGTTCCTCCAAACATGAATGAAGTGTCATTATCTGCTGATCCTCCAAGAATACAAACTTCAAGTATCATGGAACAAGGAACACCAAATAATGTCAATAATGTAGCACAAGACCAAGCAAATGGATCTACATCCTCAGATGCAAACACTTCATCAGCAGCTGCTGACTCTGCATCCGTAGATAAGTGTCCTACATCCGGAGATGTGAATATTGGATCAGCTGATGTTCCATTGACATCAGTAGATGTTCCACATATTGGAGATGGTCCATTGCATTCCAAAGAGTCATTGGCAGCAAGTCAACAAAATACATCCGTAGATGTTCCTGTAACTCCTGCGAAAGCACGAAATACATCCGTAGATGTTCCTGTAACTCCTGCGGATGGCACTCACAATGCAGCTGATGTACAAAATGAAAATCATTCAGCTTCTAATGATGATCAATTTGATTACTTCATAAATTCATCATCTCAGCTAGATATATCTGCATCAATGCATATGACTAACTTGGAATCATCATTCCAGTTGAGTCCATACCAACAACAAGAATTCATAAGACTCATCCAATAAACAACATCATTGGAGATCTCAACGAAAGAACCACAAGAAGCCAAGGGGGAGCTACAAACATCTGTCTTTTCACTTGTTTTCTTTCACAAGTGGTTCCTCCAAACATGACAGCTGCACTAAAAGATAATAGCTGGATTGAAGCCATGCAAGAAGAACTTCAACAATTCAGAAAGCAAAAGGTCTGGAATCTAGTTGATCTTCCTGAAGGCCAACATCCAATTGGCACACGGTGGTTATTCAAAAATAAACTAGATGACAGAGGTATCGTTGTAAGAAACAAAGCTAAGCTGATTGCTCAAGGATATACTCAAGAAGAAGGGATAGACTATGATGAAGTTTTTGCACCAGTTCCAAGAATTGAAGCCATTAGAGTATTCCTAGCCAATGCTTCATATAAGAAGTTCACTGTTTATCAAATGGATGTGAAGTGTGCCTTTTTATATGGGAAAATTGATGAAGAAGTCTATGTAGCTCAACCTCCAGGGTTTGAAGATCCTGATTACCCACATAGAGTATACAAGCTTGACAAAGCTTTGTATGGTCTTCATCAGGCACCAAGAAAGTGGTATGAAACATTATCATCTTTCTTGTTCAAGCATGGATACAAAAGGGGAACTATTGATCAGATTCTCTTTCTTAAACATGAACATCAAGACCTCTTAGTTGTTCAAATATATGTAGATGACATTATATTTGGATCAACAAACAAGAGACTGTGTGAAAGCTTTGAAGAGTTGATGAAATCTCAGTTTCAAATGAGCTCAATGGGAAAATTAACTTTCTTTCTTGGACTACAAGTTCATCAGAAAACGGATGGCATATTCATCAATCAAGAAAAGTATATTCATCAAATATTAAAGAAGTACAATCTTGCTAATACATCTTCATGCAAAACACCTGCTTCAACAATTGACAAAATTATACCTGATCCTATAGGAAAATCTATTGATCAAAGATTATATAGATCAATGATAGGATCTCTTATGTATTTAACTGCCAGCAGACCTGACATAATGTTTGCTGTATGTGTTTGTGCTAGGTACCAATCAGATCCAAAAGAGTCCCATCTGAATGCTGTGAAGAGAATTTTCAGATATCTCAAAGGGAAACCAGCCCTTGGTCTATGGTATCCAAAAGATGGAGACTTGTCTCTCTACTCTTATTCAGACAGTGACTATGGAGGATGCAACAACAATAGAAAATCCATAACTCGTGGATGTCAATTTTTAGGACGAAGACTTGTTTTATGGCAGTGCAAAAAGCAAACAAATGTATCTGTACCCACAGCTGAGGCTGAGTACATAGCTGCTTCAGCTGGTTGCTCTCAAGTCCTTTAGTTGCAAAACCAATTACTTGATTATGGTTACAATTTACTTCAAACTCCAATTTATATTGACAATTTAGCTGCTATGTTTATCACTGCTAATCTAGTTGAACATAGTAAAACAAAGCATATTGAAATCAGATATCATTTTCTGAGAGATTGCTCAGAAAAAGGTTTAATCAAGTTAGTCAAAGTGGATACAACAAATCAGCTTGCTGATCTATTCACTAAGGCCTTTGATTCAGTTAGATTTAATTTTCTAATTGAGTCTTTGGGCATGATTAACTTAGATTAATCATCATTAACAAAGAAAAGCATGTGTCTGTCCTTGTAAATAGTAATAAAAAAAATAAAAAAAAATTTACTTAATAAAAAAAAACATTCAGAAAAACATAGAAAATTCAAAATATTGTCTTTATTTATTGTGTCTTCTATTTCTACATGACATATGTTTGGGAAATGATAGTACATTGTGCCTTTGCTTGCTTCCTGAGTTCTTAATTTCTTTAAAAACTGATCAAAAGTTCTTTGATTTGTAAGTAGATTCAATTGAGTGAAGATTATACTAAGAGCATGCTTAACATAATGAAAAGGTGACTGTTTGTGAGAAACTTCATTTTGAGGATCAGGAAAGTAAGTCTTATCCTGATGTGATCAATTCATTCACCTAAGCACACTATGTAAAACACCTTATAACTTCTTTCTTTGCAAATCATATTCCCTCTGTTTTGTGTGAACAAAGACCCGAGTTTATGAACACCATGAGATACATATGTATTCAACTGGAGTAAAGATCATGATCCTCATCATCCCTCTGTTTTATGTAAACAAAGACCTGGGTTAAAGGCACCTCTGTTTTACGTAAGTGACCTGGTGACCTGATGATGATCATATCTAAGCTCTCAAAAGAATCCATAGTGATCAACTGTATATTTACATAAGAGCTTTTGTAGCAAAGCATTTCTGAGACAACTCATATGTCTCAAGATAGAATTTATAACTTAATGTACATAGTTTCTAAGTGTGAAAAAGTGATGAATTGACTTACAAACGGAGGAAAAACTCTAATGAGAATTGAATGTGGAGCCCATAACAGATTATCACTAATAAACATGAAAACATGATAAATAGCATGTCTAGTTGCTTCCATACTCTTGTTTGGATTTAAGTGGACAAACATACTTGCAATCAGGACTAGAATCAGGTCACATTTCAACAATCAACTCAATCTGGAAGAAGTTTAGTGTCATAGTATGATCCCATTATATGTGTTTATATGCATGTACATAAATTTAATTCAATTTTGTTACTTTTAGTTTATTTATTGTGTGTAATCTTTGGACAGTCATGTGCCTTTCATGCTATTTACTTCATAAATTTATGATGAATGCAACACTTTATCATTAATCACAAATTTAGGGGGAGTAGTTAATACATGAAATACATGAAACATAAAATCTGAATTCAACATGAAACAAAAAATCTGAATTCAATGATCCAAATTCAAATGAAGGAATTGGAACTTGAGCACTAACTTGGCTGAATGATACATGAAGTTTTTCAAATTATATTTCGTGTGCACAAATTGTCATGATAACAAAGTCAACAAGGTCCAATAGCAATAAATGGTTCTATCAATTGATTAGGACCATACAATCAAAAGAAGTTTCAAACAGTGCTCTCTAAGCATCAGCAGAAGCTATATTGCATTTTCAGCATCAGCAGAAGCTATAGTGCATTTTCAGCATCAGTAGAAGCTACAGTGTGAAACTTAATCAAGTAGAATATGACCATCCGTAAATTGGTAAACTACGGTTGTGTTAATATTTTAAAAGTATAATCTATGTTCATAGAGTGGTAATCTATGGATAATAAAGTTATACTTCAAATTATATTTCATTTCTTGATAGTTAGGCATCCGCAGATGTTAAGCATCCGCAGATGTCCTACAGAAGAACAGAAATCTGTGGAATAAATAAATTCTACGAAAGTTTAATAAGGAATGTAGGACCCACTTCATTAAGTAAATGAAATTAATGTGTCCGAGGGAGCATAAATGATGTTTTTGACCTTAATGTTCATTATTCACTTTTTTAGAGAACTTTGACCTAAAAGAAAAACGTTTGTCAAAATCTCTCCCTCCTTTGTTCAAACATTCAAATTACCACATCAAAACATAAAACAAACTCATAAACTTGATTTCAGATCCTTGATTTGGGTAAAACATGTCATAATCATCAATAATGAACTGTTTGATTCATTGTTACCATTAAAACTGTTCATATTCTCATATCTGTAATATTGATTCTAACCTAATCTTTTAAGTCTTATGAACAGATGGCTAATCGGTTTGCTAGAGAGCATAATGTGTGTGCCTTTCTCAATGCCGATGACCCTGTATCAGAAGGATGTCGAGATATCATCCGTTATTTAAGAAGATCTAGTATGTTTTATGCCCTATCAGCGGAGCCTGTGATTCATCAATCACACATTGTTGATTTCTGGAACTCGGCAAGAATAGAAAAAGAAGGAGAAGATGAGGTGATACATGCAGATATTGGAAATGAACACTTAAGAATTGATGAACAGAGCATTAGGAGAAATCTCAACTTCAGAGATATAGAGATAGGTCATCCGGATGTATTTGAAAATAATACATAGAAAAGATCTTCTACCTGATGGGGTATGATGGTGATTTTGATAAAGGTGAAATTAAGAAAGGGAGATTGTGTAAGCCTTATAGATTCCTATGTCACACTTACCTCAAGTGCATCTCTAACAGGAAATCAGGATTAGACAGATTTTCAAGAAACATCTCATCCGGATTCATTGGTATCTTTGAAGGGAGAACTTACAATTACTTAAAGTACATACTGGGATGTTTGTGTGACCATGTTAGAGTTCAAAAACCTGAGAAGATGTTCATGTTTCCAAGGTTTATGCAACTGATCATCAATGGTGAATTGCCAGGGATAGCAAGGGAAGGTGATGTGTTTGTTCAAGTACATCTGGGGAGATCTGTACTGAATAAGATAAGTGGAAAGTATGAAGGAGATGATATGCCAATGTTTGCACATGTGGCAGATGTTAATGCCAACATTCTATCAGAATTGGTGTGGGAAGATCACCAAGATAGTCAATCTACTGATGCTGAGCAAGACTTACCTCAACATTCCCCTCCTCAATCTCCCATACACCACCATCATCAATCTCCACAAATCCAATCACCAGCCAGTCAAAATGCCCAACCAATCTCTCCAATTCACCCTCAATCACCGATTCATCAACAACCTCTAACTCCACAAAATCTATCTCCTGAGAGTACTCATACAGAACCCATCTCAGCTACTCAATCTCAAAACTTAGTACACACTGGTAAGACTGAGTTAGTATCTCAAGCAAGTACCATTCCACTCATAATCACCAGCTCACAAACCCCAGTCATGTCTAACCAAACTAAAACAACATCTCCAATCATTGACCCTCAGTAACAACAACAGCCACACCAAGAATAGGCAGATCAAGTTGTTGAGTCCTGTTCAAGCTCAACTAGATTAGCCCCTGATGATGTAAATGTTGAAGAGATTGTTGTTAAACAACAAGAAGGAGAAGAAGAAGCTAATTATGTTGATGTGATTGCTTATCATGAAGATGATCTAAGTGAGGATGATATCCCTGTGTGTAAAAGCTACTTGGTTGTTACGTATAACAAACTTGTAATCAAGTCAAACAAAACGAAGGAAAGAATACAAGAGTTAAAGGGATAGATAAAAGAAAAGGATGAACAGCTGATGAAACAAGAAGCATCATTAAAAAGGTTGAGAGAAGATGCTCAAACTAATAATGAAGTAATTGATGCACTACATGAACTAAATAGAGAACTGAAAAAGAGGATAAGTGACCTTGAGTCAAATGCCACTGCATCAAAACAATCAAAAGAATCTGCTGAGACATCAAAGCAAATAATTCAATACTCAAGAAAGAGGAGATACTTGGGGACAATAAAGAAAGAACTGATTGATGTTGCAGAATCACCAATAAGATCAAAACCCACATCTTTAGAACACACTCCTTCAGTGGATGTCTCAACCTTAAAGCATATATCTCATGCTGAAACTGAGAGTGATGCTGAATGGGATGAGCTTACTAAAGATGAGTCTCCCAAAGAACAAAAAGAATCAAAGGCTGATGACCTACTGACCACTAAATACATATTGGAAGAGAAGCCTGAATCAACTATGTTTATGACCCTGATCAATCATGGGTTTCCCTATAACATGGTTGAGAGAATGAACATGACAGAAATGAAGGAAGCACTGAAGGAATTTGAGCCAGCAAGCTTCATGATCCGAGATTGCAATTATGCAACATTCACAACCTTCCAATCAGTTCAGAGAATAAAGAAAGAGCAAGGCCATTGTGATACAGCCAAGCTGAACAAATACAATATGACTTGCTGGTTACAAGGTCACAATTATAAAATGCATGAGTTGAAAGGGAGGTCAGTGGGAGAGATTAGAAGGATGATGGAGCATGTAATGAAAGTTGAGCTTGAAACTGGTGTGAAATTCCAAACTAAAGCTCCAAATCAAGCTGCTGAGCATCACAACAAAGTCCCTGCTGAGCCTGTCACTGTTGAAAGTAAAGACCAGCATAAAGGGAAAAATAAACTGATTAGAGAACCAAGAGAAGTGATACCTAGCAAAGTATGGCAACTTGGAACAACAGTCAGAGAAATAACTGAACAGAAGTCTACCTTGATAGAGTTGTTTGATCGCCTCATAACTCCCAACTCTATGGAAGACAACAGGATTATGGCCTGGAAATATGATCAAGAGTGGGATTGTGCAGTCATAAAGAGATCATCTAGAAGGGTGCAGTACTTTCATGATTTAGAACAAGTCCTGTGCATGCCTGAATGTGACATCAGAGATCTACAAAGCCTAATCATCACTAACTACCTAATTCACCCAAGAGGAAGAGACTTCTTTGTATTTGTGGGTAAGTTAAAGACAAAATTTAGAGATGATGTGCTAAAAGAAGCTATGAGAGAGGATGATGAGCACAAAAGAAGAATAGGGAGAATGAAAAGATCAAAATGCAACTCCTTTACATTGGTAGATGATGAGTTTCTAAAGAGGGTTGGACACCAAACAGGAAGGAAGCAACTACTAAAAGCTTTGATGGTAATCAATATACATTACCCATAACTGAATGAGGATATGTTGAGAAAACAAAAGAGTTGGTGCTGCTAAGGAATGCAGAGAACAAGAGAGTTGATCGAATCAGGATCTTTGATCCAGTGGAAATCAAGCTACTCCATCCCAGCTACACTACATACTTACATGACAAATTCTTCCCAAAGTTGACTGATGAAAGAGCTCAGAATGATCTATGCCTACATGTTCATATGATTCAAGTGATTGATAAACTGCATGCTAAGGCTTACAAGAGAAGAATATATGAGGCAGGGATTTTGAAAGGATGAAACATCAAGGAAGTGAGTGAGCTGAGGATCTCAGAGCAAGATGAGTTAGAGATAGTCCACAACAATAATGTTTTGGAAACTCTTACAACTGAAGAAGATGTTCTGGGTCTCAGTTTTGAAACATTACAAAGATTAGCAAAATGAAGATCAACTACAAGTATGATGATTAGAAGACTGCTGTCTCATACTTCTATACCAAAATTATAGCAAGAGTGAAGGAGCTTTCAGCTTTGAAGAACTGATTACAAGTTTCTAAGCCTAAGGGGGAGTATTGTTAGATCTAGGGATAATAGGTCTAGATCATTTTGTATAGGCTTAGAACTTTAATCAATACATGTAATGAATATTTGTAATTCATTATTTTGATGCATGCATTATGTATATAGGTTAACCCATATGTGCGTTGATTTATGTGTATGATTATAGGTACAAACATTATACTTGGTCAATTTCTGAAATTGACTAAGTGTAAGAAACATCTACGGATGAACATTTTTGTTCTTCCGTAGATATCTTTCTTACAAGACATTCATCAGAAGATCTTCTACGGATGAATATGGGTATTCACTGATGAACAAACACCACACATGAAGAAACTGAAGTACCTTCGGAAGAACAAAGTTCCTTCGGAAGAACAAAGTAGCTGCGGAAGAACAAAGTAGATGCGGAAGAACCAGACACGTACTTATATCATACAAGTGTTTCAAGTCAACAAGTCAACAAGTCAACAAGTCAATCACAGACTCCAAGAGATTCGCTGTTTCCTTAACAGAAACACGTGTGTCTATAAATATGAGTCCTAGGTTTCACATCAAGCAGGAGCAAGAGATGGAGACAAAAATACCATCACATCGTTTTGCATGATCAACACAAACCCTAGCAGCCATCACATCAACACACCAAAAATCATAAACACAATCATAGCATAGAATTTTGTTAGCAATTATTATTTGATTCTTTGTAATCATTAATCAGTTTTAATGAATTATGTTTGATTCAAAACATTATTCTTTGCATATTGTTGATATCGTTTGAGCTTTTATTGTTTATTTTCTCTGGCATCGATATTTATTAATTAATCAATTAAACAATGATTAATGGTGATTCCGTGATCATTAATTCGAAACCAATCTAACACTGATAATTCCTGATTGCGATCCTTGGATTCACATCCATCATATCACGCTTCATCCCCGGCCATGAATAATCCTTCTTGAGATAATGATACATCTTTGTAGCATCGGGATGAATGGAATATCGAGTTTCGTGAGCTTCATCCATAATCCTTCCCCTCAGATCCCCATAGTGAGGGATCCACATTCGCCCGAATTAGGTTCTAACACCGAGAGTGTTCTCTCCTAAATCTGATATCTGTCATTTCATCCGCTCAGAGTGGATCCTATCATCCTTCAGTGCTTCATCTTGATATCTTCTAATCTGATCCATGACATCAGGCATCACAATCAGTTGACAAGCCTTCACCCGAATTGGTTCAGATCGTTCCTTTCGACTAAGGGCATCAGCAACCATATTCGCCTTGCCCGGATGATAGTCAATCTTGCAGTTGTAGCCCTTGATCAGCTATAACCACCTTCTTTAGGTTAACCTCATCTTCAACTCTTGAAAGGCACCCTCCTGATCTGAACCCCATTTGAACTTCATGTCCTTGCGAGTCAACTTACCCAACGGGGATGCCACCTTAGAGAAGTCTTGAATAAACCTTTTGTGGTAACCTACGAAACCCAAGAAACTAGGGATCTCGAATGGCCTTCTTGGGGATTCCCCTTACATTACAGCCTCGACCTTTATAGGGTCCACCACTATTCCTTTGGGATTAATCACATGACTGAGAAATTGGACCTCTCGTAACCAAAATGCACACTTAGAGAACTTCACGTACAACTTCTCATTCCAAAGCATCTCTAGTACTTCCTTAATATGACAGGCATGCTCCTCTTCGCTTTTGGAGTAGATTAGAATGTCATTGATGAATACGATCACCGATCTGTCTAACATCGCTCAGCATACTCGATTCATAAGGTCCATAAAGGCAGCCGGCGTGTTGGTTAAACTGAAAGACATTCACGAGGAACTCGTAGTGTCCATCACGCATGTGAAAGGCTATCTTAGGAATATCCTGCTCCTTCACCATCTGTTGATAGTAACCCGATCAAAGGTTTATCCTCGAGAACCAAATAGCACACTGGAGTTGATCGAACAAGTCATCTATCCTCGATAACGGATACCGGTTCTTCACAGTCAACTTATTCGGCTCACGGTCGATGCAGATCCTCATACTACCGTCCTTCTTCTTCACGAATAAAAAACCAGAAAACCCCATGGAGAGATGCTTGGTCGAATGAAGCCCTTATTCAAAAGGTCTTGTAGTTGCGACATGAGTTCCTTGAACTCGGATGGAGCCAGCTGGTATGGTGCCTTGGTGACGGGTTGCGCTCCTAGTATCAAGTCAATCCAAAATTCGATTTCTCTATCGGGTGGGACCCCTGGAAGATCTTCCGGAAACACAAAAGGAAATCACATACCACCAGTACTTCCGTTAGTTGAAGCACTATCTCATCCACGTCCTTCACATAAGCCAGGTAAGCACCACACTCTCACTTCATAAACTTTTCTACCGTGATCATAGATATAACTTGCTGAATAACGCATTCCTTGTCCCCGTAAACTGTAACCGAACTGCCGTCACGCTCAATCAGATGAATCATCTTCTTTCGGCACATGATATTCTCTTCTTACGTCGCCAACCATTCCATTACATACCTCCTAGGCCATCACATACAATCTAGCAGGAAACCTATGACTTTCCAATTCTATAAGGCAATTTTCAATCATATCAGTCATTTTAGTAGATCTTCCTATCGCAGTCTCAACACACTCTTAACATGCATCACACGACAAACCGCATCAGATGCAAACCTCCTACTAGCACCCAAATCAAAGAGCACAAAAGCATACAATTGGTTTACCAAAAACATATCTGAAACAACTTCAAGGTCCACTCTGGCTTCCTCCCTGGTCATGTTGAATGTCCTTTCCTTCGCCTTGGTGTCATCACTCTTCCCTTTATCCCCCATCACCTTGATTCTCGAGCTTCCTGCACCACCCTTCTTGCAATCCCAGCCCAAGTGGCCTACCTCACCACATTGATAATATCTTGGTATCTTGCTCTCCCTAGCATAATGGCCCTCGCCCCCAAATTTGAAGCACCTATTCATCCCCACTCTGCATTCACCCGTATGATTCTTCCCACACTTCTTACACCCCTTTTGGTCATTCCCTTTTCACTGTTCGGTACGACGGTCGTCGACCCTCATCCTCTTCTCCCAATTTTGTAGTTGTCATTCCTGAACCTCTTCCAGTTCCCGTTCCCGTTCCTATTCCAACTCCCCTTCTCAATCATCTTCTGAGCTGGCGTCGGTTCCCTTGCATCATGCAACCTTCCGGCCAAATCCACCACTAACTTAAACGTGCTCGGTCTAGAGGCGATCATATTCCTCCTAATGTCCACTGGCAACCCTTGCATGTATCTTTTGATCTTCTTGGACATTGGCATTACTAGATGTGGCATAATTCTTGCAAGTTATTTGAACTTGGAGGTTACTCTTGATGAGTAATGTTCCTAGCCTCCAAATACAAGAACTCCTTCTCAATTTTGTCCATTTCCCGATATGGATAGTACTCCTCCAGCACCAACTCCTTCAATTGCGACCACTTCATTTTTGCTATTGATCGCTTTCCCTTGGCTTGGAGAATGTTATCCCACCAGCATAATGCTGAGTCTACAAAAGAATGGGTGTGAAACTTCACCTTCTGATCTTCTCGACACTCATTGATGTCCAAGACTGCTTCCATTTCTCGAACCCAATGGTGAGTGGTAGTAGCATTACCATTACCGTCGAAGGTCGGGGGTTTGCATCTTTGATGCCCCAGAGCTGTAACCCTTAGTAGTCTCCTTCTCCTCCTCCTCCTCGCTATCATCATCATGAATTACCATTTTTGGGTTAGATGGCACTTCTTCAGCTTCCTCAGTCCTTTCAGTGGACTTTCCTGACTTCTTCTTCTCCTTCTTCCACTCATTCTTAGCTTTCTCCCAATCCTTAACAGCTCTAAGCACTTCAGTCACCGCCGAAGGAAAGACATTTTGCATAACATTATAAACCTCATCAGCAATAGCCTCCTTCATAGTAGACTTGTGGGTAGTTGACCCTTCACCCTCTTGGTGACTATGGAGATCTGTCTCCTCATGGGCTGTCTCGGGAGCCTTAGCTTTGCTCCTGGTGACACGTGGCCCTATGGCATGCCCGTCACGATCGCCTCCTCAGGTTGCCTTCCAAGATTTTCTACTCGCCATAAATTCTACCTCCTATAAGATTCAAACACTAACAAGGTCATTCAAGGTAATAGCTCAGATTATGTCAAGTATAGTAAGTCCCTAATTACATTGGCTACTTGTGATTAGCCACTTACTTTACTCTTCATTCCCCAAGCATTTCCTATCATGACTACATCAGCATCCAAATCTACTAAGCACATAAATAAGATAGCACACACACATAATACCGGTTAACTTTAAGAAAATTTATGTGATGGCATGTAGCTACTTGGGCTGGTATCCCTTCATTTGGTCCCATTTTTAGTTTAAGTTTAGGTATCGAATATAATATACCCAATTCTCTTAAACTTTGGCTCTGATACCAACTTATAAGGCCCCGATCCTGGGAAAACCTCACAGTTGGTCACTCATAGCACAATACATATTAAAATTCATTGAAATATGAAAACAATGCAGTGGAATAATTTAACAAATCCATTTCATTGCATTAGTAATAAATTTTGCCAAGAAATACATCATTGTCATTAAGTACAAAAAGACATTTCTGCAATATTATAAGACAAAAACATTGTTTCTACAAAAACATGGATGCCAGTCTTTATTTGACAAGTAGCTCCATCCTCGTGCCATCCCCAGGAACCTCATTACCTGCCAACTAATATGCATATAAAAAGTCAATGTTACTGAGTGAGTTCAAGTTGTGTTATTATGTGAAAATATACATTTTTGAAAGCTTCCTTTAGTGATCACCCATCATTTTAAATAACAGTTAAATTGACTGTTAACATTCGATAAGAAGTTCATTATCTTTCTTTCATTATCATTCTCTTTCCTTAACTAGTATTGCACAAATCAAAAGCTTACATCACATGGTTGACAATAAATGTCGAACCCCTGCCAGTACACGTTTATCATGATAGCTAACCCCTGGCAGTTGACCCACACTGCTAGGCACGAAACCTGCTCATTAATATACGTCCTTTTCATTCATTCATTGGTTAATAATAATGATTAGACCCCAGATGTGGATTCTTATGGGCTGAAATAGCCGCACATCAGTTGAGCTAACGACAACATGGTCGTGCACCTCCATTCATTTTGCTTGCAAGGCTTATCATTCACCATAAGGGCCTGGGGGTAACATTCATTAAGTTCCACTGTCTTTCTTTTATTATTTTATGTCCACTTGATTATGAATAATACGTTTAAGATATCCATTGTTGTATAATCACATAACATGAAGTATTAGTTATTTATAGCAGCAACCCATAACAAGAATATAACATTCAAAACATTAAACAAACATATCATCCATTAAACTTATGTACTAATCACCTTAAACTCTATCTCCTAGAATTTCAGGATAAACCCATGTGTTAAGAGCACATGAATAAGGTACATAGCGCATGACTTAAACACTAAGTGTCCACAGCAGATAGCCAAATTCCAAAGCGGACAGCGAAAGTCCACAGCGAATGACTAAGGTCCATAGCGGACGACCAAAGTCCACAACATATATGCATGAATGTCTAAGTGAACACAATGGACATGCATGAATGTCTAACTGTCTACAGCAGATAGTCAATGTCCACAACAGACACGCATGAATATTAAAGTGTCCACAGCAGACATGCATGAATCTTAAAGTATCCACAGTGGACCTGCATGAATTCTTCCTAAGTGTCCACAGCAAACGTCCAACCCAACAGCAGATAATTGCATTAACAATTATGTCCTGCTTATGTAAATTCTAGTCCCATACAACATCTTAAAATATAAACTTAGCTTAGATCTACCAGAAGCACACTTAGAACATCATGAACATCAGTTATCAACAATAGAATCATTAAAAACACACGTATTTTTGTAAAATGTCATCTTTTTCATGGAAAACATTGTTTGAAAAGAAACATAGTTTTAAGTACACATATCAGCCCCAAAAAGTAGATAATATGTAAAAGAAAGGATATAGAACTCATCTTTACCACCATTCGAGCAAACCACTACAAACCCGAGAGCAAACCTGTAGTTCTAACACCTAAACACACGTAAATAAACAACTAAACACATAGAAAGCTATCCAGAAGCTTAAACCTGACTAAATCTGAGAAGAAACACCTTGAAATCTTAACTTTTTGAAGAACTTTCAACTTTCTCTCTCGAGAACCAGATGGGAGCTTCTTTCTCTCACTAGCAGAAAGTTGAATGTATGGGAAGAGAGAGTATGGGTGCCCATTCTCTCTTTTAAATCCCATTATGGGCTAGTTTGGCCCATGTACACTTTTACACCCTTGCTTTTAAACAAATAGGCCGTTTGCTCTTTTACTTTTCTTTTTGGAAACTTTCGGTTGTTACAAATCGACCCCCTTATTTAGGTTTCATTCTCGAAACATGTTAATCCTCAAATAGTTGTGGATAATGTTGCCTCACATCCTTCTCAGTCTTCCATGTAGACTCTGACCACCCTTTCCTGTGGAACCACTTTATTTATTAGGCGTTTCTCTATTCTATCAAGGATGCTCACTGGCTGTTCCACGTAATTCAGTCGTTCATCCATTATGATATCTTCAAGTGGCATGATTGCGTCATCATTTTCCAAACACTTTAACAGATGAGACACATGGAATGTCAGATGTATCCCATTTAGCTCATCGGGTAGCTCTAACTTATAAGCCACCTCACCGACTCTGGCAATAATTTTGAATGGCTAGATATATCATGGGCTCAGTTCCCTTGCATTTGGAACCTAATAATCCGTTTCCAATGAGACATTTTCAACATCACCTTGTCTCCTACTTGGAAATCAATTGGCCACCTTCTCTTATCAGCGTAGGACTTCTGCCGATCCTTTGCTGCTTTCATAAAGGCCTTGATCTTTTCCAACCTTTCTACCGATCAGAATGATAGTGAATCTCGCAATCATAGTCCTTGATAAACTCTAACCACCTTCTTTGCCTCGTATTAAGATCCTTTTGCTCGAAGAAATCTTTTACACTCTTGTGGTCTGTCAAGATGGTACACCTCGTTCCGTACAAGTAGTGCCTCCAAATCCTCAATTCAAAGACCACAGCCTCCAACTCCAAATCATGAGTAGGGTAGTTAACCTCATGGATCTTCAACTACGTAGACGCATAGGCTATAACCTTCCAGCGTTGCATCCACACCCAACTTAAGCCCGATTGCGAAGCATTTAAATATACCACCAAGTCATCATTCCCTTCAGGCAATGTTAAGACTGGGGCTTAGGTTAACCTCATCTTCAACTCTTGAATGGCACCCTCCTGATTTGAACCCCATTCAAACATCACGTCCTTGCGAGTCAATTTAGGCAGCGGGGACGCCTTCTTAGAGAAGTCTTGAATAAACCTTCTGTAGTAACCTGGAAAACCCAGGAAACTACGGATCTGTGATGGCATTCTTGGGGATGCCCATTGCATTACAACCTCGACCTTTGTAGGGTCCATAATTTTTCATTCGGGATTAATCACATGATCGAGAAATTGGACCTCTCATAACTAAAATGCACACTTAGAGAACTTCGCATACAACTTCTCGTTCCAAAGCATCTCTAGTAGATCCTTAAGATGACAACATGCTCCTCTTTACTCTTAGAATAGATCAGAATATCATCGATGAATACAATCATCGATCTGTCTAACATCGGTTGGCATACTCGATTCATAAGGTCTATAAAGGCAGCTGGCGTGTTGGTTAAACTAAAAGACATCACAAGGAACTCCTAGTGTCCATAACATATGCGAAAGGCTATCTTAGGAATATCCTGCTCATTCACCTTCACCTTCCTAGAGAAACAACTGGCACCCTGGAGCTGATCGAACAAGTCATCTATCCTTGGTAACGGATACCGGTTCTTCACAATCAACTTGTTCAGCTCACGGTAGTCGATGAACATCCTCTTGCTATCGTCCTTCATGAATAAAACTAAAGCACCACATTTATCAAGTCAATCTGAAATTTGACTTATCAAAAAGGTCTTGCAGTTATGACAAAAGTTCATTGAGCTTGGATTGAGCCAACTTGTACAGTGCCTTAGGGATAGGTTGCACTCCATTTATCAAGTCAATCTGAAATTTGATTTCTCTATCGGGTGGGACCCCTGGCAGGTCTTCCGGAAACACATCAGGGAAATCACATACCACCAGCACTTCCATCAATTGAAGCACTATCGCATCCACTTCCTTCACATAAGCCAGGTAACCACCACACCCTCACCTTATAAACTTTTCTACCATGATCATGGATATTACTTCCAGAATAAGTAGAAAACATGTAAGAGAGCGGATATAGAACTCATCTTAAACACCTTTCGAGCAAACCACTACAAACCCGAGAGCAAACCTGCAGTTCTAACATCTAAACACACGTAAATAAATAACTAAACACATAGAAAGCTATCCAAAAGCTTAAAGGTAACAAAATCTGAGAATAAAACACCTTGAAATCTTACCTTCTTGAAGAACTTCTACTTTCTCTTTCTAGAACCCGATGGGAGCTTCTTTCTCTTACTAGCCAAAAGCTGAGTGCATAGGGAGAGAGAGAATGGGAAGCCGTTCTCTCTTTTAAACCCCATTATGGGCCGGTTTGGCCCTTGTACACTTTTACCCCTTTCTTTTAAACAAATAGCCCATTTGCTCCTTTACTTTTCTTTTTGGAAACTTTCCAGTTTTACACATGAATGCTATTGTTCTTGGACTTTTAGGAGTAGACATGAAGTCATCTTCTTCAGTTATAAAGGCATTTTCCACTAAATGACTTTTAGTAGGAAATTTGTATGCCTTAGTTACTTGTGAACCACTGAGATTTCTTGACTTTTCATCAAGTTCAAGTGCTTTGATCTTTGCTACCATAATCTCTAAGTTAGTACTTTCCAAATCAAGTATGTTCTTTAGCATGTTCTTTGCTTCCAGGTCTCAGGTTAAGAATGTAGCATATTTTTGTTCATCTCTTTCTCCTTGTAGGTCACTCCTATGATCTCTAAATCATTCACAAGTTGCATAAACCTATGAAGTTGTTTGGACACAGATTCACCATTGATGTGATGAAATGTCTCATACTGATTAACAAGCTTGTCTTTGTTAATCTTGATAACGTCACTGCTTCCCTCACACATAATGGAGAGAGCATCCCATACCCTTTTAGTAATGCTATACTTCTCTAACCTTTTGAGCACATCAACCTTCAAAGCTTGAGTGAGTAGAGAGTAAGCTTTCAAATCAACTTTAATCATCTTGTAGTCTTTAGGATTGACGACTATGTTTTTCACCATTCTATGGTTGTATTAGTTTAATCGGATGTAATTGGATGCTTAATTTGTGTATTCGATTAATAAAAATTATGCTAAAATGGTTTTGTTAAACTTGATAAAAGTTACCAACTTTATTAAAAGTTAAAAACTTTAATTGTTAAAGTTAACTCACGATACCTAACAGAATGTCCATATCCTCCAGATCTCAAGATTGATTTGCTTTGAATCGTTTGATTCAAAACTAGATGGATTAAGGTTTCCATCCATAAGATCCTTGTAAATAGCTAAGAATGCTATCATAATATTAAGATGCTCTTCTAGAATAGTAGAAAGATGAGACTTTGCTTTGTCTGACTGATTTCCCATGGATGGTGTAATAAAGCAAGTCTTAGGTGTTTGTGGCATTTGAATGACAAGTAGTCTGTTGATGATAACCCTAAACTGAATTACAATTTACGGTGACTAAAGCATTAACCATCGGATTGGTTGATTCAAGTGACTAGGCTCCTTTTAATGTCTAATTTATAAGCTTCAAGAAATGCAAACACGTCTAAGAGACAACCCATCCAACATAGAAAATCATTCACTCGACATACATCCCAATAAGAAAGAAATGAATCCAAAAGCTTCTATTCATTTCATAGGTAGGATGCTTGATTCCCTTGACTTTTAGTTTGGAAATAATAGTTGAGTAACGGTTGATGAATATGTAAGACTTTCATTTAGAATGTTGCTGAACATTTCATATTTCTTCTTAGAAGCGTCCTTAAAAATTCCCTTAACACATCATTTCCTTCATATTAAGTGAAAAGAGCTAGCCAAAGATATTTATAAGTTGTGTACTTAGAAAAATTATTGAAAATCTCAATTGAAAGAGCCATTGAGATAACCACATAGGCTTCATCAACCCATGCCCTAAGTTTATTATCAAGATCATCATACTCAAGATCATCATTCTGCCTTTTGGAGACAACATTGTACTGAAACTGTTAGATCTAGGAATAATAGGTCTAGATCATTTATATAGGCTAAGAACTTTAATCAATACATGTAATGAATATTTGTAATTCATTATGTATATAGGTTAACCCATATGTGCATTGATTTATGTGTATGATTACAGGTACAAACATTATACTTGGTCAATTTCTGAAATTGACTAAGTGTAAGAAACATCTACGGATGAACATTTTTGTTCTTCTGTAGATATCTTTCTTACAAGACATCCATCAGAAGATCTTCTACAGATGAATATGGGCATTCACTGATGAACAAACACCACACATGAAGAAACTGAAGTACCTTCGGAAGAACAAAGTTCCTTTGAAAGAACAAAGTAGCTGCGAAAGAACAAAGTAGCTGCGGAAGAACAAGTAGCTGCGGAAGAACAAAGTAGCTGTGGAAGAACCAGAAGTACTTATATCATACAAGTGTTTCAAGTCAACAAGTCAATCACAGACTCCAAGAGATTCTATGTTTCCTTAACAGAAACACGCGTGTCTATAAATATGAGTCCTAGGTTTCACATCAAGAAGTAGAGGAAGAGACGGCGACAAAAATACCATCACATCGTTTCGCATGATCAACACAAACCCTAGCAGCCATCACATCAACACACCAAAAATCAAACACAATCATAGCATAGAATTTTGTTAGCAATTATTATTTGATTCTTTGTAATTATTAATCAGTTTTAATGAATTACGTTTGATTCAAAACATTATTCCTTGCATATTGTTGATATCGTTTGATCATTTATTGTTTATTTTCTCTGGGATCGATATTTATTAATTAATCAATTAAAGAATGATTAATGGTAATTCCACGATCATTAATTCGAAACCAATCTAACACTGATAATTCCTGATTGCGATCCTTGGATTCACAGAAACTGTTGATCTCTGATGTGTCGACTGCCTATCTACGATGTACATATGTTATCCAAAACCCGGAATGGATGTAGTGTGATTTATTCTTAATGTTTAGCTTCCTTAGTATAAATACCTCTCACTTGTATATTATTTAGGCTAGCTTGTTAGTCCAATTGTTATCTATTGAAATTTACTCATTGTAATCAGAAGAGATTAATCAAGTGAATACTTGGAAATAACATACTATGTATTTACTCTTACTCAAAGTATCTATGTTTGTTAGTAAGGAAATTGACTTAGATTTTGCATTTGTTATTTGCCGATCACTAGAAAACTCTTGTTAGTCCATAACCCGATCCAACAAGTGGTATTAGAGCTTTGGCTCATGATTTGATTGAAGTCAACTTTCAAAAAATCACTTGTTTTCTTTTGATCATACTATCAAACACCTTATTCCCTCATACCCCTTTTATTCCTCCACAATGACTGATGTAGCCATCTCAATTAAGTATGATTTGGAGAATGGCACTCAGACCAAACCTACCATGTTTGCACCACATGATTATGATACTTGGAAATTTTGAATGGAAGATTTTTTAAGGAATCAAGATTTGGGACTCTGGCTCTCAATCCTGAATGGCCCTTATCTCCCTATGGTCCAAGCTGAAGAAGATGGATGTAGACTCAAAAGCTCTGTGGCTAATCAGGAAGAACATACCCAACAATAATATTCATGGTTTCAAGAAATTCACAACTGCTCAGAAGTTATTAGAAGTATAAAAGGCATGATTTGAAGGGACTAAAGGTATGAAGAAACACAAAAGAGATGTCTTAAAGCAAAAGATTGAAAACTTTGGTTTTACAAGGGGATAAACCATGATTGCTACATATCTCAGATATGTTGTCTACTAGACTCTCTAAATGAGGTTGGGGTGAAGATGGAGAATAGTGATATTCTTAGAAAATTCTTAAGGTGTAAGGCCCCGTTCCCAGGACGCCTACAGTTGGTCAATCATAGCATAATACATTTAAAATACATCATTTTGCATCGGAAATATATCTGTTCATTAATAATTAAAATCATGTCAAAACATCATGTCGTTTCATTTACATCTCAAAAATGTATCAATACAATAACTATCCCAAAAATTATGAACCAGACTTGAACTCTCCCCAGTAGCATATGCATATATGTCTGCTCTCCTCAGCATTAACCATTACCTGCTAACTATTATGCATATAAAAAGTCAACAATACTGATTGAGTTCTAGTTCTATAATAAAATACTTTACTTTTTGTTAAAACATTTCCTTTACTTTCATATATGCATCTTGATAATAATTGTTATTATCTTTCATCATCAATCATCATCGTTCTTTTTTGTACATTCATTCATTAACATCTTTCACTTTCATATAGGTCCTGTCATATGGTAAACCCCCAACATTATGCACGAAGCTGGTACTATGCCGAGGCTTATAAATAAACCCCCAAACATCATTCATGAAGCTGACATAGTACCGTGGTAAAGCGACAGTGACCCCATCGCATTTGGTCAATCTCAAGGATTGGACCCCTGAAGTGCATCCTCATGGCTAGCTAAGCCGCACCTCAGTTGAGCTAATGACAACATGGTCGTGCACCTCCATTCATTTTGCTTGCGAGACTTTCATTTATTCATTGCATTCCACTTTTGTTAACATTATCTTTCCCTTTTCTATACATAATACTTTACTTATTACACACATAACATTCAAGTAAAGTCATATCATAAAATCTTTATTATCGTAAAAGAAAATAGTTTAAGGCATAATAATACATCGTAAACCCCATAAAGCATCATCAGTAGGCACATTCGTATCACTTAGCCTATCGAGCACTAGCTTAACTATTCATCCTACTTCTCGTACGGTAATTGTACACCTTATGGCTAACACCCCAACAATGATATAGTTAAGCATTTAACAGCCCCAAAAATGGTTAAAAACTTGTAAAAGAGGGCTAGAACTCACCTGGTCTCAGCAAGTAGCTTCACGTTAAGTATGCTCGCGGTACACAGTCCGCATATAAGTTGACATGCAAACAAGTCATTTTCTACACAGTTTCGGCAGCAGTTTCGCAGGCAGTTTCGCTGCCAGTTTCGCTGCCAGTTTCGCTGCCAGTTTCACTGACATTTTCTCTGCCAGTTTCGCTGACAGTTTCTCTGCCAGTTTCGCTGACACTTGCTCTGCCAGTTTCTGTGCTAGTTTTGCATGGCAGTTTTGCCTAACTTTCATTGGAATTCCATGGCTGTGAAATTACCAAAAAACTATAGTTTCTTTTGAAGAATCTATAGTTTCGCTGGAAGAACTGATAGTTTCTCTAGACGACCTCACAGTTTCTCTGGATGCATAAATGACGATCCATCCTATTTTTAACCCAAAACTTGAACTTTTTACATCCAAATCCTTAGTTTTTCATCCATGAACTTATATGTAAGCTTTTTACATGATTTCATGCATAAAAACATGACTTTTGTATGATTCTTTACCACTTTTCAAAACCCTAAAACCCTAGAATCCGGGTATGATCTAAAGAGGTGTTTGGTTGATGATTCTTACCTAGATTCTTGCTCTTTTCTTGTTGTTTGATGCCCAAAAATGTAAATCTTCAATCCTTTGATCAATAAAGCTTCAAATCTTCAGTTTTTCTTCACATTCTCTCTCCACTTTCTCTCTCTAGAAAGTTGGTGAGCAGGTTGCAAATGAGAGGTAAATGGCTTATTTGTGTTTATATACCAGGTGTTCACGGGACCAGAAACTCGTCTAACACATAACCCGTAAGGTTAATTTGGTCCATAATCCATCTTTCCTCTCATTTATATTAATCAACCCCTAACTAAGCCCATTATTATTAATTGGCTCGTTTCAACTTTTCCAGAACGTTACAAGTCCACCCCTCTTATTTAGGTTTCATCCTTGAAACCTGTCAGTCGCTGAACAATTGAGGATAATGTTGCCTCATCTCTTCCTTGGTTTCCTACGTGGACTCCGACCCCTTCCTGTGCTTCTACTGTACTCGCACAAGTGGAACCACTTTATTCTTTAGCCTGTTCTTTTTTCTCTCAATGATGGCTACTGGCTGCTTCACATAATTGAGTCATTCATCGACTTCGATGTCCTCGAGTAGCACAATCATATCCTTATCGGATAAGCACTTTCTCAAATGAGATACATGGAACGTCAAATGAATTCCACTTAACTTATCGGGTAACTCTAACTTGTAAGCCACCTCTCCTACTCAAGCAATGATTTGGAAAGGCCCTGTATACCTCGGGCTTAGCTTTCCTCGTTTCATGAACCGGATGATCCCTTTCCATGGCGAGACCTTCAACATAACTCTATCGCCCACCTTAAACTCGATCGGTCTACACCTCTTGTCACGCATACGACTTCTATCTATCCTTTGTTGCTTTCATAAAGGCCTTGATCTTCTCCAACTTTTTGGTCGTAGCCTCGATCACCTCAATTCTTCCCAACTCCTTCTGTCTGGTATCACCCCAACACACGGGCGTCCTGCACCTACCGTATTGCATCTCATAAGGTGGCATACCAATGCTGGCATGATAACTGTTATTATACTAGAATTCTGCAAATAGTAAGTGCTCATCCTAGCTTGCTCTGAAGTTGATTTCGCACTCTCGCAGCATGTCCTCCAATGTCTGAATTGTTCTTTCCGACTGACCATCCGTCAACGGGTGGTAAGCCATAATGATATGCAACCTCATCCCCATCACATCATGAAATATCTTCCAAAACTTTGATGTAAACTGAGTGCCACTGTCAGACACGATAGACAAAGGTAACCATGATGAGCTACGTTCTCCTTAATAAACAGATCTGCCAACCTCTCAGATAAATATGTTTCAAGAATTGGCAGAAAGTGTGCACTCTTCGTCAGGCGGTCAACTATCTCCCGTATGGCATCGTACCCCTTTTTCGTATGCGGAAACTTCGTAATAAAGTCCATGGTGATGTGCTCCCAATTCCACTCGGGTACGTCCAAAGGTTGGATCTTCCCGTATGGTTTCTGATGCTTCGCCTTCCCTTGCAGACAAGTAAGGCACTTACTCCTGTACTCCGCTACGTCGCGCTTCATTCCCGGCCACCAATAATCCTTCTTCATATCCTGATACATTTTTGTAGCATCAGGATGAATTGAGTACTGAGTCTTATAAGCCTCATCCATGATCTTCCCACTTAGATCTCTATAATAAGGAATCCACACCCGCCTTGATCAGGTCCTCACTCTAAGAGTGTTCTCCCCCAATTCGGTGACTAGACCATTCATCCTTTTAGAATTAATCTGATCTTCTTTCAGCGCTTCATCCTGAAATTATTTGACCTGCTTCATCAGGTCGGAGCTCATGACCAACTGATAAGCTTTCACCCAGATCGACTCAGGTCTCTCCTTTCAGCTAAAGGCATCAGCCACCATATTGGCCTTGCCCGGATGGTAGTGGATCTCATAATCATAATCCTTGATCAACTCTAACCACCTCCTTTGCCTCATATTGAGATCCTATTGCTTAAAAAAGTACTTCAAGCTCTTGTGATCAGTGAAGATAGTGCACTTCATCCCGTACAAGTAGTGCCTCCAAATCTTCAATGCAAAGACCACAGCCGCAAATTCTAAATCGTGAGTAGGGTAGATAGCCTCATGGATTTTCAACTATCGACACGCATAGGCTATTACTCTCCCTCGTTACATCAACACGCAACCTAATCCCAAATAAGAAGCATCCGAATAGACCACCAAGTCTTCGCTCCCTTCGAGTAACATCAAGATAGGAGCTTAAGTCAATCTCGTCTTTAGCGCTATGAAATCATTCTCCTGCTCTACACCCATATAAACTTCACATCCTTATGGGTCAACGTAGTCGATGGTGAAGCTCTTTTGGAGAAGTCTTGAATGAACCTTCTGTAGTAGCCCGCCAAACCCAAGAAACTATGAATCTCAGATGGTGTCTTTGGAGACTTCCATTGCATCACCGCCTCAACCTTTGTCGGGTCTACCATGATCCTTTCCGGGTTGACCACATGACCTAAAAACTAAACCTCGCGCAACCAGAATGCACATTTGGAGAACTTGGCATACAGCTTCTCCCTTCTAAGTGTCTCATGCATCACCCAAATATGACCAGCAAGTTCCTTCTCGCTCTTCGAATAAATCAGGATATCATCAATGAACACGATCACTAATTTATCCAACGTCGGCCAACACACTCGATTCATCAAATCCATAAAAGCAGCTGGCATGTTGGTTAAACCAAAGGACATCTCGAGAAATTCATAGTGTCCATAACACCTATGAAAAGCTGTCTTAGGAATATCCTACTCCTTCACCTTTAGCGGATGGTAGCCAGATCAAAGGTCTATCCTCGAGAACTGATAGGATCAAAATGGATCGATCTGTGATGATATTGTGATGCAATTGAATCAAAACAAACACAATTAATCAAATCAATGCAAACATATTAGAAAATTCATAGTTTTTCATTGATAGAAAGCATAGAAATACAAGTGTAGAGAACAGTACAATTCGTTCAACTGATTCTAAGGTGCACTAGTCTAGTCTTTGTGCTTACCTACACAACACATAATCTATGCTATTTATACTATCAAAGAAAACAAAAAGGAACATATATTTACAAATAAGTCCCTAGACTATGACAAAACTATTAATAACGACAGTAAAGACTAAATGTTAATCTTCGAGAGGCTTCTACAATACTCCCCCTAAGATTGACATTTTCTTCAGTCTTTAAAATCTTCAATCTTTGGTCTTCGGTCTTCAAAATCTTCACTTTTTTTGCTCTTTTGTCTTCAATCTTCATTCTTCATTCTTCAGACATAAAAAAAAATCTTCTGGTTCTTCTTTTACTTTAAACATAGGCTTCTCCTTGTATAGCTCTTGTTCTCTCAATGCTTTTGTAATTACTGACTTAAATTTTTCTGCGAAAATAGCTTGCTTCGGCTTTGATTCATTTTTCTTTATCTCCATCTTTCCATTCTTTCCAATGTTTCCTTAGATAAACCTGCAATGTCAATGTTAGCATAAAATTCCAAAGGTTTTGGATAATCTTGAGAATAAACTTCTAGCACTCCTTTACTTGATTTCCTCATAAACTTAATTAACTTAGTATCTTTCTTAACAATGTTTGCATACGCCAACGCTTTGCATAATGCAATTTGTTCCATTACAGCATTCATGACTTTAATGATTGTCATGAAGTACTTCTTGTCATTTTCAACAACTTCAGGAGACACCCGTTCAAACTTTTGAATTGATAAGAAAGAAATGTAACTTGGATGAAGCAATTTTAGCTCAAATACTCTAAATAAAGAAATCATATCTTTATCCCAATCATCCAGATTTCTAACAAGCTTCAACTCAAATGTATCAACATTATAAAACCATCATAGAATTGGTTTTGTTGTTTGAGAGCCATCAATCACTTTCAGACCAAGATTTATTACTTTATCAAAGTATTTATCACTAAAAGCATCCAAAAATACATCTTCTTCAACAACTTTTTCTCCAAGTTTTCTTTTGCTTTTCAATGATTTAAAGTATTCTTTATCTTCCTGATCACATCTCGTTTTAAGAAATGAACTCATCCTTTATATTCCCCCGTTTAGCAATTGAACAAAACTTTCACCGCGACTAGCTTTTGTCGGGTTAATCAAAGGAAGTTTGTTCAACTCTTTTAAGTCTTGCATAGGAAGTTCAATGATCCTTGAGTAAAAGTGATAAACATCATATATAGCATTTACTCTCTTGATCAAAAAGGCATCAAATATTTCATCATATTTCCAAGCTACTATTGTAACTTCTTTTGTTTTATCAGGAATAATCATTGCATTAAGCAATTCTGAAATTGATTGTCCTTTTTATAAAACATTTCGTACCAAATCTCCTGCTGTTCTAGCTTTATTCCACAATTGCTTTTGTTCAATCGAGACTTGATAAGCTTGTTTTTCAGTTTCAGTAAACATCTTCATTAGTTCTTTCCTTCTCTCGTGACTACTTCTTATCAACTCCATGTTTTTGATCTCTTGAGGCTTTAGAATTCTTGTTCTCTTTGTAATCTCGAGATACTATGGGTTGTCCATGTCGAGGACTATCATTCTATTTGTTTGTTTCTTGGTTTCTTGGAAACTTCTTACCAAGTTCCTCAACGATTCTGCTTGAAGTCGGTTTAATTTCTTCCTAGGATAGTTACGTGATTGTAACCATATCCTTAAAGCAGTTACATTCATATCATCTGGATTAGGATGGTGTAACTCAGATGTTGAAAGTTCTTCAACATTGATACTTTCTTGAAGCGAATTCCATTCTCCATGCTCTACTACTATCTCATCCGGATCAACAGGTGCAACAGACTCAGCGGTTATACACTTTTCATACTCTTCATTTATTTGTGAGACAGTTAATCCATCCAAAAATACTCTGTTGTATTTCATTCTAATCAAGTAATTGTACTTATCTTCAATATTAACAGGTATGACTTCAGATGTTTCCTGGATTGGTGAGTGAGTAACTTCAACCATGTCTTCATCTTCCAATACTTCATCGTACCATGCATCTTCAAACTCATATTCTAAATCATCAAGTGCCTCAATCTTCTCTTGATCTATAGGTTCTTAACTTTCTTGAGTTTCAACTTCAGATGCAGTCTTTTGAACTTTTGATGATTCAGCTAAAACTGAAATGTCTACATCATCAATTTTTCTTTTTCCTTTATCTATCTCAGATATCATCTCAACATCAATTGGGGTAACTTCAAAACATTCATAACTTCAGGGGATGGAGATTTTAGACTATCTTTCATTCTTTCGAATTCTTCTTTTAAAACCTCATTGTTTTCTTTCAACTTTTTGAACTTTTCTTCCATTAGGTCATAATCTTTCATCATGACTTCAAAATTTTGCAAATTGTTTCTTTATCATTCTCCAAATTAGCAATCACTTTATCTTTCTTTTGTAATTCCTCCTTAAATTTCTCAGTTTCTTCTCTTAACTTTTCAATGAGATTCTCTTGCTTAGCATTTTCTTCTTTTAATTCATCAATAATCAACTGAAAGTTTGTTTCTTCCACCACAAGTGTAACCTGTTGATTCAAACTTACAGGATCATCATGTCTCACATCTTCAAATACTTTAAAGTTTTGAACATCTTCATTAACTTCAATTTGTTCTTTTGTTTCAATTGCTTCTTCAATCATATTAACTATCTCCTTAATAGTTTGACTTTCTTCATTTCTATCTTCAACTTGATCAACTTCCTGAACATCTTCAACTTGTTCAGTTTCATGAACATCTTCATTTAATTATTCAATGTCATTTCGATCATCACCACCATCATTATTATCATCATCATCATCAGAACTTGAACTTTCATCATTATCATCATCTTCATCATCTTCATCATCTTCATCAACTAACTCTAGAGGATCTACTTCAATCAGGTCGTTTGGATCAACCGGTTCATCCTCAAGTAAATGAAAATGATCTTCATTTATGTTTAGCCACAACCCTCATATAGTCAAACATTGGTACATTAGGAGCACCAGTAATCATTGATAGTCGTTTGTATGAAGTTTCTGTCATATGCTCAAGAATCAATCTTTCACCACCAACTCCATAAGCATGATAATCAGGATTGGCTTCATTTATGATCATCTGCAGGAATATTGGGTACATCAGTTACTTGTTTCTAATACCTTTTTCCAAGTTGAAAATAAATCCATTCATAATCCATCTAGTGATGTTAAATCTTCTGTTTGTGGCTAATGCAACAATTGGAGATGCTATATCAACTAGAAAGGAGTTCCATCGAGCACTTCTCTTTGACATACAATGTTGGAAGATATAACATAAAAGCTTCCAATGATTAAAAACTCTAGCTCTAAAAAATTGTTTCTTTGGAAAGTGGTCTGGATTACCCATAGCAATAAAAGTTTCTCTACATTCATTAAATGAGAGTTCTGCTAAGTCTTCAGGGTCATTGTTTCCAAGCCTTAATGCTTCTCTAATGGATTCTTCTGACACTTCAATCATTATTTCATTGGTTATGAATCCTCTCAAAACTTGTCTCCCTTCTTCATTTATTTCAACAGTTGCAGTAGACCAAAACTTTTTGATCAGTCTGGAATAAATCATAGGCTGATAGCACATAGCATAGACATACTTAGTCCTTAACATGAATCTAATGATCTCTTCAGAGCCTGTAGCATCATGAACATCTTCGTTTAGCCTGTAGCTCTGATACCATTTGATAGGATCAAAATGGATCGATCTGTGATGATATTGTGATGCAATTGAATCAAAACAAACACAACTAATCAAATCAACGCAAACATATCAGAAAAATTCATAATTTTTCATTGATAGAAAGCATAGAAATACAAGTGTATAGAACAGTTATAATTTGTTCAACTGATTCTAAGGCGCACTAGTCTAGTCTTTGTGCTTACCTGGATAATACATAATCTATGCTATTTATACTATCAAAGAAAACAAAAATGAACTTATATTTACAAATAAGTCCCTAAACTATGAGAAAACTATTAATAAAGACAATAAAGACTAAATGTTAATCTTCGAGAGGCTTCTACAAGAACCAACTGGCACCTTGGAGCTGATCGAACAATTAATCAATCCTCGGTAACAGATACCGGTTCTTCACAATCAACTTGTTCAGCTCACGGTAGTCGATGCACATCCTCATACTAACGTCCTTCTTCTTCACAAATAAGACTGGAGCACCCCATAGAGAGACACTCGGTCAAATGAACCCCTTATCCAACAACTCTTGTAGCTGAGTCATCAATTCCTTCATCTCAGAGGGAGCTAGGCGACACGGCGCCTTAGGAACAGGTTAGGCACCAAGTATCAGATCGATCTGGAACTCAATCTCGCGGTCAGGTGGCACACATGATAGATCCTCAAGGAACACGTCTGGGAAGTCACACACGACTGGTAAGTCTGTCAGTTATGTTACTGATGCATCCACATCCTTCATGTAGGCTAGATAGGCACCACATCCATGCCTCACACACTTCTCTGCCACGACCATCGAAATTACTTTCGGGACCGTGTTAACTCTATCGCCATAAATCGTCACCGAACTCCCATCGGACATGGTCAACCGAATCATCTTCTTTCGACACACGATATTTGCCTCATAGGCTACCAGCCAATCCATCCCTAGAACTACATCAAATCCGCCTAAGGGCATCGAGAACAACCTGGTAGAGATCCTATGGCCTTCCAACTCTATGTCACAATCCTCTATCTCATCAAATATCCTTATAGACTTACCAATGGCAGTTTACACATCAAAAGGCTTATCAATCTTTCTACTCCTACTGGGCAACTTATCATAGAAGGCACCAGAAATAAAACTCTTACTAGCACCAGAATCAAAAAGCATAGAGGCAAAATTTTGGTTTACTAGGAATGTACCTGACACAATGTCGGGGTCCTCCCTAGCCTCCTCCCTGGTCATGGTGAATGCCCTGGCTTTAGCCCTCTGCCCCTCCTTCTCCTACTCAATCCCCTTCCTTGCCCCAGAGTTCTCAGCCATTGGCTTCTTGCAGTCCCTGCTCGAATGCCCTGCCTCACCGTAGTTGTAGCACTTCACCCCTCCATAATCTCTTGCCCTGTGGCCCTCCTTCCCACACTTAAAACATAGATTTGATCCCCACTTACATTCCCCCACATGCTCCTTCCCGCACTTCTTGCATGCCCTCTCTCCCCCTGTTAACACCTTTCGATGGTCCACTCTCATCCTTTTACCTCCATCCACAAAACCACCAATGTTATACCACTTCCCATTCCCATTTCTGTCATTGCTCTACTTCTTCTTCACATCCACTACTGCCACCACCTCCCGCTCATCATACAGTCTACCTGCCAGATCGACCACCGACCTAAACGTATCTGGCCGAGCGGCGATCAGGTGTCTGTGGATATCCGCTGGCAGACCATGGATGTACCTCTTGCTCTTTCATGACACGGGTGTCACCTGCTCTGGCACCAGCCTCGCCATCTCATTGAACTTCATTGTATACTGCTGGTGTGTCATAGTTCTCGCCTCCAAGCACAGGAACTCTCTCTCGATCTTGTCAAGTTCCCTGTAAGGACAAAACTCCTCGATCACCAGCTTCTTAAGTTCACCCCACCTCATCCTTCCAATCGCCCTGCTACCCTTGGCCTGGACAATGTTGTCCCACTAGCATAAGGCCGAATCCATAAATGAGTGGGTAGCAAACTGATATCCAACATAGCCTCCATCTCCATCACCCAATAGTATGAGCAGCAGCAACATTCCTATTCCCATCAAAAGTCAGGGGCTTGCATCTCTGGAATGCCCCATAGTTGCACCCCTTTGTAGTTTCCTTCATAGCTTCCTCCACCTTATCATCACTAGAAACAACCATCTCAGTCTCTGGTTGCTCTTGTTCTCCTGAACCTCCCTCTTCGGCCCCTCTCCTAGCAATACTCTTCTTCTCCTTTTTTTTCCTTCCTTTCATCCTCCCTTACGGCTCTAATGACCTCAGTCACCATAGACGGCATAATCGTCCGCATGAGTTAATGAACCTCCTTATCTATAGCCTCCTTCACCGAGGCCTTCAGATTAGCACACTCATCCCCACCTTCATGGTAACTAAGACCGTTTTGGCAGTCTTAGCCATATTCCTCGTGACATGCAGCCCAACACCACTTCCATGATGACCTCCACCTCGAGAAGCCTTTGAAGACCTTCCACCAGCCATCTTCTAAGTACTATAAGATTCAAACACCAACACAGTCATTCAAGGTAATAACTAATATTATGTCAAGTATAGTAAGTCCCTAATTACAGTGGCCAGTTGTGATTAGTCACTTACTTTACTCTTCATTCCCTAAGCATTTCCTATCCTCACTACATCAGTATCCAAATCTACTAAGAGCACATAATTCACATGGCACACGCACATAAGTCGTTTTTTCATTAATTTACATAAAACATTTACCAGCAGGCATTTAGCTACTAGGACAGGCATTAAGTCGTGGTTTAAAATAGTTTTATCCAATTCTCTCAAACATTAGCTCTGATACCAACTTAGCTTAATACAATTAAAAGACATCATAGCGGAAATATATCTTTTCAATAATAATTGAAACCTTGTCAAAATATCATGTCGTTTTGTTTACATCTCAAAAATGTACCAATACAATAACTATCCCAAAAATTATGAATGCCAGACTTGAACTTTCCCCAGTACCTTATGCATCCATGCCTACTCTCCTTAGCTTCAACCATTACCTGCCAACTATTATGCATACAAAAAATCAGCGATGCTGAGTGAGTTCTAGTTTTATAATTAATTACTTTACTTTTCGCAAAAACACTTCCGTTACTTTCGTACGTGATCATACATCATACATACATCTTGATAATAATTGTTATTATCTTTCATCATCATTCATCATCATTCTTTTTCGTACATTCATTCATTAACATCTTTCACTTTCATATAGGTCCTGCCATATGCTAAACCCCCAACATTATGCATAAAGCTGGTACTATGCTGAGGCATATAAATAAACCCCCAAACATTATGCACGAAGCTGACACAGTACCAGGGTATAGCGATAGTGTCCCATCGTATTTGGTCAATCTCAAGGATTGGACCCCTGATGCGCATCCTCATGGGCTAGCTAAGCCGCACCTCAGTTGAGCTACCGACAACATGGTTGTGCACCTCCATTTATTTTGCTTGCAAGACTTTCATTCATTCATTACGTTCCACTTTCGTTAACGTTATATTTCTCTTTTCTTTACATTATACTTTACTTATTACACACATAACATTCAAGTAAAGTCATATCATCGAATCTTTGTCATCGTAAGAGAAAATAGATTAAGGCATCATAATACATCGTAAACCCCATAAAGCATCATCAGTAGGCACATTCGTATTACTGCCTATCGAGCACTAGCTTATTCATCCTACTTCTCATACGGCAATCATACATCATATGGCTAACACCCCAACAATCATATAGTTATGCATTTAACATGACAAAGGTATGCATAACAGCCCCAAAAACCATTAAAAACGTGTAAAAGAGGGGATAAAACTCACCTGGTCTTAACAAGTAGCTTCACGTTAAGTATGCTCGCAGTACACAGTCTGCATATAAGTTGACATGCAAATAGGTCATTTTCAACACAGTTTCGGCAGTAGTTTCCCAAGTAGTTTTGCTGCCAGTTTCGCTGACAGTTTCTCTGCCAATTTTGCTGATAGTTTCACTGACAGTTTCGCTGACAGTTTCTCCGCCAGTTTTGCATGTCAGTTACGCCCAACATTCATTGGAATTCCATGGCTTTGAAATTACTCGCGAAACTATAGTTTCTCTGGAAGATTCCACAGTTTCACCGGAAGAACTAACAGTTTCTCTAGATGAACTCACATTTTCTCTGGACGTATAAAAATGACGATCCAGCCCATTTTAACCCAAAACTTCAACTTTTTACATCCAAATCCTTAGTTTTTCATCCATGAACTTATATATAAGCTTTTTACATGATTTCATGCATAAAAACATGACTTTTGTATGATTCTTTACCATTTTTCAAAACCCCAAAACCCTAGAATCCGGGTATGATCTAAAGAGGCATTTGGATGATGATTCTTACCTGGATACTTGCTCTTTTCTTGTTGTTTGATGCCCAAAAATACAAATCTTCAATTCTTTGATCAATAAGCCTCAAATCTTGTAAAGCCCGAAAAATTCGGACCAAAAGAAAAGGAAAGAATGGTGAAATGCTCCAAGTCAAGGTATTAAAATTGTGCAAGTGGCAAACTTGTCTATTATGGGTTCAAAAGCACGTATGGCCACTCACACCCTCATTTCTCACACCTGCTTTCGGCTGGAAACAGAGGAAGAAGCTTCAACCGGATTTTTTAGAGTGAGAAAGCTGAAATTTTTCAAGAAGGTGAGGTTTTTTTGTATTTCTGTTTGGTTTTTAGTTGTCCTCAAGCTGCTGGACCAATTTTTATGTGTTTCTTTGTGTCTGGTTGCTTGTTCTTGCGTGTTTAGGTGCTAGAACTCTAGACGCTCTCGGGTTGGTGGAATTTTACTCGAAAGCTATTAGAGGTGAGTTCTAGATCCCCGGTTTTACTTGTTTTTAACTTGTTTGGGGCTGAAATGCATATAACCTACCGCTTTACAACCGAAAATATAAACTTATCTGTGTGCTTTACACCTGTTGTGCTTGTGAGTGTGTGTTTTGAATGCTTGATCGATTTGTGTGGTTGTATGCTTGTTCTAAGAGTTTAGCATCCTAGATTAGTGCTAAGAATGTATAAGAATAGGGATTTGGAACTTATTATAGCATTGGTTGCAACTGCAGGTTGGTTTAGTTCATCCGCATTTAGACTTGAATATTCGCATAAGTGTTTGTTCATGCGCATTTGTTGTATTCATCCGCATTTGCCTTTAGTACAACCAAAGTGTTCATCCGCATTTGTTTTGTCCATGCGCATTTGCTATAGTGTCCATGCGTATTTTCTTTAGTCATCCGCATTCGGTTCACGCGCACTTCCTGACACTTAGAATATTTCCTGAGAATGTTCATCCGCATTTGTTCATCGGCGTTTGTTGTGTTCATCCGCATTTGTCTAAAGTCTTGGGATTTTCTGAAATTTTGGGAATAGAGATTAAGTGTGGAGGACTTATGTATAAGGGAAGATTATGCTTTTTTAAGGATTATAATGCTTGGTTCTTCTTATGTGCCGCTTTTGCTATGTCAATCATATTTTCATGTTATGTGATTAAGTAATGAGCATCTTAATAAGTATTATCCATAACAAGTGGACACAAAGGAATAAAAGAAGAATAGTGAAACTTAATGAATGTTACCCCCGAGCCCTTATGATGAATGAAAAGCCTTGCAAGCAAATGAATGGAGGTTCACGGCCAGGAGGTCATTTGCTCAACTAATGTACGGCTGTATCAGCCCATAAGGATGTACATCAGGGGTCTAATCTTGGGGATTGACCAATGAATGAAAGAGATCTTAGTTCATGAGCAGGCTTCGTGCCTAGCAGTGTGGATCAACTGTCGATGAGTTAGCTACCATGATAAACGTTTACGGACAGGGGTTCGGCATCTGTTGCCAACCAACAATGCAGGCTCTTGCTTTGTGCAGTCCTATTTAATGAAAGAGAAAGATAAAGAAAGAAAGATAATGAATCTCTTAATGATTGGTTATGTATATTGATGAATGATCAACAAATGAAGTTTACAAAAGTGTATTTTCTATTTTATTAAACTAGGACTCACTCAGCAACGCTGACTTTTTATATGCATATCAGTTGGCAGGTAAGGGCGTTGCCGAGGATGGCACGGGGCTGAAGCTACTTCGTGAATTGAGACTGGCATCCATTATGCAATTATGATATTTTTGTCTTGTAATGCAACTAAATATTCTATTGTAACTCTTAACAACGATGTATTATTTGGCAAAAGTAATCATTAATGCAAGAAATGGTTTTTGGTTAAGTTATTCCATTACGATTGTTTTCCTATAATAATGTGAATTATGGTGTTTTTAATAATGAATGATGCTATGAATGACCAACTGTGGGGTTCCCGGGAGCCGGGCCTTACAAATCTTCACTTTTCCTTCACTTTCTCTCTTTACTTTCTCTCTCTAGAATGTTGGTGAGTTGGTTGCAAATCAGAGGTAAATGGCTTATTTGTGTTTATATACTGGGTGTTCACAGGACCTTAAACTCGTCTAACACATAACTCGTAAGGTTAATTTGGTCCATAATCGATCTTTCCTCTTATTTATATTAATCAACCCCTAACTAAGCCTATTATTATTAATTGGCTCGTTTCGACTTTTCCAGGGCGTTACATAAGGTCACTGCTGAAGACTTGGACAGCTTACATAATGTCTATAAGAAGAACTAAAAAATATAAAGACAAAGACTCTTGAGGAGCTATATGGCATTGTAAGTGCCTATCAGATGGAGATGGATGCTAATGAAGAATCACTCGGCAGATCATTAAAGTACTCAAAGTCATCAACACTTATGGCACCTATTCAAGAACCCTTTCACCCCTAAGATTACCAAGTTCAAATGGTGATTCATTAAGTACCTGTGATCACCTATCCAGAATCTCCAACCGCTAAATCATAGTCTTCACCATCTTTCAACAGATGGAATCAGCAACCCTCATTATCTTTCTCACCAAACTACCCTTTAAGCTCAACCTTCATTGGTGAGCAGGATAACTTTTTCCAACTTTCAAAAGAAGATCTTGAATGCGTCCATCCAGATGATCTTGAAGAGCTAAACAATTCTAGCTGAGAAGCGGAAGAATGTTTCTAAGATAAAGAAGATTAGGATTTGGGTTTAATAAGAGTAAGGTAAAATGTTTCAACTACAATTAGCTAGGACACTTTCCCAAGGAATGAAAAGCACCTAAATTAAACCCATCTACCCAATCTCATAAAAGTACAAACCATCAACAACCTTCCAGAACCACTCTACTTCTTACAATCAAAGACATACAGCAGCTAAAGCTTTAGGGGACAATGTGATTAACTGGAGCTTTCTAGTAGAAGATGTCACTCCCATCAATAATGCACTTATGGCAGGAAGCTCAACCTCTTCACCTTAGATTACTTTTGAACATTGTTATACACCTGAGTGTATTGCAGAAGTAAACATGTACAGAAATCACAATCTAGATCTTATGAACGATGTGGAATCAATCAACATTCTTAGAAAGGATTTTAAGAAAACTAATCAAGCTCAGAAAGAGAAGATAAAAGAGCTAGAGAAGATTGTTTCAAAATTAAAACATGAACAAACAAACCTGGAGACCCATATTGATGATCTCTTGAGCATGTTGAAATTAACACAATATGATTTGACAATAGCTAAGACATATGTTCATAAATACAATGTTCAAATAAGAAGTATGAAAAGTTACTTGCCTTTACTTAAAACTTCTAAAAGTTGTATCAAACCAAGACAGGATTAGGGTACAATGTTATGGAACCACCAATGATCTACACTCCCACATACACCCCTAAGTGCAACCTTAATGTAAATGAGCAAGTATCTGCCAAACCAATCTGTATAAAGCCAGCCACTGAAAATTCTAAACAATTGAAAGAAGTGATGAAAGAAATAAGGGAAGAAATTCAAAGCAAAACAAAGAAGAAAGGGATTCGGGAAGTGAAGTTTGTGAAGGAAAACTCATCTTCCAAATTCAACAGACTAACTACTGAGTCAATCCCCTATATCAAGTCAAAACCCCAACCAAAGCACAACTGCAACCAGAAGACGCACAATAGAAACTACTATGTAGGAACATCAAACTCTTTAGAAGTGAGACCACAACCATATGTTCAAAAGTCTACTTCTGAAGTAGTAAAGATCTATAACAGGAAGTTCCCAAGGAAGAAAATTGATCTTGCCTCCCATATTGACTACAAGCTGAATAAGAACATGTATGAAACTAAGGAAAATCAGTAGATGAGATCTTCAAGGAAGAAGGTGCCACTTAAAGATTTCATTGATCATGAGATGATAAAGAAAGAAAAGAGAGAGGAGATGAAGAAGGAACTAAAGGAACTCAAGATAGAGATCAAGACAGGTATGCAGCAGATAAAGATCATATGCTTAGTGTGTGGGGAAGACAGTCACTTTGCCAAACATTGTCAATACATTTCCTTATTTCACTCAATCAACCGCTTCAACCCATAAAGATCCTTAAAAAGGTCTTTAGCTGTTGATAAACCATTAAAAGGAAAAACTGATACTCACAAAGTTGTTTGGAAGCCAAACAATTCAAGTACTGATATCAAGAGAATTGCAGCACCTCTAAAGGATCTGCCAAAGAAATTAGCAACTTCAAACCTCAAGAAGAAAACTTTTAAGAAAACTTCACCATCTCCAAAAGCTTAAAAAATTCATCAAGGATGAGATGATATCAAAGCGTCCAAGAAATCTAAAACAAACAGGAAAGCCTGGAGACTAAAGACCTCTACCAAACTTGGTAAAACATTAGATGCCCAAAATCTGAAATCAAGCTTTCAGCACTTAAAATTAATGAAATCTAGAATACTAAATAGGCTTGGATCCCTATTCATCACTAATCAATTTATTCTTATGTAGGAACATCCACAGACCAAAGATAACTTGAGGTTTGTGAATAGCAGATGCTCTCGGTACATAACAAGTAACAAATCATATCTACTAAATCTTAAATCATATGATGTTGGATATGTTTACTTTGGAAGTAATACAAGAGGAGGATACATTACTTGCAGAGGGATAGTCAGTAACAGAAAAGTAAGCTTTGATAAGGTGAATTATGTGAAAGAGTTGAACTATAATCTGCTGAGCGTATCTAAGTTGTGTGATCAAAAACATAACACTCTCTTCACAGAGAATGAATGTATTGTTCTATCTCCTGGTTTTGTAATACCAAATGATAAACTACTTTTAAGAGCCCATATAAGGGATAATATGTACACGCACAACATGAAAAATGCATCACCTTCAGGAAATGTATCACGTTTCATTTTAAAAGCTTTAATAGATGAATCCTCCATTTGGCATAGAAGATAGAACATATAAATTTCAAAAAGATGAATAAACTAGTTCAAAATAGGTTAGTCACTAGACTGCTGAACATGGAGTTTGCATGTGCTCATCACTATGTTGCTTTTCAAAAGAAAAGCAATATAGAGCTTCTCATAAGTCCAGAGAGTTGAACTCTATCATAACTCATTTATATTTGTTGCACATGGACTTGTTTCTAAAGACCTTTTGTATGTCTATGCACTCTTCTAAATACCAAAGATCACTTATTCAAATTTGCTGAGAAATCAGTAGATGGGTTCTTTGTAGGATACTCATCACAAGCATAGGATTTAGAGTACACAACAAAGTTGACCACACCATTAAGGAATCTTAAAATGTTATAATTAATGAAAATTCCTCAAATAGTGTTGGAAGTACCCCAAGTTGGATGTTTGATCTAAATGGATTCAAAAATGCTTTTAACCATTTGCTTTAAATATTTCAGGAGACTCATTTGAAAGATCAACAGACCCGCAATCACAAGTGGTGAAGACTATAGAGTTGATCTATGTCCGCGCCTCAGTCACATCAGATCAGCTGTTGATCCTATCCAGCCATAATCAGTGGATGTAGATACTAGTACCATAAATATTTTAAATCAACCATCACATGATCATGATAACTCATCATATAAGGAGTCCCATGATCATTATGGTACTAGATAATCAGTTGATAAAGAGACAAGTGTGGCAAATGATGAAGAACGAGTCGGTTAGGCAGCTGATCGAGTCACTCTTACTGATCCATCTTCCGAACTTCCTTAAACAAATTTCTTCAAATTCGATCTATCTGAACAACTCCAAGTGATTCCAAGACTAAGTATTTGTAAAGAGCATCTTGTTAAGAATGTCATTGGCAATGTTAATATTGGTGTCAAGAAAAGAAGCAAAACTCATGAGAAAAACATCAGTTTGTTCTCATGCTTCCTTTTTCAACTAGAATTAAGGATAGTTGATAAAGCTTTAAGAGATTGTTGGGTTCAACAATTGAATAAACTGAAGCTTACCAAATGATAATCAGGGCCAATTGAAGATCTCATTGTACGAGTTCAGAGACCAAGTTGATAAATAGAAGAAAAAAAATACAAGACAAAGTCAACATCAAGGCAAAAAGAACAGTCAATATTAGGTCATGATGTAAAAATAGTATAAATAGACCCACTATTGCATTTTTGCAAGTGTGGTTCTTGTGTGTGTGTTTTTGATGGTGTGAATCACCACCCAAGGAGAAATCCTCTGCTTTGGGTGGGTTTGATCTTCATCCATCTTTGTATTTGATTTTTCATTGTAACTTATTCATCAACATCAATGAAATCATCTACTTATTATCATCTGCTTCTTGTATTCTTTGATTCACACACATCCACCCATCTTTATTTTGAATTTCTAGGTCATGAACATGATGAATCCTATGATCCAAGCTCAATGAATCTGAACTGTTGATTCAGCAAAATGGTATCAGAGCTGTTAGTTACTGTATTTTTCTAAGTTTTAGATCTAGTTTCAACTTCATGATGTCAAGAACAAAGAAGAAAATCAGAAAAATAAAGAACAAAGTCACTGTTCTTCAAAAAGAAGAAAACCCATCTGTTCATCTTAAAATCAAGAAGGAAAATCATAAGATCTATTCAAAATTGGTACAATTTGTGCATGATTGATCAACTCCCTGATTATCATCACAAAACTTGATGCAATGAATAGATTAAAAGATGAAAATCAAAGAAAGAAGAAAAAGAAGTCGATGTCGCTGTTCATCAAAAACTTTTAACAAATTTGATGGGTTTCAAGCAAATCAGGGTTAAAATCAACCTTGGGGTTCACAATCGATGATGATTCATCATTGATTCATGTCTTTCATCAAGTAAGTTTCTGATTTGTATGAAATCCTTAATCAGTGTTCGAACAAAACTGTATTCGAAATTGATTTCAAGAACATCATTGCGGCTGCCCAAACTCAACCGAATGCATCTAAGTTTGGTTAGTAAGATTGCACACAGGTTGTGCTTGGGGATCCAACTAATATGGCTGCCATATGTATCCTTGTGAATCATTTATTGAATGCTGATGAGATTCAACAACATACAAATGCTGATTAGTTGCATACAAATACGGATGTGTGCGAAACAAATGCTGGTGAGTTGCATACAAATGCTGATGTGTGCAAAACAAATGCTGGTGAGTTGCATACAAATGCAGATGTATGCAAAACAAATGCTGATGTTTTGGATAAAAATGCAGATGTGTTCAAAACAAATGGTGATGTTTTGGATACAAATGCGGATGTGTTCAAAACAAATGCTAATGTTTTGGATACAAATGCGGATGTGTTGAAACAAATGTTGATGATTTGCATACATAATGCGAATGTTTACCATACAAATACGGATGTTTAGCATACAAATGTGGATCATCATCATACAAATGCGGATGATCATCTTACAAATGTGGATGGTAACTATTCAAATACGTATGGTTGTAAACTAATGCGGATTCATTAAAATACACATGTGTAACAAATGCGGCTGCTTTAGTGTAACAAGTGCAGATGAGTTACTCACCTAATGCGGCTGAATTAACTTCAAATGCAATTCATCCAACAACATAAGATGATGAACAGTTGACAACAACAAACAATAACAAGACATTATCATGAATGCGGATGATTGCAACCAACAGGCACGTCCATTTTGAGCATTCAAAACAAAAGAACAAATCAACTTTGGTCACATAATCATTGATTTATTAAGGGATTTGTAAAACTATCAGATACTCCTTTTGAAGTATGCACCCGTGTCTATCTACTGAGCGGAACAGTTAGACAGACTTTAATTAAGGGAAATGACAGTCAACTAAAGAGTGGAAATTATCAAGTTATTTCAGAGATTCAAAGAGTTGAAGTGTTTTAAAGATTGATTTATGTTCCTGGTGCTGTTTATTGAAGTTCACAGCCTCATCATATGCCTAATACATTCAAATCCTTTGAGTGTGATATGAACAGTAATCCAAAAGTGATACGACCCATATCCAATGCGCTAAGTATTCTCAAAGGGATTCTATCCTTTGTCAGAAATATATAAGGAGAAGCTTACTTTAAAAGGGAGAACTACAGTGAACTGTGTCAGAACATTAGTTGATCAAGAGAACATGTGACAGAGAAGATCTTCAAAGTTAGAGTTTGGCAAGCATCAGTTTAGGGGGAATATTGTTGGGTTCAACAATTGAATAAATTGAAGCTTACCAAATGATAATTAGAGCCAACTGAAGATCTCATTGTATGAGTTCAGAGACTAGGTTGATAAACAAAAGAAAAACAACTACAAGACAAAGTCAACAAAACAAAGTTAACATCAAGACAAAAAGAAAAGTCAAAATTAGGTCATGATGTAGGAATAGTATAAATAGACCCACTAGAGCATTTTTGCAAGTGTGGTTCTTGTATGTGTGTTTTTGATGGTGTGAATCACCACCCAAGGAGAAATCCTCTCCTTTGGGTGGGTTTGATCTTCATCCATCTTTGTATTTGATTTTTCATTGTAACTTGTTCATCAACATCAATGAAATCATCTACTTATTATCATCTGCTTCTTGTATTCTTTGATTCATACACAACCACCCATCTTAATTTTGAATTTCAAAGTCATGAACATGATAAATCCTAAGATCCAAGCTCAATGAATCTAAATATTGATTGAGCATAGATAACAACTGGGTAGAAGCAATGAAAGAGGAGCTTTTTTAGTTTAAAAGATAGAAAGTTTGGAAACTATGTTCACTTCCTAAGGTGAAGACTACAATAAGTACCATATAGGTTTTCAGAAACAAGAAGGATGACAGGGGCATTATTATTAAGATGAAAGAAAGACTTGTGGTAGAAAAGTACACACAAGAAGAAGGGGTTGATTATAATAAAATTTGTGCTCCTGTGGCTAGGCTTGAAGCAATCAGAATTTTCTAGCGTTTGTTGCCTCAAAATACTTCAAGGTGTTTCAGATGGATGTTAAAAGTGCATTTCTCTATGGTGAGATAGATGAAGAAGTTTTTAGCTGTCAACCTCCTGGCTTTGAAGATCCAAAGTGTCCAGATTATGTATGCAAACTTGATAATGCTCTCTGTGGGCTTTATTAGGATCCTAGGAAATGGTAAAAGACACTCTCTACCTTTCTTCTGAGAAATGGATACACTAGAAGATTTATAGATAAAACCCTCTTCATAAAGAAAGTTGAATTGGACATCATTTTGGTACAAGTATATGTAAATGACATTTTATTTTGTTCTACAAATGAGAGATTGTGTAAAGACATTGAGAGTCTCATGAAGTCCAAGTTTGAGATGAGTTCAACGGGAGAATTCACTTTCTTTTTCAGACAACAAGTTAAACAAACACCTAATGGGATCTTCACAAATCAATCTATGTTTGTTCAAGACATCTTAGTGAGATTTCAAGCTGCTGATTCTAAAGCTGCTAAAACATCTATGTTTAGAGCATGCATATTAACTCTTGATCTTGAGGGGTAATCAGCTTTCAGCAGTAGTATAGAGCCATCATTGGATCTCTCATGTACCTCACAGCAAGCAGACCAGATATTATGTTTGCCATATGTTTATGCGTAAGATTCCAAGCTACTCTAAAAGTGTCACATATGATAGCTACCAAGAGGATTCTAAAGTATCTTAAAGGGGAACCTAAGTTGCATTATGGTACCCTAAAAGTACTGACTTCAATCACTATAGGTATACTGATAATGACTATCAAGGATGCAACATCAACAAGAAATCCACCTTAGGAGGATATCAATTTCTAGGGAGAAGATTGATTTCACGGCAATGCAAGAAGAAAACGTTTGTGTCTCCTGATGAAAACCTTTTGATCCATGAAGAAATGAAGCTATCGAAAACTCAAAAATTCTGCACTAGCTGTCAATTGCCGAAATCTGCCAAGTGCTAAATCACTACCGATCAACACCTAACTTGATGAGCTGCTGATTGACTGTTACACTAGATAACACTGTCTGTACCAAAGTATGTTAGCAGCTGTAGTGTTTTGCCTTTTGGTGGCAACATTGTATTGAAGCTGCTGATCTCTGATGTGTCGATTGCCAGTCTACGATGTACATATGTTATCATAAACCAGGAATAGATGTAGAGTGATTTATTCTTAGATTTAGCCTTCTAGTATAAATACCTCTCACTTGTATAGTTTTGAGGTTAGCTTGTTAGCCCACTTGTTATGTGCTAAAAGTTACTTATTATAATCAAAAAAGATTAATCAAGTAAATACTTTGAAAGAACATCTTGTGTCTTTACTTTTACTCAAAGTATCTATGTTTGTTAGTAAGACAGTTGACTTAGATTCCGCATTTGTCATCTGCCAATCACTAGAAAAGTCTTGTTAATCCATAACCCAATCCAACGAAACCTTTAATCATAACTTGACCTTTTGATGCCAAAAACTTAAAAAATGATAAATACCAATCGAAACCGACGTCTTTTGATACAAATTATTGATCAAAACAATCAAATATAATATATCACAAGTGTAAAAATGGTATAGATCGAAAATTTGAACCTTCAATTAAATAGGACTATCGAAACTTTTAACTTCTGATAGGTTTGGTCAATTTAAAGTATACTTTCAATTGACCAAACTTTAAAAGTAAATAAGACATGTTTAGACTTTCGAGTGTACCTTTCAATGGACACAACAAGTATACACAAAAACCTTTAGTATAATAGAGATGGTTTTAAATTAATGGTCATAGTTTTGATGGCCCCGGGTCACTTTTAATTGGAGGAAGGCAATTTTCAAATGTTTAAAAGTTGTTCTTCAAGGATGAAGAACACAACCCATAATAGAAATTAATAAACATCCATCTTCAAGGAAAATACCATCATGAACATGACTTTTAATTCAAATTTAACCCAAACAATGCTCAAAATCTTTACACTTCTATAGAATATCAATGAAATAGTAGCAAGTCTTCAACAAAAATCATCTTCGATGAACATGAAGGAAAGCCACAAAATATTGATTAAAAAAACTCCTTGATTGTCACACCCAAGATTCAGGACTCCCCGAGTGTATGGATCGGATTGCTTGGCATTATAATCACATGTTGGTTTTATAATAACATTAACATTTGTAAAAATACATTTCATAAACATGACCATTTTATAAACATTTATACACATAGACATAGCATGCAAATAAAGTTTAGGACACATGTTCACCTTAATAGTTGGTAAGAATCTTGGCTTATGATCTTTTAAACTCTTGAATACATTTCCACAGTAGTTTATTTAGGATTAATGTGTTATAATACTAGCTTACACTAGGTATAATAGAGGTATTTGGTTACAAGTGGCAAAAGAAAATGTATTTCAGATGTGGAAGTTTGACCAAAATGATGCAGCCCTTTATAGTATGTTGAGCCCGCCATCACACACCATTAAGAAATAGGTCATCGTTTTTTACTGAGATTTGGCTGCTTAGTAGATTCTAATCATTAGAGATGTGTCATCTTCGCGGTCCTTGTTTTAGCATGCCATATGTCAGTAGATGAGGATTTTGTGTGGAGAACACACAGCTGACAATTCCTAGATATTATGGTGGTTTGATATGCAACCTGGAACCCTAAAATCCCTAATTACATACATGGTGGTCTACCAAGTTACCTAGTCATGGTCTGCAAACAGTGTTAAAACCCTAATTCCTTAATATTTCTTATTTCTAACTCTAACTTTTTCAATTTTGTGATTTTTGTAAGGGTCAGTACAATACAATTAGTTCGATCTCGTGATAAGAATGCGGAATGTAATCATCACGGAAGATAAGATTGAATATAGAAATGAAGAACACAAGAGTAAATAAGCTTCATAATCTCTTGATCTCTGATTTGATTACAAGAATAGTAAGTACAAATCCGGAAAAGCAAAATCTCTCTATCAAAGTTCTACCTATTACAAAGCTAAACTTCTATTTATAAATAAAAGAAGTTATCACGTGAAAACATCAGTTCACGCGTGACTAGTAGTTGTCACGCGAGAAGCAGTTTTCGCGCCGTAACTCGAGGTTCTCGCATGACTTGATCTTGATCTTCATCTTGATTTGATTTCTTGAGCCTCTAGGTTCAACATCTACAATCTCCCCCAAGGCTTGGTAAATCAATGCTTTTACAAGTCCAGTTCTGCAACCTGATAACTGCACCCATATGCATAGATTTTGTTGTTCAGGGCCTTCGTAATCATCCAACCAAACTACGCCGCTATGAAGTGTAAAGATTCATTAGCTGCAATTGGACATGCCCACAACTTCATCAAATCTTCTTTACCAAACTATAGTAGATCCACAGGTTCGATGATACGAAACTCTTCGTCTTCACACTTGATTACAGCATGACTAGTATCCTTTTCACAACTCCACCCCATTAGCTTAGACAAGCTATTAGCAGGCACCAGAGCATGAATTGGAATCTTCTTACCATATGTTGGATGTCTATAAACCCTTATCTTGATAGGCTTGTTCGTGTTCGGGTCCATCGGGGTCTCATCTTCAATAACTTCAGATTTGGCGGTCTTAAAGTCTTTGAAGTTGGCTCTACTCTGTCTATAAATCATATTTTTTATCTAGTTCGCTTTGCTATAATTACTCGGGTTAAAGAACGGAACATGACCCATAGCATATAAATCTGATGCTCTGAGTGTATGAAAGTCATGCTCGTCTTGGAAATACTTTATGGCTCTGCCCTTTCTCTTCACAACATACATCTTCTTCTCTTGATCGTATGCCCAACTGATAATAGGTTCTGAGTTTCCGTACCTTGTGAAAGGTTTGGAATGCCTCAGCATGTGAATATAAGTTGGTGGAGGAGGAGCATTAACTGTTAGGTTACTGTCCTGACGTACAGCACTTTGGCCTGTAACATCTGCTGTCTCGTCAGTCGTCTGTGTGTTGCTTGACTCCCCCACGATCTCCCCTTCTTCACCCAAATTATCGAAGAACAAGTCTTTGAGATTGTTTCCAAGTATGTCAGTGTATTCCATTCCTTCTTCCAAATCATCAATCACACCCAACTCTTCTTCCATCTCCTCAGCAATCAGACTTTGCTAGAATGTATTAAACTCTCTCTCATAAGTAGCCTTTGTCTCAGGGTCTAGTGGTATGCAATCAACTGAATCATTAGGACTTAGTCCAGAGACATTATCAGTGCCCGATGTTCCAGCATTACCAGTAGCTACAGAACCCATGTCACCAGCCTAATCATCATCATCGTTACCATCATTATCATCATCATCTCTCTAATTACCATCATCACCATCATCAGCATCATCATCCTCATCATCATCACCATCTTCAAACGAATCATAATCTATCAAATCCAACCCTTTATCTTCATCTTCAATTGGGTTTGGAATAGGTATCATGTGTTCAGGCTCAACAAATGCCTCTCCAGTAAAAACTACAGGTTGGTCCTCAGTAGTCATATGAACATCAATAGAAGCTAACTCTTGACCAACTTCAGCAGTCTCTGTTGCCTTTTCCTGACCAACAGGATCAACAGGAAGCTCTGTAAACACTATCAGATCATCAGTAGGTTCAGGACCAGTAAGTTGTTGTCCACTACTCTCTTAAACTTTAGTGGTCCCTTGTTGAAATGACCAACTTGAAGTGAAATTCCTCAAGTTCTGCTCGAGGATCTGAACATAGCTGAATATAAAAGTTTGCTGATGTTCGAGATTCCTAATCCGTTTATCTCTTTCTATTAACTGCCTTTGTAATTCATCAATCACTTGGGTTTTCTCAAACATTTCTCTCTCCAAATTCTGTACACGATCCTCAAGGGTAACACATGTAGGAGAACTAGTTGACGCACTAGCACCTTGTCTCATTTCAGGAGGTGTGTTTATTAAGTCGTCTCTACCAATCATCTCATCCTCCACTTGTTCTCTTGGAGTTGTCCTCATAACATCAGCAGTAGAAGTGGGCAACTCAGATGATGTTACAGTAAGTGTTGCCTCACTCACTGTGACAAGAGTCTCAGTAATAGTAACCTCTTCTGCAATCGGCTTAGTGGTCACTGGGTCTGACATTTCCTTAACATTCCACGTCCTCTACCCCTATTATGAGGACTTTCTCCCATTCTCCGTGTCATTCTCTTTCTTCTCCCCCTAGACACGGAAGTCTCTTCAGGAACAAAATCAAAATCACGCTCCTCAGCAGTGCATTTGGCAGGTGTTTCGCACACTCTGGGACGTTCCTATGATACGTATGGTACGTTCCTGATCTAATCGCTGTCAGTCTCACTCCCACTGTCAGTGAACCAGGTGTTCACTTCATCCATGTCCAATCTGGTAGCACCCTGAGAACTCTCAGGTGCTTCTAGTGCAGTACTCATGGATGGACGTATAGTATCAGCTTTTGTAGTTTGTGCAGTAGATATAGATGTCAAGATGTAACATCTCTATGAACATGAGGAGTCTCTGTCTCTTGGGGTTGATCTTCTGCATGAATATCATCTACAAATCTTCCGAACTTAGCAAAATAAGAACCATCCTAAGCATTCCTTGGTGCACCCATAAGATAGGTGAATATGTCTTTCTTCATAGTCATAACCACATACTTAGGTGAATCAGACACTGCTAGCTCAAGTGAGCAGCATTCACGGTCATCTGAATAAACCTGGGGTACATAATAAACTTCTTCCCCACCGCAGCAATCACATTCTTTTGCATCTCTGAAAAAATCGCTTTGGATATGCTATAAGGAAGATCATCAACAAGTGATATAAGCAGGGATCCGAACACAACGCTCAAACTATCCATGCCCGCTTTGAGATTGCTAAGGCAATGTATCACCACATGAAACAAGTACTTCCAGAAGGGTGGAAGGTACTTCTTCTCCAATGATGGGTAGTGGTGACTTTAACCCATACGTACTAAACAATCCTTCACAGCATCGTCATCAATCCTCACTGGTGCATTAGGCACATCTTCAAGTAATAACACGCTGTTAATTACTTCAGCGGTAATCACAACCCTCTTTCCCTTGATAGTGGCAGTAATACAGGGTTCTCCATCCTCGTCTATCTCATTGGCAGCCGTGTTCCATAACTGGTCTATGATATCAGAATAGATAGTAGGACTGGTAGATATAGCGTAGTGAATACGGGATGTTTTGAGTCCTTCAATAAGTGATCGGTATAACGCTTTTTCTTCAGAAACATCACCGAGGTACGCAAGCACATTATGGTTCTTGTTAAAAACCATAGGCCTTGCCATCTTAAACATTAAGCATTTATATCAGTACACAAGAAAATTTCAGAAAAATTTCAAAATTAGAAAGGAGAAATCAACACTTAGAGAAATTTTTGAATTTTGAACTTCTCGCGCGAAAACTCCAAGTTCTCACGCAAAAACTAAAGCAAAGTCTCATGCGACAAGTCAAGTTATTGCTTGAATTTGAATTTGACTAGAGGACAACTTCTCGCACGACAAGTCAAGTTTTGACGTTTGTTCATGTACAGAGTACTTTTCGCACGCGAAAAGTCTATTGCACTTCAAATTTTCAATCTGTCAATTTCAAGATATTTCAGCCATTAAAGCATGTTTCATAGGTGTAGATTAAGTCATTATTAAGGTTTATTGTAATTAATTTGTTTAATTTTAAGTGTTTTAAGTCTTTTAAGTTTTGGACATATTTCAAATAGGATTCATTAACGACTATATACCTTAATAAGTAATTAGGAATCAATGAGAGACCATAATGAACCATGTTTTCTAGTTGGCAGAGTTTCAACACTTAAAATTTGAGAGTGAAAATTTCAGAATACAGTTGTGCGAATACTTGACTTTTCACACACTGTGCTTTATATAGGACTCTGACTTCTCGCGCGAGAAGTCAGGGTTCTCGCATGATGAACTTTTTGCATGATGTGAACCTTTCGAGCGAAAAGTTCAATTTTCTTTGAAAATTGATTTTTTATTATTTTTTTAATTTAACTTTTTATTGAATTTTAATGATCTTATGGAGCCTTTCGATATTTTATGAAAAAGATTATGTTTAACTAAGTGTTTACAATTATTCTAACACCCTTAATTTTGAAAAAAAATATAGAAATGAAACAAGTAGAAAAACATATGTAAACAAAAACTATTGACTAATTATTTACTTAACTATTTTTGATAATTTTCAAGTACAATATCATATTTGTTAGAAATCGATCATTACCGTCATCCAGCTTTATTATAAATAGATTTGGTTATATTGATTGTCAATATATTGTGTCCAATTTAAACATAGACTACAAGTTTACTTAGACACATAAGCTATGATTTTATCATGTTTTGATTAAATTATAAGTCTTCAGTGTGTCCCACAATCAAAAATCCTGTAGAACCTTATCTAACTTCAAGACACTTTCGAGATTTCAAGTCACCCCAATTTGACTTAAACCTTTCACTTCTGATCAGCCTTTTTCAGAAAAAAAATTCTAATATAATATCTATTATGAGCATAACTAGTTTTAACTCTTGAAAATTTAATTTTCTCAATTTTGTAAATCAAAATGTTTTTGTACTTTTCTTCAAACTATTTACTCCCCCTAAGAACAAAATATTTTTTTTATATATTTTCAAATTTTCACCCCCTAAAATTGTGATTATCTAGATAGAAAATAATAATTTTACCAAAACAAAGGAAAAATATTTTTGAAAAGGGTGTAAGAATAAGTGTTAACCAAAGTTAATCATGCCTAGAGATTTAACTAAAAAGTCAAATCTTGAATGATTAAACGCCTTAGTAAACAGATTAGCAATGTTGTCATCTGTGGAAATTGATTCCAAATGGATAAGTTTGTGTTCAAAACAGTTACGAATGAAATGCATGTGGATGTCAATATGTTTTGTCTTTGATGCAGGATTGGATTCTTCATAATGTTTAAAACTGCAGTATTATCATAAAAAATTTTAGTATCATAAATATTTAGGCCATAATCAAGGAGTTATTATTGAATCCAAACAATTTGTGAACAACAACTTGATGCAGCCACATATTCAGCTTCTGCAGTTGAAGTAGATACTATCTGCTGTTTCTTGCACTGCCATGAAATTAACCTATTGCCAAGAAATTGACAACCGCCCGTAGTAGATTTCCTATCCAAGTTAATCCTGCATAATCACTGTCAGTGTAAGCAAATAAATTCAATTTAGAATTTTTAGGATACCAAAGGCCGAGTGTTGGTTGACCCTTGAGATACTTAAAAATCCTCTTGACTACTTTCATATGAGATTCCTTTGGATTACTTTGATATTGTGCACACTGACAAACGGGAAACATAATGTCCGGTCTACTTGCAGTGAGATACATCAGGGATCCGATCATTGATTGATACATATGTTGATCAACATCTTCTCACATAAGATCTGGAGTCAAAGTAGGACGAGAAGACATAGGAGTAGAAGTTGTCTTGGAGTCTTGGAATTTGTATTTGTATAGGATAGTGTGAATATACTTTTCTTGATGTATCAGTATTCCCTTCTCATCTTGTTTAACTTGGATTCCCAAGGAAAACATCATTTCTCTAAGAGAACTCAACTTAAATTTCTTTTTCATGACTGCTTCAAATTCTTTGCACAAATTATCATTGGTAGATCCAAAGATAATATCATCGACATAAACTTGAACTAGAGTTAGATCATCACCAGTCTTTCATATGAATAAAGCTTCATCAATTGCACCTCGTGTATATCAATTTGCAATCAAATTTTTAGTGAGAGTGGCATACCAAGCGCAAGGAGCTTAATGTAAACCATAAAGTGCTTTGTCTAACTTGTAAACATAGTCAGGATGATCAAGATCTTCAAAACCTGGTGGTTAACAGACATAGGTTTCTTCCTTCATTTCGCCATACAAGAATGCAGTTTTGACATTCATTTGATAAACTTTGATGTCTTTGAATGAAGCATATGCCAGAAAAATTCGTATAGCTACTAATCTTACAACAGGAGCGTATACTTCTTCATAATCAAGCCCTTCAATTTGATAGAATCCTTGTACAACAAGTCTGGCCTTGTTGTAGACAGTCACATCTTTTCATCCGTCTTGTTTTTGAAAATCCATTTTGTTCCGATTGGCAACTTACCCTTTGGTAATTCACACAAATGCCAAACATTTAGATTTTTGAATTGCATCAGTTCATCCTGTATGGGCTCTACCCAACTATTTTCATTTAATGCCATTTCAACATTTTTCGGCACTATTTGAGATAGAAAACATGTATATAAACATGTGTTTATAGCTCTTGATTTACTCCAAGTTCTGACACCTTGTGATAATGAACCAATGATAGCATCTGTTGGATGATTTCTATGAATTCTCAACTATGGAATAGCATCTTTAGAGATAACTTTATCTAAGTTAGACATATGTCCAACTAGTTTATCAGCAGTGATCCCTCCTTTAGGTTGAAAAACAATATCTTCATCTTGAATATCATTGTTGACAGAAAGATCTTCAAATGGTACTTGAATTGTATCAATTGGATCAACTTGAGTAGAAGAGGAACTCTGATCTGAAACTTATGGAGCTTGTTCAACAACTGGATCATCATGTGGTAAATACATTTCAGAAACAGAAGTTGGAATAGCTGCAACACTTAAAGAAGAAGGTATATCTGAAGATATTCCTTTAGCTTGAGAAGACGTAGATATAATATTATCAGCAAAGATATCTTGAATTGAGGATGTCAAAGGTGGATCAGCTGTAGAAACAACAGAGTTTTGATTAAATGTTTCAAATAAAGAAGCATAATCATAAACCCATGAAGGTGCAGAACCTGCATCTGTTTTGTTAGATTCATGCCAATCAATATCAAATGACTCAATTAATTGTTTAGTTCCTTTAATATAAAAATGATATACTACTTTCTTGGCTGCATAACCAATAAAATAACAATCATCAGCTTTTTCATTAAATTTGGATTTATTATCAGATGTGTTTAACAAAGTACAACATCATCCAAAGGTTTTGAAATATTTGACTTTGGGTTTATGTTTGAAAGAGATTTCATAATGAGTCATATTTTGTTGTTTATTGATTAAAACATGATTCTGTACATAACACGTAGTGTTAACAGCTTCAGCCCAAAAGAATGAAGGTAATTTGGCAGCTGATAACATAGTTCTGGCTGCTTCAATTAAGAATCTGTTTCTTCTTTTAGCAACGCCATTTTGTTGTGGAGTTCCTGCACAACTATATTGTCTTGCTATCCCCTTTGAATCACAAAACTCATTAAAGATACGATTACAGAATTCGGTTCCATTATCACTGCGTATGCATTTGATTGTTTTGTCTGCCTAATTTTCCATAAGTCTCATGAATTTCATTAGCAAATGAGGTGTCTCATGTTTGGTTGCTAAAAAGAAAACCCATGTAAATCTAGAAAAATCATCAGTAATAACCAAACAATATGCACGACATCCCAAACTCAAAACATTTACAGGACCAAATAAATCCATGTGCAGCAATTGAAGAATAGAGTCAATTTGAGTATGAGCAATTGGTTTATGAGGAAGTTTATGTTGTTTGCCTTTAGAACATGACAGACAATGCTTTATAAGTTGAAATTCTTCAAAGGTAGGCCAATGACATGATTTCCTCTAACCAGCTTGTTCATAGTTTTAACATTTACATGACCAAGACGACGATGCCATAACAATGTGTCACTTTCTGAGGCTTTAGATAACAAACACAATGCAGTTACAAATGAATGTGAACCATTCATATCAAGTAAATATGTGTCTTTGTCTCTCAGAGTTCTCAATAAAATCCATTCATCGGGAATTACAAAGCCAGGTTTTAATATAAGACATTCTTTATCAATGAAATGTGTTGAGTACTTTTTGTCACAAATTTGAGAGACACTAAGCAAATTATGTTTTAGTTCCTTTACAAAATTGACATCTTTAAAGCTTAATACACCATTTGTCACTATACCTTTCTTTGTCATCTTACCTCCTTTGTCTCCCGCAAAGATAACATATCCTCCGTTGTATGGTTGTATGTTTAACAGAGATATATTACCTATCATGTGCCGTGAACAACCACTATCTACATGCCAAACACTGTTGATAGCTTGTCTTGGTTGTTCCTGCATAGTTGGACAAATTTATTCATTTTTAGGAACCCAAGCCATGGTTGACTTGAGCTCTTTGTTTTCATATAAATATGATACATTTTGCAATATCATATCTCTTTTGTCATCAAAAATGCATTTTTCAACAACAAAAGGCTCAGGTGAATTGTTTTTAATTTTCCACCTTTGAACTTGTTTGTTTGGTAGTGTGGTGAAATTGTTATCATCAACTTGTACAGATTTTAATCTTGTCTTTCCTTTGTTTAAATTAGTATTATTTTTAGCAAACACATTTGATTGATTTAAATTCCTTTTTAAATTTCCACTTACAAAGAAAAATTTTCTATTGTTTGCCATTGAATTATGAAATTTTTGATTGCTTGTTAACTGATGTTGATATCAACAATTTCTAGCCATGTAATTTGGCATTCCACATACATAACAACAAATTTTATTATATGTATTTGGCGTTCATATGTTTTGCACAAACTGTTATGGATAACTTCCATAGTTATCACATAATCTGGCCTTAGTATGTCCTTGGCCATTTGATTCTTTAACAGTCTCTCTTTCCTTTCTCTCGTTATGAATTGCTCGAGATGATTTTGGAGAAATTGAGGTAATGCTCCTAGCTTTTGGATTTATTATTGATGCTAATGTAGCATGATTTGTGACTTTATCCTTATGAACCGTCTTTACTGAATTAGGAAAAGTGTCTTTCAAACCTGTTCTACACACATCTTGTTTCACAGTGTTAGCAATAATAGAAGATTTATTTTTAAAGAAACTAGCAATCGTTTCTTTTAAAATATGATCCTCATTATCAATTTTGCCTACAGAAACAAATCTGTTCTTGAAATCAATTTTCAAGTCAGATATGGATGATATGACACTTTTACTTTGTTTGTTTTTAAAGTTCAATTTTGATTCTCGTTTCTTATCCTTATTTGACATTTTGGGACAAACATTTGAATTAACAAAAACTTCCAATTTTTCATTTATCATAGATGATGAATTACAAGTCTGTTTTTCATTACCAATCTTATTTTCTATAAAATCCAGTTCATCATCGCTATCCCACTCTTCAACCAAACCTTCTATCTTCACACTTTCTGCAAAAAAAAAATGTCATTATTAATATTAATTTTAGTTTTTATGACAGGGTCAACAGTCAGTGAAACATTGACTGGAGGTGTGAAGTCTTTATTTGGTTGAAAACCTAAACCATAGGTCTCTTCATCATGAGTTGTAATTGATGAAGGCAAAGATGTATAATCATGATTAATAGGTGGTGCAATGTTAGCATAACCCATTCCACTTTTACCACCATTAATCTTTTATGCCATCTGTGACTTGATTATACCTTCAACCATGTTTGATAAAAGTTCAATTTTTTCAACAACTAATTTTGTTGATAAGAGTTGATTATTGATTTTGTTAATTTCTAAAGATAATTCATCATTACGTTTCGTCAAATCTTTTATATTGCATTCTTTATCATGAAGATTTAATTTTGATTGGAAAATAGATTTGTTTAAAGCATCTATCTTTTCTTTAAACATTTTCTCATCTGATTTATATTTACGAGCTTGATATTGAAGTTTTTCAACATCTAATATCCGGCGTTCATTGTGAACTCTATATCTATTTATCTTTTCAATGAAAATATCTAAACAAAGATTAGAATGTACCTCTTCGGTTGCTTCTGATTTCTTTGTCTCTTCAGGCATAACTTGTACCATGAAGGCCTTTAAAACTCTAGCTTCTTCTGCTTTTGTTGCTAGAGTGATCTCAACAACACTTTCCTTATCAGCACAAGCAGATGCTGGAGCAGGCTCAACAGCTTCAACAGATTCATCAACTAGGACTAGAGTATTATCAACAGTTTTTTCTTTCAGTTCAACTTTCTCTTTGACACTTTCAACCTTCTTTTCCTCTACTTCCTTTTCTTTCTCAAAAACTCCTTCAAGCACATCTTTAGACACAAACTCAGCCAAAATATTCTCTTCAACACAATCTTCATCACTCTGAATCTCTGATATTAAAGCAGTGGATGGCTTCATATCAAGTATCTCTAACTGATCAGACTAGTCATACTCACCATCTGTCTGAGATACCAATGCTTTGTTATTGGATGTACTAGCTTGGTTTTTCTGTGTTTCAACCTCCACTGTTACCATCTTTTTGCGATTGTCATCTTGAACAGACCTTCCCTCAGTGCATTCTCTAGCAAAGTGACCGGGTTTGTCACAGTTGTAGCATCTCAAACTGGACTTATCAAACCCTATTTTACTGGAGTTGTTCAGACCAAAAACTTTCCTCCCAGTTCTTCGTGCAAAATTTTTGGCATGATACACCACCATTGCCACCTAGTACTTGATGTCATTTTCTTCTTCATCATCTAGGTTTACTTGTTGAAGATCATCAACAATGATGTTAGGTGTATTAAGTCTGCCAGTAGTGAAAGCTTCATAGTTGTTCATAAAAGAGGTAAATAAAGCAAGGTTCTCTTCTGCAATCTGGATAGTATGTTTGCTGGGTTGGGAATTAACAACAAATGCTTGTTGTATAGGTGGAGATGATTGACTTTGTGAGTAGGATGAGTTAAATGGTTGAATTTGAAGCATTGATTGATCCTTGACAACCTGATGACCTGTTGCTGCTTGTTGCTATTGTTACTGGGAATAGCTGACATAGTAATTCGGATTGCTTGCTATTTTAGCATACAAAGCAGATGCTTCAGCTCCCATTGAATTGATATAATTGGCAGCCCTTTATTTGTCATCCATGTCATAGGACTTGATGGTAGAAATTAGATCACTGAGGGACAAAGTGAACAGATTCTTGGTTCTTTTGATTGTAGTGCAGTTGTTGTTCTAGCTATATGGGAATGAATTCAATAACTTCTTGTTCACTGCAATGTTTTCAAGTGTGATCCCTGCACTCTTTATTTTGGTGACTAGCTTCATGAACCTAGACATCTCTGCCTCCAAAGTCTCACCTAGTACATGATTAAACATATTAAACTCTTGGTTTAACATGTCATTTCTACTCTCTCTCTCTCTCATGCCATTGTTCCCCATGATTTGTTCCTCCATTGCATCCCATAGATCCTTAGCCTTGGTAAAGTCCTTAAACTTCTGTGCAATCTCAATAGTGATGTAATACCCGAAATTTTGTCAAAAACAAAGGAAAAGCAAAGTATTAAGAAGAGAAAAGAAAAGGAGCACTAGTGGAGGGGGCCAAAGTGTAAAAAGTACAAAACCTTATTATTTTAAGGTTTAAAAGGCATGGCCACCCATGCCACTGCCTTTTACACCTTTTTGCTTTCGGCTGAACAAGAAGAAGAAACAAGAACAGAGTTTCTCTCCGTAATTCAAGACGAAGAAGCTAAAATTTGTAGGTAGGTGTTCTTTGTGTTTTTGGTTCGGTTTTGTTGGGTTTTCATCCTTAAAACTGATTTTTATGTGTTCTTTGTGCTTGGTTGTGTGTTTTGTTGTGTTTTTAGGTGTTTGGACTTGTTGTGCTTGGAAATTTACTTGAAGGCTGCATTAGGTGAGTTCTATATCCCCGTTTTTATCACACCCTCAAAATCCGCGTACGGGGTTTTACCTTCGAGGCGTGTGACATATCAGGATCTCAGTCATTAGTTACTCAAAACGACTCTATATGAACATACAACCAAAATCAGAGTTTAACTTTAAAACGATGCGGAAACATTTAACAAACATGAAAACCAGAATAATGCAACACAATGTAAACATGCGCAAACACGAGCCCAACGTTGTTCAGAACAAATACATAATTGTTTTAATAACCAAAAACCAACAAAAGGTTCTAACAATGCTGACATCTACAATGCTAACCTGTGAATGTGCCCCTAGGCAATGGTAACTTCAACCTGAGAATAGCATACTAAAAGAGTCAACACAATGGTTGGTGAGTTCAAGAGTTTTAGGAAAACATAACTGTATCAGTAAAAAATATAAGAGTGCATGAATTAGATAGCTAGTCTAAATTCACAAGTAACAATCATAGTGATTTCGCGATCGAAGCTGACAGTGCTTCGTTTGTTGCCTCCCGTCATGACTTACCAGGTCGTGACAATGTTTATGTTAGGACAAAATTGCACCCATTTGACCTCGAGTCGCACAGGTGGGGCTCGTCAGACCCAGTAGTACTACCCAAGATTTTCCGCTAGTTACCATTATTAATGATCCGAAAGTGTGAGGACTTTCATGGTATTCAACACTATATCATACTTTACACATATTATAATAATAAAGTGTTTGTAAGTCAGTACTCATGAACTCACCTGGTATTCACACGAACAATATAAAAGCTAACTTGAAAGAGAGAGGAAAGACAACCTTCAGAGGTTACCTAGAACACACAAGTACATGAGTACGTGTACACAGAATCCTTAACAACCCTAAGTGCTCAATAAACACATTGACCAATGGTTTCAGAAAAACAAGACGCATTGACCCAGTTGACCCGTTTGACCCGTTGGTGACATTATTGTTGAAATCCCATTTAATCAAGCATAACAGTTCATCATACATGGTTATCATACAAGTTGTTCACATATGTCACTTCAACAACCACTTGTTCTACCTAGATCATCATACAACTAGATTATCATACAACACATGCGAATCTCAAGTAATCATCATGCTCAACATAATTACACCATAACTAATGCATCATACATAGAGTCCAATCATGCATAACATGCCATGTGAAGCCACTCACGATTTCACACCCTAAACCCTACCAATCCTACTAAGTAGGGGCCTCAGATTCGCACGCGTGTATGACGATCATTATCACATTATTCAACAAGATTCATGCCAATAAATTTAGCCAACAAAGACTCATTACAATCCCAAACATGATCCTATAATCTCCTATCATAAGCCGTCATCATGTGTAATCCATAAATGTCCAAATTTCCCAATTGACCAATCAAGTATCCATGCAACCTAATTAACACATTCCACCACATTGAGCATCATTAATAAACATTCTAACATGATCCTAACACCATAAACATGTCCAATTCATCATATCCAAGATTCTACATAATTAAAGTTTCCCTTTTGGGAAAGTACATCCAAAAATGTATCCAACACCCACCACATTCATGAATTCATTAACATTATGCCTAATCAAGTCCATGCTATCAACTAGACATGTTCAAAACCATCAAAACATCATAATTCACAATTCCCATATCCAAAAGTTTCTACTTTTGGCAAGGTATGAACTACACGATCAATTCATGGATTTTCTTGCATAACAGTCACTATCCAACATTCATACAACATCATTATCATCATAACATCATCAATTTATCATCAAGTCACCAAGTTCATGCAATAAAGTTACTATTAATAGGAAGCTATGAACTACGCATCCAAACCACGAATTTCTTGCACAATCCACGTAAACTATCATCAATACAATCTAACTATCATCATATATTCATCAAACAATCAAAATTTTGACATCCAAGTATCAATTTCGAACTAGGGTTTTGGCCAAGATAAGAAAACATGAAAAACTTGTAAAAATCTAACCTTTAAACGCGTAATGGACAAGAATTGATGTTTCTAACGTGTTGTAATACTTGGAACCGATCCAAATCGATGCACAATTGCTTGTTCTTAATCAATCTCGAAGTGTGTGTGTGTTTCCTGGTGAAGTCGCGGCCGAATGGGAGGGTGGGGATTAGGGTTTGGGTTTTTGTTTTTATTTTTGGTTAAGTTTTAGTTTTAGGAAATTAAACTTAACCCCCTTTGTTTATATTTTATAAAACTAATCTTTTAACTCTTTTTAATTAGTTTTAACTACAAAATACAAGTATTATAGACTAGCAATAATAATCATACATAACTTTCATTAATCACAAAATACACGAATTAAATACAAGTTGCCACGTTACGCGATAAAATTCACACTTAATGTTTAAATCGCGTAAGCACATAAGCACAACTCAATAATCACATTATTAGTTAAATTATTATCTGTTTATCATTGTTAATTATTATTAGGTCACCAACGTTCAACGACAACTAGTGTGTGCTCACGACACATGTATGCAAGACCTAACAGAACTAACGGAGTTTGGTAACGGAAAAGTACCGGATGTCACATTATCCCCATGTTGAAAGAATTTCCGTCCCGAAAATTTCGTTACATGGTGTGTGTTCCATCACTGGTCTACTGCATTGGCACAAAGTAATTGAGTGAGTTTCGGGTGAGTTGTCACATCATCCCCATGTTGAAAGAAATTTCATCCTGAAATTTAATCAATACCTTCGTCGGCTGCCAGAAGTGCGATGTAAAACGAGCATCGCGGTCAGAAATAATTGAGACCGGTACACCATGTCTCGAAACTATTTCCTTCAGATAGAGTTGGGTTAACTTCTCCATTTTGTCCATTTCCTTTGTCGCAAAGAAATGAGTGGACTACGTTAATCGGTCTACGATAACCCATATCGTGTCACAACCGGTAGGAGTCCGTGGTAGTTTTGTAATGAAATCCATTGAGATTTGCTCCCACTTCCACATAGGGATCTCAAGTTGTTGCAATAGTCCAGATGGTTTCTGATATTCCACTTTTACATTCGAGCAGGTCAGACATTTACTCACATATGTAGCTACATCCGCTTTCATGTTAGGCCACCAATAGTGCGCCTTCAGGTCATGATACATCTTGTCAGATCTAGGATGTATTGAGTACTTAGACTTGTGTGCCTCACTCATGACCAAGTCTCTCAGATTTCCATGCAGAGGTATCTAGAGTTTGTCCATGAAATAACAAATCCCATCCGCTTTCACTTCAAGCTATTTGTCCATTCCTCATAAGGATTCGGACCCAATGTTTTCTGCTTTCAGAGCTGCAGTCTGAGCCTCTCAGATTTGTTTAGGTAACTGTGTGCTAATCGTAAGTTACAGAGCTCGCACGCATCGAGGATTAGCAGTTTCTTTTCTACTCAGCACGTCATCAATTACATTAGCTTTCCCCGGATGGTATTTGATAGCACAGTCACAGTCGTTTAATAACTATACCCAGTGTCTTTGCCTCATATTCAATTCATTTTGCTCAAAGATGTACTGAAGACTCTTATGATTGATGTAAATCGTGCACTTGGTACCGTACAAGTAATGTCTCCAGATCTGTAAGGCAAAAACTACCGCACCCAGCTCCTAGTCATGGGTGGTATAGTTCTTCTGATGAACCTTTAGTTGTCTCGAGGCGTAAGCTATCACTTTACCTCGCTGCATCAAGACACAACCAAGTCCTTGAACAAAAGCATCACAATAAACAACAAAGTCATCACTTCCCTCCGGTAATGCCAATATCGGCGCGCTACACAGCTTCTGCTTCAGTAACTGGAAAGTAGACTCTTGACTATCACCCCATTTATACAATGTTCCTTTATGAGTCAAAGCCATGAGAGGTTGTGCGATCTTGGAAAAATACTTCAATGAACCGTCAATAATATCCTGCCAGTCCAAGAAAATGTCGTATCTCACTAGGCGTCTTGGGAACTGACCAATTCTTTATCGCCTCAATCTTTGCTAGATCGACATGTATCCCTTTCTCATTAACAATATGACCCAATAATTGCACTTCACGTATCCAGAAATCACACTTAGAAAACTTGGCGTACAGTTGCTCTTTCCTGAGTAATTCCAGGATTAAACGTAAGTGCTCCTCATGTTCTTCCTTGGTCCTTGAGTAGATCAATATGTAATCAATAAACACAATAACAAACTGATCGAGATAGGGTTTGCACACACGATTCATGAGATCCATGAATACGCTGGTGCATTCGTTAACCCTAATGGCATGACCAAGAACTCGTAATGACCATAACATGTATGGAAAGCTGTCTTCGAGATGTCCTCCTCTCGAACTCTTAGTTGACGGTACCCAGACCTCAAGTCAATCTTAGAATAGTAGCTTGATCGTTGAAGTTGATCAAACAAATCATCTATACGAGGTAGCGGGTATCTATTCTTGATCGTAACCTTGTTCAGTTCTCTATAGTCAATGCACATTTGAAATGTGCCATCCTTCTTCTTAACAAACAGAACTGGCGCTCCCCAAGGCGACGAGCTCGGTCGAATAAACCCTTTATCCAATAGCTCTTGTTGTTGAGCAGATAATTCTTGTAGTTCATTTGGAGCTAACTGGTAAGGTGCTCTCATGATCGAAGCGGATCTGGTAGTTAGATCAATCTGGAACTCAACTTGACGATTAGGTGGTAATCCAGGTAGATCCTCTGGAAACACCTCAGGAAAGTCATGAACGATAGGGATATCCTCTATCCTCTTTTCTTCTGGTTGCTTATCAGTGATGAGTGCTAATATAGCTAATCGACCCTTACGTAGCAACTTCTGTGCTTTCAGGAATGACATGATGCCCATCACTACACCACACATTTCACCTCTGACCGAGAGAACTTCTTCTCCAATAATGATTCGTATAATCTTTTCACGACATATGACTTCCGCCTGCTTGTCGGAAAGCCAATCAATGTCGACTACTACATCAAAGCTCCCGAGTGTAACAGGCATGAGATCTATGTTAAAGGTATGTCCAACAAGTTCTATCTTGCAACCCCTAAGGATATGTGTCACGTGAACCTGCTTACCGTCAGCTAACTCTACAATGTAATTAGATTCCAACACTGAGGGCATATCACTTAAGAGACTACTAAACTTAGTGGAGATGAAACTTCTATCGGCTCCAGTATCAAATAGTACGGTAGCAAAACGACCGTTAACAGAGAATTTACCAGTAATAGTATTAGGGTCGTTTAGAGCGTCACCTGAGCCAATGACAAAATCTCTCCCTTCCACTATTGTTGCTACCGCTATTGTTGCCATTGCCATTGTTGGTGTTGTTGTTGTTGTTGTTGTTGTTGTTGCCATTGTTGTTGTTGTTGTTCCCACCATTTCTGTTCATCCTCAGTTGTGGACAGTTTCTCCTGTAATGGCCCTCTTTCTGGCATTCAAAACAACCTTTTGGCGTTTCTTGAGGTTGTTGTGGCTTCCTCATCAATTCACCACGACAATCTTTTGCTGCATGTCCAACTTTACCAATGGCCAGAGTATGATGCCCACCAATGGCCATCGATAGTCGCTCCTGGAGCGTCTCTACCTGGTAGTGCAACTGACACATCTCAGATCGTAAGGCAGAGTTGTCATCAGTGAGTCCTCTAATCCACTGTCGCTCCGTGTCTAGAGTGGCCACTAAGGCTGCAAACGCCTGCTCGAGAGGGATGTCCAAGGTAGGAAGAGTAGGAAATGCAGAGGCTATCGATGACCTAGTCCTAGGTCGGGTAGGAGCTACAGGTGGTACATGCTCTCTATAAGCCATACGGTTTATGTAGGTGGGGTAGAAATCCCATTTCTGTGGAGGATCGTGCTCAGGACGGTATGAAAGGCTGATCCCAGTCTATCTCGCCAGGAGGATAAGGATGTCGGGGCCAGATAAATCCCCTATCAGGTACGGGAAAAGTAGGAGATGACTCAGATCACGCCGGTCTCTTGCCCAAATCACGAGATGACGATGCCATGCTGCGAAGTACGTGATGCGTATGCCAATGAGTATACAGTAAGGAAGTAAGTGACGAGTAACTAACAAACTGTGCGGTCTAGTGTGTGTATGCAACCTAGTTCCCTATAACCAATGGCTCTGATACCAATCTGTCACACCCTCAAAATCCGCGTGTGGGGTTTTACAGCGAGGCGTGTGACATACCAAGTTACTCAGAACGACTCTATATGAACATACAACCAAAATCAGAGTTTAACTTTAAAACGATGCGGAAACATTTAACAAACATGAAAACCAAAATAATGTAACACAATGTAAACATGGGCAAACATGCGCCCAACGTTGTGCAAAACAAATACATAACTGTTTTAATAATCCAAAACCAACAAAGGGTTCCAACAATGCTGACATCTACAATGCTGACCCGTGAATGTGCTCCTAGGCAATGGTAACTTCAACCTAAGAATAGCATACTAAAAGAGTCAACACAATGGTTGGTTAGTTCAAGAGTTTTAGTAAAACATAACTGTATCAGTATAAAATATAAAAGTGCATGAATTAGATAGCTAGTCTAAATTCGCAAGTAAAAATCATAGTGATTTCGCGATCGAAACTGACTGTGTTTTGTTTGTTGCCTCCCGTCACGACTTACCAGGTCGTGACAATGTTTATGTTCGGACAAATTTGCACCCGTTTGACCTTGAGTCACACAGGTGGGGCTCGTCAGACCCAGTAGTACTACCCAAGATTTCCCGCTAGTTACCATTATTAACGATCCGAAAGTGTGAGGACTTTCATGGTATTCAAAACTATATCATACTTTACACATCTTATAATAATAAACCGTTTGTAAGTTAGTATGCTATCTCCCCCAAAAGAGAGTGTATAAAAGAGTGGGGCATGAACTCACATTGTATTCACACGAACAATATAAAAGCTAACTTGAAAGAGAGAGGAAAGACAACCTTCAGAGGTTACCTAGAACACACAAGTACATGAGTACGTGTACACAGAATCCTTAACAACCCTAAGTGCTCAATAAACACATTGACCAATGGTTTCAGAAAAACAAGACGCATTGACCCAGTTGACCCGTTTGACCCGTTGGTGACATTATTGTTGAAATCCCATTTAATCAAGCATAACAGTTCATCATACATGGTTATCATACAAGTTGTTCACATATGTCACTTCAACAACCACTTGTTCTACCTAGATCATCATACAACTAGATTATCATACAACACATGCGAATCTCAAGTAATCATCATGCTCAACATAATTACACCATAACTAATGCATCATACATAGAGTCCAATCATGCACAACATGCCATGTGAAGCCACTCACGACTTCACACCCTAAACCCTGCCAATCCTACTAAGTAGGGGCCTCAGATTCGCATGCATGTATGACGATCATTATCACGTCATTTAACAAGATTCATGCCAATAAATTTAGCCAACAACGACTGTTGGACGCAACAAGGGCATTAAGAATTAATGCATAAAAGTATGATGCTTGCCATATAAGACATATATCAAACATAGTTTGTTCTAACATCCAAAACAATCATTTACTAACACATTAACATTATCAACAATCATAACAATCACTAACATTTGTTTAAATTTCTTTTTCAGAGTTGTAGATAAAAGAAATTTTGACCAAGTGTTCGCAGCGGATGAAGAGTCTCCACAGCGGATGAAGATCATCAGCAGCGGATGAAGAAAATTCATCTAGTGTGTGCAGCGTATGAAAGAATCCCTCAGCGGATCAAGAACATACAGCGGACAACAGACAAGCAAAAACAGACAAGTGTTCATAGCGGATATTCAATCCACAACGGATGAACATTCCACAGTGGACAACATTCAAGCAAACACATAACTATCCACAGCGGATGTTCATCCGCAGCGGATGAACAACCAAGCATCCACAGCGGATGAATAGTCTTCTCCACAACGGATGAGAAAACCTCCACAGCGGATGACTTAATTCCACAGCGGATTGCTTATAGACTTAGGATTATTTATGTAATATTCGTTTACATAAGGGTAGTTTAGTAATTGTATATAGCTATGTGTATAGGCTATAAATAGCATTCTACCCTAATCCTTTGTAAGCTTTTGAACAATCAATCAAACAATCTGTTGTTATCATTTTCGAGCATTCAAAACACACACACTAGCACATAATCACACACACACACACACTGAATTCTTTCACTTGAATCATGGGTTTCCACACCATGTTTCTTGTTTGTTGAATATTAAGAGATATTGAAAAAGGTCCTTGGGGGAATCAACTTGTTCATGTTGAATATTCTTCTAATATGTTCATGTTTAACAAGTTGTTGTAAAGTTGAATTCATCAGGTGGTATCAGAGCCTTGGCTCAATCATTCATTGATTTTGATCCTCTCATTCAACAACATTGATTTCAGTGGTACATTAGCTTCAAAAACACACATTCAGCATCAAACTCATTTTCTTCTTCTCATAAACATTCATTAAATGCAAACATCATTATTACTGAATCATTTTGTGCATTTTGAAAAAGTGTTGTTGATTTTTGCTTGAACATCACACTACCACACAAGTTTTCAGTGGTTTTTGCGACAAACAATACACGGGTATTGTTCAAACATTCTTAACCAACCTTTAAACAGAAGGTTTTTAACTTTTAACATCATTCAAACCTTAAAACCCTAATCAGATTTTAAGGGTTTTGTTTTTAAACACTGTTTCATTGATTTTTCTTTGAAACAAATCATTTTGTGAACAATCTAAACCGGTTAGATTGTTCATTATCATCATACACTAGTGACAATCTCACTAGAAACATATTTTGTTCATTGTTCAACCATCGGGTTGAATATTTTGAAAAAATCACAACAAAACCCTAGGAAAACCCTAGGTTTGTTGTTTTTGATAAAACCATCGAAAAAGTAGTTGTCTTGTTTGAAAAGTTTTCAAAATCAACTTTTTGATACAAAAAGTTGTATAACAAAAGACAAACTCTGTTTTTAGGATTTCTGCAAAAGGAATATTGACTTTTGCACTAAAAGACAAATATTCCCATCATCCACAATCTTTCTTGTGACCGTGACCTAGAAAGCAACATTTCATAGGACATTAATTAATTAATTAATTAATTCCTTTATTTGGTTAACAACTAAAACAAATTAGTTTATCAAATTAACAAACAAATCCTAGAGACAATTAGGATTAATTAAAATTTTAGCATCAGACTAAAATTTAAACAAACCAATTTAACTTGAAATTTATTAAGTTTAAATCAAACAAACATGGCTGATGAAATGATGAGTTCTAACAGTGGACTAAAACCCCAAAGTTGAAGAACAAATCAGACTTCAAGCAATGGAAAATCATGTTTAGAAATTGGATTACATATCAAGATCCAGATTTATGGACATCAATTACTGTAGGTCCTTACATCCTACTGACATTAGGACCAGACTATAACATATAAAAACCAGTTAGTCTGAAAAGTGTAGCTGGTGATGACCTCATGCGGGTCAAAACAGATATGAAGGCATACAGTATTCTAGCTATGACTTTGCCTTTTGAAATTTTGACACGGGTCAAAAATTTCAAAACAGCCCATGAGCTGTGGAAGGTTCTTCACACCATGTGTGAAGGAAGTGAGGAAATAAGAGAGATCAAAAAGGAAAAATTAAGAACTCAATATGAAACCTTCCACCACATCCATGGAGAATCAATTCCTCAACAGTTACACAGATATGTCCAATTGGTCAATGAAATGATAGTATATGAACTTAAATATGACACTGTTGAAATCAACAAGAAAATGTTGCATACATTGCCTGAGAGTTGGACTCAGTCAGTGTCTCTCATGAAAGCAACATTGGACTTGGAAGGACTATCCCTCGACTCACTTGTAGCCAAGGTTGAAGCAATGGAAATGGATGAAAAATCCAGGAACAACAACCAAATCAGACATGTCGAGGCCTACAAGTTCAAAGAACCATAACACACAGATAGTGCTTTCCTCACAAGCACTGAAGAAGATGAAGAAGAAAAATTTCTGGATTCTCATGATACATCATTCTTCTTAGCACCAGAATCATCTAACAACAAACACAAGTCTAAAAAGACTGGAGTTCATGCTTCTTATGAAGCTACCCCCCAAAGTAAACATCAATCGCATAACTCCACCTCAAAAAAACAGTCAAAACCTCAAACATCAAACATACACAGGCTTGAAAACTATGGATGCTCTTACTATTATTCTACAAAGTGAAGAGCAAAAGGCAGCTTATGCAGCCTTTTCAACCAGTTTTGAAGCTTTCTTAGGAGCAAGTCTGACTCCATCTCAAATCATCCAACAGGACTTAGATGAACTTCCACCAGATATGGTAGAAGAAATGGATTTACAATGGTCCATGGCCATGATAGCATACAGGTCAAAAAGGTTTCTACAAAGAAATCGAGGATTATACATGGACAAAAAGACAATAATTGGTTTTGATAAAACCAAAGTTAGGTGCTACAACTGTCAGCTTTATGGGCACTTTTTAAAAGAACGTCAACAGCCCAGAGTTGACAGAAATACACATCAGGCACAACACTCAAGTTGAATTCATACAAACAGACAAGTGCCTCTACCAATCAGTATTCCAAATGCACCAACTCAACCTCAAATCACTCATTTCAGTCCAACTCAACATCCAACATCTTCTGCTATGATTATCAAAAAGGATGGAGAATGTGACTGGAGCCTTTATGAGGCTGAAATACCATCACCTTCAGATCATGCCCTTATGGCTGATATTGAAGACAAATTAACAGACATCCTGAAAGAGGTAAAAGAAAACCTCTGCAGTCAAGCATGTATTGATGATGTAAATAGGTATAGAGAGTTTGCTGACAAGCTGTTAAAGAAAGTAATTGAAACAAACATTCTTAATGAAAGTCTAAAATTAGAACAAAAGCAGTATGTTACAAAAATACTTTCATTACAATCAGACATAGACAAACTACTTTCTAAAAAATTAACATTGACAGCTCAGGTCAAGCAGCTCTCTATCTTATTAACTGATTCAAAAACAATTCAAGCTGAAACTGAAGTTAAACTTCAGAAGTTTCGAGTGAGCAATAAGAAGTTTGACGAACTTCTTGCTCAGCAAAGGACCTTTAAGGATCCTACAGGACTTGGATATCATAAGGTAAACCCACCTTATAATGATAACTACATCCCACTTCCTGAGTCAATGACCAACATACAAGATGAGTCAACTGAATCTCAAGACAAACCAATTGAATCAAAGTCATTATCATCATCATCTCCAACAATGTTAAAAACACCATTGATTAAATTTTTAAAAAGTCAAGAGATTTCACAAATCAAAACTACAGATTTTTATCAAGGTGAAAACAATGAATATGATAATGAAACTAGTGATGATGACATTGATCTTTTGGAGGATGACTCAGATCAACCAGTTACTGAAGCTCATATGACTTCAAGTGTGGCTGACATTCCAACCAACCAATCAAAACAGATTAAAGGATTTGATATCTATGGCAGGAAAGCTTTAACCTCAAATGTCACTTCCAAACAAACTAATAAAGGGAAAGGCAAAGCCATATTTCAACCAAAACAACCATTTGTAACTTTTGAAATTCTATCAAAATCTAATTTAAAATCAAAAGTTTTCAGCAAACAAACAAAAACAGAATAGCCATACTATGAATGGTGTGATCAATTCACATATTCAACTGAAAAGTGTAGATATGGCAAGTACTGTAGGTACTGTAAGATGAATAATCACAATACAGAAACATGTCATTTTCACAATTATTGCTCCATTTGTGAAAGAAACAATCACAGCATGGCAAATTGTTTTTTCAACAAGAAAAACAAGAAACAAATCAAACAAGCTCAGGTTGAGAAAACTACTGAAAAACAATCAATTGTTCAAAATAAGAGTAGAATGGGAGTTCCTAAACAAACTCCTCATCAGAAAATTATTTTAGATAATGATAAAACTTTTTATGACAATTTTCAACACATATCAAGGAGACATAAGTCTTAGAACAGACAAAACACTGACACTAGCTCACAAAAGAGAAGAGCACAAAGCACTTCTCCTAATAGAGCTAAAGCAAACCAAAGGAAATCTAGTGTGTCTAGAGTTCCAAAACCTGCAGACAATGCTGTCTTGGAAGAAATCTGCATTGTTGGAAAAGACGGAAAACCCAAGACCATCTTGGCTTAGGTTGCTCCAACTAACTGATTTCTTTTGTTTTTCAGGGACATCTTAGAAGGACTGACAATATCTGGTATGTTGCCAGTGGATGCTCCCGTCATATGACAGGCAACTGTTCCCTCCTTCGGGATTTTAAGAACAAACATGGAGGCAATGTAGCCTTTGGAGGAGATAAAATAGGTGGGAAGATAACTGGCGAAGGAACAGTAACAAACGTGTTGATTAGCTTTGAGAACGTCAACTACTGCTCTAATCTTCAGTTCAATCTTCTGAGTGTATCCCAAATCTATGACATGGGATAGGTCACCTTATTTGACTCCAACAGCTGGTACATCCTTAAGACGGGTTTTCAGATTCCAGAAGATCATATCCTTTTGAAAACTCCTCATCTAAACAACACATACATTGTTGATATGAACAATGTTTCAGCATCAACCCCTGAAACTTATTTATTATCAAAAGCCACAGAAGATGTATCACAATTTTGGCATAGACGATTAGGTCATTCCAATTTTAACCAAATGAAAAAACTTGTTAAAAATGATCTAGTCATAGGTCTGCCACAAAAGGAATTTTTCTGTTCAGACCACTGCACAGCATGTCTGAAAGGCAAACAACATAGAGCTTCACATAAATCAAAATTGATAAACTCTAACAACACACCACTCAAATTGGTTCATATGGACCTTTTTGGCATAAAAAACATCCTAAGCATAGGAAAGAAGCAATACTGTCTTGTCATAGTAGATGATTACTCCAGATTCACATGGGTTTTCTTTCTACTACACAAGACAGAAACAACACAAATCATTACATCCTTAATCATAATGATTGAGAATCAACTTGATCTTAAAGTCAAATCTTTAAGAAGTGATAATGGCACTGAATTTAAGAATGACTACATTTCTTCTTTTTGTGCAGAAAAAGGAATAAGTTATCAATTCAGCGTAGCAAGAACTCCTCAGCAGAATGGAGTAGCTAAATGAAGGAATAGAACATTAATAGAAACAGCTAGAACCATGCTAGCTGACTCTCTATTGCCTATATCCTTTTGGGCTGAAGCCATAAACACAGCATGCTACATACAAAACATAACATAAATCATCAAAGAACATTCCAAAACACCTTATGAATTAGTGTTTAAAAGAAAACCATATATAGGATTTCTTAAGGCCTTTGGATGTTCTGTTTCAATATTAAACACCAGAGAGCAATTATCCAAATTTGCTCCAAAAGCAGATGATGGATTCTTTGTTGGATATTCTGGAAGCTCAAAAGCTTACAGAGTATTCAATCCAAGGCTAAATATAGTGGAAGAAACAACAGATGTTGTTTTTGAACAATCTTTCATTGAACAATCACCACCAAGAAAGTCATTGGATCTAACTGGCTGTTTAATATTGATGCATTAACCAAATCATTTGACACAACATATTTAGATGTTTCAGGTTCAAAGGAGAATAATGAGTATCCAATGGTTCCACCATCAACCATTGATGTTCCATTAACTGCTGATCCTCCAAGGAGAACCACTAACACACCATCAAGCACAACTGTGTCAACACCTCCTGATCAACCAAACACCTCAAGAGAAACATCATCAGACACTCCAGTATCTTCATCTCCTATACCCACTCAATCACAAGATACCAATAAAACAAAACAACCTGAAGATGATGATGACTACCATTCTCTACCAGACACACATCATGAAGATGAAATCCTAGATTTGTTTCATGATTCCCCTCAAACATTCACTGAACCTCCTCAATCAGACAATCACACATCACCCAATACTGTTGCTCACCCATCATCACATGATCAGACAATCACCAATCTTGATTCAATAATTCATCTTGATCAAATTACAACCATAAGGTTTCATAAGGACCATCCAATAGAAAACATCATCGGTGATCTCAACACCAGATTGACTTGTAGTCAATCTGACACAGCAAACATTTGCTTGCATTCCTGTTTCTTATCCTTAACTGTACCTAAAAACATCACTGAAGCATTAAAGTACAACAGTTGGATAGAAGCTATGCAAGAGGAGCTACAGCAATTCAAGAAGCAAGAAGTTTGGAAGCTGGTAGATCTGCCTAAAGGTCAATATGCAATTGGCACAAGGTGGCTATTCAGAAACAAAGCAGATGACAGAGGGATTGTCATAAGAAACAAAGCAAGGCTTATAGCTCAAGGTTATACTCAAGAGGAAGGCATTGATTATGATGATGTCTTTGCTCCTGTAGCAAGACTGGAAGCCATCCGAGTATTCCTTGCTTATGCCTTATCTCAAAAGTTCACTGTCTACCTAATGGATGTAAAATGTGCTTTCCTTTATGGTAAGATAGATGAAGAGGTGTATGTTGCTCAACCTCCAGGGTTTGAAGATCCAAATTTCCCTCATAGAGTATACAAGTTAGACAAAGCTCTGTATGGTCTTCACCAAGCACCCAGAAAGTGGTATGAAACTCTATCAAAGTTTCTACTATAGAATGGTTACACCAGAGGTAAAATTGATCAGACATTGTTCTTAAAAAGAAAAGAACAAGACTTGTTAGTAGTGCAAGTCTATGTGGATGACATAATTTTTGGCTCCACAAACACACAGCTTTGCAAAGAGTTTGAAACTCTTATGCAATCAAAATTCCAGATGAGCTCAGTGGGAGAACTCACATTCTTCCTAGGTCTACAAGTCCAACAATCAACAGATGGAATTTTCATCAATCAAAGCAAATATGTGCATCAGATCCTCAAGAAGTATAACATGACTGGTTGTAATTCAAGCAAGACACCATTTGCAACTGGATTGAAGTTTGGAACAGATCCACAAGGAACATCAGTTGACCAGAAACTTTATAGATCTATGATAGGTTCTCTGATGTACCTAACAGCAAGCAGACCAGATATCATTTATGCAGTATGCATGTGGGCAAGATATCAAGCAGATCCCAAGGAATCACACATAAATGCTATAAAAAGAATCTTCCAATACTTGAAAGGCAAACCAGCTCTTGGTTTATGGTATCCTAAAGATGGAGACTTCTTATTATGTGCATACACACACAGTGATTATGGGGGATGCAATAACAACAGGAAATCAAGCAGTGGAGGCTGCCAGTTTGTTGGATCAAGATTGATCTCTTGGCAATGCAAGAAGCAGACAAATGCCTCTGTGTCAACAGCTGAAGCAGAATACATAGCTACTTTTGCATGCTGTTCTCAAGTGTTATGGATTCAAAACCAAATGCTTGACTATGGCTTTATTTTCTTAAAACTCCCATACATTAATAATTCTGCAGCCATGTTAATAACAAACAATCTTGTTCAACATTCAAAAACCAAACACATAGAGATCAGATATCACTTTCTGAGAGATTGCTCAGAAAAGGGTCTGATCAAGGTCCACACAGACAACCAATTGGCTGACTTTTTACAAAACCATTTGATTCAACACGATTTGATTTTGGTTCAGTCTCTTGGTATGATCTACTATGAAACAACAAATTAATATTTCAAAACATTCAAATCAGACATGCTTGATTTTGTCAAAGTCCAAATTAACACCAAACTTACCTTTTTCAAAATCAAGAAATCATGCAAATCATTCATTTTTAATATTGAATCACACATATATCTTATGAGAAATGATAGTACACTAGCATCATTCTTCACTTGAGTCCTTTTCAACTAATAAAGACTGACAATACTTTGTTTGATATGTGGATAGGCTCAGCATGGGACACCTAACATCACATACAGTAGTGAAGAACTAAATCATCATGAATGGGTGGTTAACAACACATCTTGGTTTATGGTGAATAGATCTATCCAATATAGGTTGCTTTCAAAGTAACTACATACACCAAGTGAAATAGTTTATAAATTGCTCAATCATTCAAGTGTTCTTTGTTATGATAATCTAGACCTGGAGTACACCTAGGCATTCTTTGTTATGCTAAGCACAGACCTGAATGACATAAATCATGATCCAAAAAAGTCTTTATGACTACATTCCTTGTGAATGAATCTAAAGAATCCCAAAGAGGATCACCTTCCAAAGTGAAGTGAAAAGAATCCCAATAAGGATCAACCATCATGGATCAAATTAAGCATTTATACTCCTAAGTAGCTAGGTTTTAAGTATTGAAAGTGCTTTCTAAACATATAATCAGATGTGGGGTACATACATCTCATGTTAATCAACTCAAAACATGATAATCACTCACTGTTTCAATCAATCATTAATACCATGCATAAGTTTAAGTGGATCACAATATCTGCAATCAACATTGTACTTGTCTATGTCTATTCTCAAAACAATACAAACAACTCGTGAGTAATGAGATTAGTATGATCTCAGGTATGTGCAAAGATTCATGTTCAACATGAAAATCATTCATTTATTAGATAGACAAGGCATTATCTTTCTAACTTTTATCAAGCAATCATGCAAAAGATTCATGTTCAAACATGAAATCATTCATTTATTAGATAGACAAGGCATTATCTTTCTAACTTTTATCAAGCAAGCAATCAATTGGACTTTGATAATTTCCACTCAAATTCATACAAATTTTTGTCATTTTGTAAAAGATTTTTATAACTATGCAAAAATTTAGGGGGAGAAATTGAACATGGAATTTTCAAAGGCAGCAGAATTATGCATTATCATACATTTCAAATTTTGATATTTTCAAATTTTGAAAAATAAACAAAGCCAAGTCAAGCCAACACTAACAAACAGCAGGTTGACACACATACATTTGTTTATTTTATTGCACAATATTGCTTATGAGTGATATCAAAATATCCATATATTGAATATGTTAAAATTCAATATTTTAACATACAATTTAATTCAAATTTTAAACAAACATTTTGATTTAAACAAAATTTAACATTCAGAATCTTCTTTTGGAAGAAAAACAAAGAAATTTGCTTTTAAAAGAAAATTTTATCAAACATATGCTTCGGAAGACATTAGTTCAAAACAAACAAAAATCTAAAATTTTTAAAAAAACTATTGTCACAGCGGACACACAAACATACATCCGCTGTAGCTACAGTAATCATCATAACATGCAAAATTCACCAAGTTTATATCGCGGACTAAACAAACAAACATCTGCTATGCACTTGTGAACATACAAGTGTTCACAGCGCATGATGTTGGTAAGGCTTCCGATGTGAATACAGTGCCATTCCACAGCGCATGACTAACATAAGTCATCCGTTGTAGAAATAGTGCAAGTGTATACAGCGTATGTACATAGGTAATCATACACTGTAAACATTCACACATCACATCCAAGTGTCCATAGCATATTAACAAATGTTCATCCGCTGTGAACAATCATCAAAACATTTCATGTGTCCACAGCGCAAGAACACCGTTCATCCGCTGTGAAAATCCTCTCAAAAACATTCAAAGGTTCCACAGTGCATGAACTTTGCTCATCTGCTGTGAACATATCAATCATATCATTCAAGTGTCCACAGCGCATGAACAAATGTTCATCTGCTGTGAACAATCAGTACAATCTTTCATATCAAACACACACACACATTTTCCTAACAAACAAATCATTAATAAGCGCCAACACACACACATTGTTTCTAACAAACAAATCAGTAACAAGCAATCATTAATTGATGGCAACATCATACTTAGGGGGAGTATTGTTGGACTCAACAAGTGCATTAAGAATTAATGCATAAAAGTATGATGCTTGCCATATCAGACATATATCAAACATAATGTGTTCTAACATCCAAAACAATCATTTACTAACACATTAACATTATTAACATTCATAACAATCACTAAAATTTGTTTAAATTTCTTTTTTAGATTTGTAGATAACAAAAATTTTGACCAAGTGTTCGCAGCGGATGAAGAGTCTCTATAGCGGATGAAGATAATCAGCAGCGGATGAAGAAAATTCATCTAAGTGTGTGCAGCGGATGAAATAATCCCACAGCGGATGAAGAACATATAGCGAAGAACAGACAAGCAAAAACACACAAGTGTTCATAGCAGATGTTCAATTCACAGCGGATGAACATTCCACAGCGGACAACATTCAAGCAAACACACAACTGTCCACAGCCGATGTTCAATCCACAATGGATGAACATTCCACAGCAGTCAACATTCCACAACGGATGTTCATCCATAGCGGATGAACATCCACAGCGGATGAACAACCAAGCATCCACAGCGGATGAACAACCAAGTATCCACAGCGGATGAATAGTCTTCTTCACAACGGATGAGAAAACCTCCACAGCGGATGACTTAATTCAACAGCGGATTGCTTATAGACTTAGGATTATTTATGTAATATTTGTTTACATAAGGGTAGTTTAGTAATTGTATATAGCTATGTGTATAGGCTATAAATAGCATTCTACCCTAATCCTTTGTAAGCTTTTGAACAATCAATCAAACAATCTGTTGTTATCATTTTCGAGCATTCAAAACACACACACTAACACACAATCACACATATACACACACTGAATTCTTTCACTTGAATCATGGGTTTCCACAGCATGTTTCTTGTTTGTTGAATATTGAGAGACATTGAAAAGGTCCTTGGGGGAATCAACTTGTTCATGTTGAATATTGTTCTAATATGTTCATGTTCAACATGTTGTTGTAAAGTTGATTTCATCAAAGACACATTACAATCCCGAACATGATCCTATAATCTCCTATCATAAGCCGTCATCATGTATAATCCATAACTGTCCAAATTTCCCAATTGACCAATCAAGTATCCATGTAACCTAATTAACACATACCACCACATTAGGCATCATTAATAAACATTCTAACATGATCCTAACACCATAAACATGTCTAATTCATCATATCCAAGATTCTACACAATTAAAGTTTCCCTTTTGGGAAAGTACATCCCAAAATCTATCCAACACACCATATTCATGAATTCATTAACATTATGCCTAATCAAGTCCATGTTATCATCTAAACATGTTCAACACCATCAAAACATCATAATTCACAATTGCCATATCCAAAAGTTTCTACTTTTAGCAAGGTATGAACTACACGATCAATTCATGGATTTTATTGCATAACAATCACTATCCAACATTGATACAACATCATTATCATCATAACATCATCAATTCATCATCAAATCACCAAATTCATGCAATAAAGTTACTATCAATAGTAAGCTATGAACTACGCATCCAAACCATGAATTTCTTGCACAATCCACGTAAACTATCATTAATACAATCTAACTATCTTCATACATTCATCAAACTATCAAAATTTTGACATCCAAGTATCAATTTCGAACTAGGGTTTCGGTCAAGATAAGAAAACATGAAAAACTTGTAAAAATCTAACCTTTAAACGCGTAATGGACAACAATTGATGTTTCTAACATGTTGTAATACTTGGAACCGATCCAAATCGATGCACAATTGCTTGTTCTTGATCAATCTCGAAGTGTGTGTGTGTGTTTCTTGGTGAAGATGCGGCCAAATGGGAGAGTGGGATTAGGGTTTGGGTTTTTGTTTTTATTTTTGTTAAGTTTTAGTGTTAGGAAATTACACTTAACCCCCTTTGTTTATATATTATAAAAACTAATCTTTTAACATTTTTTAATTTGTTTTCACTACAAAATATAAGCATTATAGACTAGCAATAATAATCTACGTAACTTCATTAATCACAAAATACACGAATTAAATACACGTTGCCACGTTACGCGATAAAATTCAAACTTAATATTTAAATCGCGTAAGCACATAAGCACAACTCAATAATCACATTATTAGTTAAATTATTATCTGTTTATCATTGTTAATTATTATTAAGTCACCAACATTCAACAACAACTATTGTGTGCTTACGACACGTGTATGCAAGACCTAACGGAACTAACGGAGTTTGGTAACGGAAAAGTACCGGATGTCACAGGTTTTTCTGTTTTAAATGTATTTTGGGCTTGAAAATGCATAAAAAATGTTTTACAACTTATATGTATGCTAACCGTATGTATGTTTGTGTATGGTTGATTATGTTGTATGGTTTTATGCTTATTTTAAGTGCCTTGTAAGTTAGTTATGGGTTGAGAACCATTTAGGATGATGAATTGGGTCTGGATAGTGTAAGTTCCGAACTAAGTATGCTCATGCGCCTGAAATTTGCTTAAAAGGCCTAAGTCCCTTTCTCATGCGCCCAAATAGGGCTCATGCGCCTGGATTTTTGCCCATGCGCTAAGTGGTAGGCTCATGCGCCTGATACTTAGCCAAAAAGACTAAGTTCCACCCCATGCACCCTAATAATTCCCAAGCACCCACTGCCCAAATGCCTAAGTGTACCTCATGCGCCCAAATAGTATCAATACGCCTAGAAAATTTCTCATATGCCTAAGTGTTAGTTCAGGCACCTAACTTTCCGATGCGCCCAAGTACTCATGCGCCTGCATAGTACTCAGGCGCCTACATAGTGCTCATGCACCTAAAAGACTTAGAAAAATTTCTATGATTTTGAGAAATAGAAAATTTGAGGTTTAAACTCTGGGATGTTTTGATGGTTATACGTGTTGATGTTATGCATGATTATGGCATGTTCTTATGTTCCATATTACGTATTATTATGTGACTTTACGTGGTTTGATTATGCTCGTATACATAAAGTATTATCATAAATGAAGTGAAAGATTAATGATAATGAGAAGTGGAACATAACGAATGAATGAAAAGTCTTGCAAGTAAAATTTTTAGAGAGGTTCACAACTCATTAAGAGTTGTTAGCTCAACTTTGTGTTATACAACGTGCGATTTAACCTATGAGGGTTCACACACAAGAGGGTCAGTCTTTGTGACTTATCGAGACATGCGAAAACAGGATCCTTATCACTTGACCCCAAAAGGTGGTTGCTTCATGCACAATGATGGGGCTTATGACAGGATCTGGATAGAAGTGAAAGATAATGAAAAAGTACAAAACAAATGAATACATGCGATAATGGAAGATAATAAGGTTATACCTTGATGTATGTATGATGAATGCTCATGAACAAAAGTAAAGGACGTATTTTAAGGAAAAGCATATTTTACTATAAACAAAGTACTATAATGCTTTTAAAACTCGAACTCACTCAGCAACGTTGACTTTTATGCATTTTTAGTTGGCAGGTAATTGTTGCTGAGGATGGCACGCAGAAAAGTTACTTGGCGGGCAAGACTGGCATCCATTCGTGCATATTAATTATGTTGTTTTATAATGCAACTAAATGTTTCTTTTGTAACTCCTATTATACTTTGTTGTATTATTTGGCAACATTAAATATTAATGCAATGAATGGCTTTTGAAAATTTTAATTCCGCTGTGATGTTTACGATATGTATATGCTTTTATATAATTAATGATATAATTGACCAATTGTGAGGTTTCCGGGAACGGGGCCTTACAAGTGAGTGCCATGGTGATGGCAGCATAGGCTTTGTCATCAAGTTCCTTCTTCTTCATGTCCTCCTCGTCCCATAAATGCTCAGGTTTTGGGACCAAATCACCCTTATCATTTGTATACACCGGAATATATGGACCTTTCTTGATAGATCTCATCATCTAGGGTTCAGTATACATGACATGGTTCTCAAACCTGAACGCCCAATCTGGGTAATCTTCTTGACTGAGCAGACGAGTTGGCTTTGTGCTTGTACCAATCTCATTGTCAAGATTCAAAGTGGCAGTGATGTGCTTCATATTAGCCATTGTTCTTACTTGAAAATCAAATTCTTCATAAATTCTTCAAACTCAAAGTTCTAGCGCTAATGATCAAGTTTCGCGCGAAATCTTCAAAAGCTCTCACGCTAGCAATGCCAACTTCTCACGCGGAAAGTTTTGTAACTGAATTTTTCAAAAACTAAAAGTTATCGCGCGAATTGATTATGTTGTAACAAAATTTGCACCAACTTTTGCGAAATCTTCAACTTCTCGCGCGAAATGTAACCTTTTGCACGGAAACCAAATTTTACCTGAACTGTTTTCCTTGATTCCGAGTGTTTTCAACCTCAATTTTTTCACCAATTGATTAACTTTGATTAATTAAGTGTTCAGAAAAGATAGAATATTGAAATGAAGACATACGAGTAAATAAGCTTCACAATCAATTGATCTCTGATTTGATTACAAGAACAGTAAGTACAAATCAGGAAAACCAAAATCTCTCTATCAAAGTTCTACTTATTACAAAGCTAAACTTCTATTAATAAACAAAAGAAGTTCTCTTGCAAAAATATCAGTTCTCGCGCACCTAGTAGTTGTCGCGCGAGAAGCAATTTTCACGCCGTAACTCTGGGTTCACGCGTGACTTGATCTTGATCTTCATCTTGATTTGATTTCCCGAGCCTCTAGGTTCAACCTCTACAATTTTAAATGCAAAAGTTCAAAGTTGCTACATCATCCCCACCTTGGAACAAAACTCGTCATCGAGTTTTATATGAATAATTGTAGATATTTCTCTTTAATCTCTGATTCTAATTCCCAAGTATATTTACGTCTTCGCCAAGAATTCCATTATACCTTAACCAAGACTCATTTCTTTTGGTTTAATTTCTTAAGTTGTCTATCTTCTATCTACATCAGTTATTCGACAGATTTTAACTAGTCATTCATTTCTATATCTTTCAAAGGCATAATCATCAACTAACCAGCTAAACACTTGTGTAAAATGGACACATGAAATACATCATGTGTTCCATTCATTTTTTCTTGTAATCATAGCTAGTAGGCTACAAGTCTAATTGTGTTGTGATTTTAAATATTCTAACAAACTGGGGACTTAATTTTTCCCTTCTTCCCAAATTGAACAACACCTTTCTATGATGATAATTTTAACAACATTCTATCACCAACCTCAAATTCTAATGGCTTCTTTCTTCTCTATGCATAACTTTTTTGTCTATCCATAGTCGTCTTTTATTGTTTTTTTATTTGTAAAATATTATCAGTTGTTTCCTACACAATCTCAGGTCCTAAAAACTTATTACACCCTACTTCAGACCAACACATAGGCATTCTACACTTTCTACCATGTAATGCTTCAAAAGATGTTGTCTATATGCTTTGGTGATAAATTTTATTATATGAAAATTCCAAAAGTGGTAAGTGGCCATCCCAACTTCCACCTAAGTTTATCACACAAGCTCTTAGCATATCTTCTAAGGTCTAAATAGTTCTCTCACTTTGTTTATCATTTATGGATGATAAGTTGTACTAAATGTAATCGCATACCCATAGCATTATGAAAACTTTTCCAAAATCAAGAAGTGAAATGATTGTCTTTAATTTCAGATAATGCCATACCATGAAATGATACAATTTCATTACATATAACTAAGCCAATCTATCTATCCTAAAGGTTACTTTTATTGGTAGGAAATGAGCAGACCTAGTTAATCTATCAATGATAACCTAAATTTCATCTTTTTCCTTACTTGTTTGGGGACGTTTTGTAATGAAATCCATGGTTATCGCAGTACCAATAGTTAATCTATCAATGATACCTAAATTTCATCTTTTTCCTTACTTGTTTGGGGACGTTTTGTAATGAAATCCATGGTTATCATTTTCCATTTCTAGAAAGGTAGTTCGAGTTGTTGTAGTAAACCAAATGATTTTTGATACTTTCTTAACTTGAGAACAAGCAAGGTATTTTACAACGTAGATGGCTATATCCTTCTTCCTACCTGTTAACTAATACTTATCATTTAGATTCTTTTACATTTTTCCATTTCTTAAATGCATAATGTATTTAGATTTGTGAGCTTCTTCCAGGATTCTTTATCCCAAGTCACCATATCCTGGTCCAAGATTCTTTTTGTCATTTTGAGGATTCCATCCACACCCTTAACTAATTGATCAATGACTCTTTATATTGTCCTTCTTAAGTTTTCATTATCTTGTGCTTTTTTTTGAGCAACCTTTAATTGATTGTTCAAATCAATTTGAAGCTCAGGTCATAGTGCATGAATTCGTTTAGCCTTTAATTTCTCCTTCCTTTCTGCTCAAGTTATTTACCACTAAATTGGTCTTTCCTTCATGGTAACATATTTCAAAATTATAATCACTAAGATTTTCCATTCATCTATTTGTCTTATGACTAAATCTTTTTACCAAAATATATTTCAAACTTTTATGATCAGTCATAACTTTAGGGAGAATACTATGGCACGTAACTCTAAATCCTTACTCATATTATTCTTCTCATGTGTTTTGAGTTGACGAGATGCATAGGAATAACTTTGTTTCTTTGCATAAGCATGCAACCTAAGCCAGGACGTGATACATCACAATAAACCGCGAAATCTTCTACCCGAGCAGGTAACGCTAGGATTGGTGCATTTGCCAATTTTTACCTTAAAGTCTTAAAAGCTTCAATTAGTTTTGGTCTCCATTCAAACTTTACCAAAATTTGTGTCAATGAAGTTAAAGAAAATGCAATTCTGGTGAAATCCTGAATAAACCGTTAGTAGTATCTAGCTAACTCGAGAAAACTATGCTCGGGCGTATTGGGATTTTCCCATTTAGCTATAGCTTCTATCTTTCCCGGATCTACTTGAATGCCCTTGTTATTAATAACATGCCCTAGAAATCGCACCTTTCTTAAGTAGAATTTACATTTTATGTATTTGGCGTACAATCTCTCTTGTCTAGGTAATTTGAGTATTGTTCTTAAACATTCTCTACCATCTTCCTTATTTTTATAATAAATAGGTATATCATCTCTGAACACGATAACAAATATATCTAAATATGGCATACATACTCTGTTCATATCCATGAATACATTTGCATATTTGTGATTCCAAATGGCATCACTATGAACTCAAAATGTCCATATCTTGTCTGAAAATTTGTCTTTAAAATATCTTCTTCATATATCTTCAATTGATGAAAACTCGATTGTAGATTAATCTCAGAGAAGAAACATGCTCCTTGTATTTGATCAAACAACTCGTCTATTTTTGGAAGTGGGTAATGATTCTTGATTGTTACTTTATTTAGCTTCGATAATCAATTCTGGTCCATTTTTTTCCTAATAAATAAGATTGGAGCTTCCCATGGTGATGAACTTGGCCATATAAAACCTTTCTCTAACAACACATCCAATTGACTCTTTAATTCCTTTATTTAAGTAGGAGCTAATTTGTACGGGGCTTTGGATATTGGTTTCATTCCCAATACCATATTGATTCTAAACTAATGATATAGTATAGGTTGGACTCACCATAGTTGTTAGGATTATTTTGTTATTTATGTAATAGGTTGAATGTTTGTTTGATTCTATGTATTTTGTATTTGTGTAGTTTCACTGACCCAACAAAACTACGAGCGAAACTATAGTTTCGCTCGCAGTCAGCTGACCAAGGTCACCCAACGAAACTGTATTTCACCGCCGGGTGAAACTAGGTGTTGGTCAGGACAGTTTCGCTATCCAGCCAGCGAAACTGTCAGTGAATCTACACTCTGCTTATATATTGTCATGTTCTATCTTTGTAAGCAAGTTTTGCAAAACCCTAATAGTGAGATATTATTATTGCAATTCCGTGTTCTTGGCTGGAAGATTACTGTTATCATATTTGAGCCTTTGATTCATGTTTATTGTGTGAGTTTGGAGATCATTAAAAATATTTGAAACTTATTCATTGTGTCATTGATAAAGTTGTGTATATTTAGTGGGTTTTCTCTGGTTAGTGAATCATTTGCACTGATTATCGATCATTTAGACCAACAATATGGTATCAGAGCCTTAGTGCTCTTGATTGGTTGAGGTTTTTGAAATGTTTTTGTTAAAAACACTATTCCATTCCCTTTGAAAAACATTCGGTTTTGCATAGGAAGCTATTCCAATCATCCAATGATCAATTCATTATGATTTGGATGAGTTCTGGTCAATTTCTTGTTCGAAAAGGCTTTCAGAATCATCTAGTGAAACTATCATTTTCTTCCAGCGAAACTAGCTACGGCTCAACGAAACTACAGTTTTTGTGTTTTTGAAGTTTGTCCTTGATACTCAGCGAAACTACCTCTTTTGAACGAAAGTTCACATCACTTGATTGACCAGCCAAGTGAAAGTGTTGCCGAAATTGTCCTCAGAATGAAAGTTCTACTAGTTTCAGCGAAACTGTTGCTGAAACTAGAGTTTCTAAGCGCTCATTCGAGCGGAACTGCTGCTCAGCTTCTGAGCTAAACTTACCAAGCGAATTTATCAACGAATCTAAAGATTCTTCAGCGAAATTAAAAATTGTTTAAAAAAATAACAACCACCAATATCACCATTTCTGACTTGGAGAGTGTTGCACCCAATAGGCCACTGAGGCTTATAAATGTTGATAACTTTGAGGACTAGAAACGATGTTTAAAAGCTTTCTTTTACTATACAGATCATAATCAATAGGAGTCAATAGTAAATGGTCCACACACTCCAACTGTCACTGTTGGTCAAGTTACCTCACCAAACACTGATCCATCAACCTTTATCGAAAGAGATCTCAAGCTAATCAATCGTTATCAGAAAGCTTTCGGAGCTTTAACTTTATGTTTATCACAAGACATTTACAACCGTTTTGCTAAACACAAGAATACAAAATCCTTGTATGATTCTCTATGTGAATTTTATAATGGAAATGAAGATCTGAAGAAGGACAAGAAAGCCCAAGCTGAAAAGGAGTTCAATTCATTCGTAGGACACAAGAATGAATGCCTTACTGTTATTACCAATCGATTTTTGTCTCTCTCAAGCACTTTAAATAAATATGATGAACAGTTGGGTAACCATGAACAAGTTACTAAGCTCTTGGACTCTCTTCCACCATAATGGAGCTTGCAAGTCAGGATGTTGAAGCAGGAAAGAAACTTTGCTGATTATAAACTTATGGATGTCATCCACAAACTAAAATCTTTTGATTTGATTTGAAAAGGAAGGAATACAATCAATCCATGATGTCAGCGATAGTATATCCATAAAATGTTGCATTGATCTCATCCGCTGCAAACTCGTCCATGTATGGTTCAGCTTATGGTGGGTCTACGAGATATGGCGTATTAGACAAGTCTAGTGGTAGATCCACAAGTGTTGGTTCAAGCTCAAAGACATCTGTCACTGCTTAAATTCCATATGATACAATGGCATTATTTGGAATGATTGTACAGCTTTGAAGATTTGGTTGAGGGGAGCTGAAGGGAAAAGGAATGACTGATGAAGACATGTATCAGGTGGATCCTGATGACTTAGAGGAAACTGATATCCAATGGCAGATGATCATGTTCACTTTACGTGCAAGAAGATTCATGGAACGAACTAGAAGGAAGAACTTTGGCAATCAAAACCAAAACTCTAAGCTTAGTTTTGATATGTCAAAATTAAGATGCTTTAATTGCAAACAGCTGGGGCACTTTAAAAAAGAATGTCCATCTCCTATCATCACTGAATCGGGAACTTCTGGAACTTCCAAAGTTATCCCGATCACCGACAAGGAAGAAGCAAAGCCAAATAACGAAAAGCACTCATTTCAAACTTTGATTGGAGTGCTGAGATTATGGAAACTGAAGAAGAAATCAATCATGCTCTAGTGGCTGAGGTGGTGAATAGTGATGTGGATTCAGTTGAGGATTGTGATCCTTTCAGGGAGTTCAAGAGTGATATTCAAGAAGAAGCTGTTGGTGAAAGTGGTAAGCAACGGGTTCAAGCTGAAGAGGTGAAGATTGGGAAAGTCAAGGAGGAAAAAGGTGATTATGAGCATGTGGAAGAGAAAGTGATAGTTTGTGAGGCTGATGAGTTTGGGAAACAACAACAAGTTGAAGTAAGTGGAGTGAAGCTGGATGTCTGTAATCAAGGAAAGAAAAAGGATTGTGAAACTGAGGAGGCCAGGAAGAAAGCATTGGAGGAGGAAGAATTCAAAAAGAACACACTGGTCTGTCAATGCGAAAAGGCCCTAGCTGCTGAAAAAGTAGTTATGGGTCTCCCTTATGAGGTAATTTAAGACATGTGTTCTTCAAATCCCTTTATTTAGGGTTTATAAAGTTAACAAATTATTGTTAGATAATGAAAAGGAATTAAACAACTAAAAAGGAATTTAAACAAATAAGTCTAAATATTTTGTCAAGTTAAATGAAGCATTAAAGGAAAATCAGCATTTATAAAGAAATCTTTTGGAAAGAAACGTTGAAATAAATGCTTTAACTGGACGTGTAGCACTTGCTGAATTTGAAACAAGCAAATTGAAAACCAAACTTGAAAAGTGGAAAATTTCTGGGATGAAACATGAGGAGCTTTGAAAGAAACAACGGGGGGCTAGAATTAAGGCTGGTTTGGGAAGAGAAGAAACCACTCATGTTTATCCTCCTCCAAGTACTTATTGTTACTCTCCTATGCCTATACCTCATCCAACTAATGAATTAATTCAGAAAGATACTAACAGTTTGTATGCAGTTTAGAAGGAGTGAATCATAAGGAGATTCGATAGGAATATGATTATGGTGCAAGTAGTGGTCTGGGCAGCTCTAGTGTTAGCATTTCAAATTCCAAAAAGTCTTCAATAGACAATAGTTTATGTAGATTTGTTTTCTAAAAGTCTATTACAGACAATGGCATGTGTAGTTCTAGCTCTAGTCCAGCTTGTTCATCTTCAGATGTCTATGAATCAAATCTTGATGTTTCAAATGCTTGTGTTAATAGAAATGATGCTTGTTCAAGTAAAGCTTCAGATTGACATACTGACTCAAATTGTTTTGAAAAGTTCCTCTCTCATCCTATCCCATCTTTTACACCAATTCGGATCTCTAAACCAAAAGAAACGGAGCCACGTCCTCAAATGTTAGAAACATTAATGTAAATGAATCAGAATCTGGTAAAATTAAGGTTACAAAAGAAATATTAAAAATCATATGACTCTTAGAGAAATTTTGATTCACACGTGTCTGAATGTGGGGAAGAGATCTTAATAGATCAAGCTCCTGTCTCAAAATGTAAGAAGAAAGGTTTAAAGTCCCTGTGTTTTAAATGTGGGAAGGATAATCATGTAATTAAAAGTTGCCCTGAGTTTGTTAATAGAAATGTAAATAATAGTTCATTAGGAAGTAGATTAAATTATTTTGTAAATAATTTTTTCTGTAAAAAATCCTCTGTTTTGAGACATAAGTTAGTCACTACTTGGTTCCTAATTTCCAAATCCTAATAATTTTTTTGTGTGTTTATATGTCAGGATCATTCTAGAAAAGTTGTCAATAGCTTCTGGCACGTTGATAGTGGATGTTCAAGGAATATGACCGGGTTGAAGGACCTACTTACAAATTATCGAATAATAAATGGAGGATATGTTACATTTGTTGGAGACAAGAAGGGTGGAAAGATGATTGGTCAGGGAGAAGTCTCAAATGGTTCCTTGACTCTGGAGAAAGTGAACTATGTCCTAGAGCTGGCATTCAATCTGTTAAGTCTATCACAAATCTATGATAAAGACATTTTAGTGCTGTTTATGTCAAATGAATGCTTGTTTCTCAAACCAGAGTTTATTATCCCAGAAGATTTAGTGATCATGCATGCTGCAAGAAAGAATGGTACTTATCTTCTGGATATGGGATCACAAGAATCCTCCTCCACTGTGACATGTCTCCTGTCTAAATCTTCATCTTCTGAATCTTTTTAGTGGCATAGGAGATTAGGACCTGTTAATTTTAAAAATATAACAAGTTGGTTAAGAACAATCTTATGAGGGGGCTACCACTTAAGATTTTTCAGTGGTAGAAAAGTGCATGGCCTGTGCTCAAGGAAAACAACACAAAAGGCCACACAAGCTCAAGCTTGAAAATACAATTTCAAAACCCCTTGAATTGTTACATACTGACTTACTTGGTCCTATTAGTGTTAAATAAATTGCTAAGAAATCTTACTATTTGGTTGTTACAGATGATTACTCATGATATTCTTGGGTAAGATTTCTAGCTCACAATGGAGATACTGCAGAAGAGTTGCAAAAGCTGATCCTCTCAATTGAAACCATCAACAAAAGGAAGGTTATGGCCATCAGTAGTGACAATGGAACTGAATTCACAAACCATATCTTTGACTCATTCTGTGCAAGCAAAGGAATTCTCAGACAGATCAGTGTTGCCAGGACACCTCAATAAAATGGTGTTGCTGAAAGGAAGAATCAGACCATTATTGAAACAGCAAGAACTATGCTGATTAAGACAATGCTCCAATCATTTTCTAGGCAGAAGCAGTCAACTGTGCATCCTATGTATTGAACAGTGTTCTTATTGTGAAAGACAAGATGAAGACTCCTTATGAACTTCTTTATAAACAGAAACCCTTGATTGACTTTTTTCATCCATTTGGTTGCTTATGTACTTTGCTAAACACTCAAGCTCAGAATTCAAAGTTTGGTGCAGTCTCTGATAAATGTTTCTTCGTTAGCTATTCTTCCTCACAAAAGGTGTATAGAGTGTACAGCAAAAGAACGCGCATTGTGCAAGAACCATTCTATGTTGATTGGCAGGAGTCTAATTCACCAAACATAGGGTCAGACCCAGAATGGTTTTATGACTCAAATACTATCTTCAAATCTTTCAACCTTCCAGTATTTGACGATGATGTTGTTCCTCAAACGAATGTTCAAATCATTCCTCCAACCAAACCGCTTCCACCTGAACCTCATCCACAACCACCAATTGACCCTCTACCTCAACCTCCGTTTGATGTTCCACCCACACCTCCATCACAACCAATTCCTCTATCACAACCAGCTTCCCCTTCATAAACCACATCTTTATCTCATTCCAATCCATTAACCCTTAACACCAACTTCAAAACCTTAAAAGACCATCCACATGATTACATCATTGGTTCAATTGCAGATGGTGTGAGGACACGGAGTCAATCTGGATTGATAAATGAATGTCTCTATGCATGTTACTTATCTCAAATTGTTCCTAAAAATATCTCAGCAACACTTCAAGACCCAAGTTGGGTTGAATCTATGCAGATGGAGCTTCAACAGTTCAAGAAACTGAAAGTTTGGCAATTAATGATCTTCCTCCAAACAAGTTTCCCATCGGTACCAAATGGGTATATCGAAACAAACCAGATGATCGAGGCTTATAATAAGAAACAAATCAAGGTTGGTTGTTTAGGGATTTGCTCAGGAGGAGGGAATTGGCTATACTGAAGTGTTTGCTCCAGTTGCTCGCATTGAAGCTATCAGAATCTTCTTGCTCGCGCTGCTCACAAGAACTTTAAAGTTTTTCAGATGGCTGTGAAGTGTGTATTTCTCTACGGGAACATTGATGAGGAGATTTATGTTTGTCAACCTCCAAGTTTCGAGGATCCAGATTTTCCAGACAAAGTATACAAACTTGATAAATCCTTATATGGATTACATCAAGCACCTCGCATCTGGTATGAAACTTTGACACAGTATCTACTCAGCAAGGGTTTCTCTCGTGGAACTATAGACATGACAATATTCAAGAAGGAAGTTGATGGTGAAATGCTGATTGTTCAAGTGTATGTTGATGACAATATTTTCTAGTCACCAAATGAGAAACTGTAAGGCCCCGTTCCCGGGGACCTCACAGTTGGTCAATCATAGCATAAAACATTTCATAGTTCATAAACCAGTGCAGCGGAATTAATATCAAAAGCCATTCATTTCATTTATAAATACTATTGCTAAACAATACATCCGTAACTGTTAATAGTTACAAAAAGATCATATTAATTGCATTACAAAACAACAATATCATTAAAGATGAATGGATGCCAGTCTTGCCCTGCCAAGTAGCTTCCCCCGCGTGCCACCCTCAGCAACAATTACCTGCCAACTGAAAATGCATAAAAGTCAGCGTTGCTGAGTGATTTCTAGTTTTAAAACATTCAAAATACCTTGTAGGATTTATATATGAAAATATCCTTTTCAATAAAATACTTCCTTTACTTTCGCATGTGAGCATTCATCATACATACATCAAGGTATAGACTTAATAATCTTTCATTAACTCATGTATTCGTTCATTTTGTACATTCATCATTATCTTTTACTTCTATCTGGATCCTGTCTCATGCAATACCCAACTCATGTCCGAAGACCGACAGTACCGGGGTACGCGACAAGGACCCCGTCTCTTTTTGCAACACCCCCGCCTCATGTCCGAAGACCGTCACAGCACCGGGGTGAGCATCATGACATCTTTCGGGTCAATCTCATGGATTAAACCCCTTACGAGTCTGTTGTGACAACACGGTCACTCACCTCAATCTTTGCTTGCAAGACTTTCATTCTTTAATTACGTTCCACTTTTCATTATCGTTATCTTCCACTTCGTTACATAATACTTTACGCATATGAATATAAACACACCATGTAAAGCCACATTATACATAGTATAAAGCATCAGCAACAACCCATAACATGCATCACCATAACAGACATGAACCAGCAAACATTCCAGAACTTACCCGTTATATTCTACTTCCCAAGCTTCAGAAAAATCCTAAGTCCTTAGACAAATGCGGATGAACAGAGACTAATGCGGATGAACAATAACTAATGCGGATGAAAGTCTTTAGGTTATTCCAAGTGCCCAACTAAATGCTGGTAGAACAAATGCGAATGACTGAAACAAATGCGCATGAACACTGTAGCAAATGCGCATGAATAAAAGAAATGCGGAAGAACACTTGGGCGTATAAGCAACTACAAATGCGGATGAACAAACAACAATGCGCATGAACAAAGTACTTAAATGCGGATGAACTACCAACCTGCAAATGCACTTATGCAATTATTCAGTCCCCAATCCTCGATCTAACACATCCTTATCATGGATCTAATATGCTTAACATCTAGAGCAGGCATACAACCACGAAAACACTAACAATTCCTAACCAAACATGCTTATCCATCTGTTCGAAGCTTATACACAACATCACAAGCATCAACAACACATAAACCACCATAAAGCACAAACACAATCACCCATATACATATGGTAAAGCATAAACAGCTGCAAAACCTTTTTAACATGCATTTTCAACCCCAAAGAAGTTTAAAACACATAAAAACCAGGGTCTAGAACTTACCTAGTGCAGCAAACAAGCAAAACTCCTCCAAACTCATGCGCACAAGAGTTCAAATGCCTAAAACATGCAAAAACAACAACCGGACACATAAAACACATATAAATCGGTGTCATGGTCAAAACCCAACATAAACCGAGCCAATTATGCAAAGAAATACATACCAAGATCAAAAACAGCCTCTTTCTCTCTCTAGAACTAAGAGAACTTTGATTTCTTCTTCTTCTTCTTCTGATTCGATTGAACACAGTAGCAGCAGGAGTGATATGGGCGGCCATGCCCATATAAAGTGCACTTTTGACTTTAGTGTACTTTTACACAAAACACCCCTCATCTTTGTCTTCTTTTTGCTTTCTTCTTGTACTTTCTTTTCTTTTATTTTGACAAGATTTCGGGTGTTACAAGTCTACCCCCCTTAAAGAGGTTTTGTCCCTGAAACCTGTCACTCTTCGAATAACTGTGGGTAATGCTGTCTCATTTCTTCCTCCGTCTCCTACGTAGACTTGGAACCCTTTCGGTGTTTCCACTGCACACGTTCGAGTGGAACCACTTTATTTCTCAATCTCTTCTCCTTCCTGCCGAGTGATGGAACTATATAAGAAGGTTGATTGAAAATGAAAACAAAAATGCTGAAGAAAAATCGGGATAAACAAGCTGAAGCCATAAAGAAAAGGAAGAGGTATGCAAAGGAGAAAGAATATGATCTAGATGCTGACATTGATGAAGTTGAAGAGGAGCTGCGGACTCAAAGAGAGAGAAGGACCAAAAAGAAGGCTGATCAAGGGGAACCGGCTCATGAAACTGAAAGGAGATCTAAGCATAAGCAGCCGGTGTTTGAAGAAAGGAAGGATCCCCGATTTGAACTGGATCAAGATGTGTCAGAAATGTGAATACTTCATTGGCTAATGAACTGAGCATGATTAAAACTATGTTGGTTAATCAGGAGTTGAGAGAGAGAAGGAGAAAGATGAGCAGATAGAAAGTATGAAGGTTATGATGGGACCAGCAGGAACTTATCAAAGGCTATTGAAGGAAGTGAATGAGCTCAAAGGCAAAGTGGTGACACAAACCAACTATCACAAGAGGAGCTGGATAATCTGACTGACACATCAAAGTATTCATTCCTGAAAGTGGGGAGGTCATCTGGTATGGGAGGAGAAGCAAGTACGGCTGGTGGTGGTGCAAGTGGAAGTGGGTGTAGGAGGTGAAAAGGTTGTTGAGACAGAAGCTGAAAAGAGAGTAGATAAAGGAGGAGATGTGAGAGAGAAGCCTATGATTGTTGAGGCTAAATTTGTTGATTTGGGATTGGACATAGACACATACTTGACTGGAGCTGAGGTGATTAGAGAAAGAAACTAATGAAGGAAATAAAGAGGATACAGGGAAGAGACTAATTGATGAAGAGGAAGAGTATAAGGAACAACTGGTTGATTATGATTCGAAGCCTGAATACTATGAAGTGGAGGAGCGCCCAATGACTTATGTGGCACAAAGGGGTTCAGAAGAAGGTGATGTGTTTGAACTAAGCAAAGAAGACTGGTTTGTGAAAGAAAAGGAACTAGAAGAGCTAACACCTCTATTTCAAAACATCAATGAACCAAGCAAGATGAAAATTGATAAGAAAATAATGAGCTGGAAATACAATTCAGAATTGAAAATGTTTATGATCAAAAGGAGGGGTGGTGAAATTTCATATATGCATAAAAGGAAGGCGTTCAAGACCTTGCCTAGATGGGATTTGAGGAGGTTAGCTGAAATTCCACTTTTGGATGCCCACCTGAGTGAATGTGCAATGTTATTGGAAAAGGAGATTAAGGCGGGAATGAATGACAATTTTGAAGCTTTTGGGTATATGAAGACAGAAAGAAGGAGATCGAAGAAAGACCTAGATTGGGCCACTGGAAAGGGAAAGATTGTGTTAAAGCTGAAGCCAGCTAAAACTGTTAACAGAATAAGGGTGCCCAAAACACATCCCCCTAGGCTACAAAATTTTGAAAAATGGTTTTATGATAACAATACTGGGGAAGCAGTCATTAGGTGAAAAGTGGGTGCTGAGTTCAAGCTGTCTGACCTAATAGAAAATTTCCTTTGTGATGAAGATCGTGATTCTATGTGAAAATCACATAAGGCTGGAGCTGGAGCTGAAACGAGAAGATAAGCTAGTCTGTTTATGAATGTAGCAAATAAAGCTCAAGGAGTAAGGGCAGAGGTCAGGGAACTTGCTGAGAAAGTATCCAAGGCTGACGACGTTAAGGATGGACATGAAGGATCTACCAGACAATTTGCTAGAGCAAGTGCAAGAGCTGAGAGGAGTGGGGGCAGCAGGAGCAGAACCAGAAGTATCAGATATAAAGCTAAAGAAGGTGCAAGAGAAGAGCAAGAAGATTGAGAGTGAGGTCCAACCTAGGGGGAGAATTGATGATCTACATAGGTTAGACTAACTATAGTTGATAGGTTTATTTTGATTACGTAATAGGTAATTGTTAGTTTTATCTCGTATTAGTATTTCTTTGTAATTCTGTATTCCAATGAATCTACGGGCGAAACTATAGTTTCTCCCGGAGTCAGCTAGACAGATATTTGTGTAATCTTTCTATCTGTAAGGAAGTTTTGGCAAAACCCTAATACAGAATATTTATGTTGCAATTGTGTGTGTGTGGCTGGAAGTTCATTATCTATATCATTGAGCCTTGTTATTGCAATTTATGGTTTATATTCATTGAATTTCATTATGTTATTATGTTTTAAGTGTTGATTCAATCGAAAATCATTGTCAAGCATCAAGTACACTGTTGAATCGATCATTAGGACCAACAGATGGCTATCTGAAGTTTGACGAGAAGAAAATATTGTTGATCTATTGGATGACAGCAACCCAAAGGTTGTTGGCTTCAGAGACTGCATCAAATGGCTCAAGGAGTCACCCATATGCTATGCCATTTCTCACATGCCTACCATCTATGATCTTCATGTGAGAGATTTTTGGAGATCTGCCGAGCATGACTTAGAGTCTACCCCTCATCGGATAGTTGCTAGAGTTGGTGGTCATGATATAGCCATTACAGTCGAGACCGTGGCCAGAGTGCTGAGACTTGAGGCTAATTGTGGACCCGAGGTAGTGCCATCCGAGGCACAGGTTCTAGAGGCTTTTAGGAGCATTGGCTATGAAGGGCCTCGATTCGGTTCCCGAAAGGAGATTAAGAAATCCTTCCTGTCTAAAGAATGGAGGTATATAGCACATGTCTTTATCATATGTTTAGATCACAGGAAGGGAGGGTCTGATGGTCTTAATCTACATTGGGCCAGGGCCATGATTGTATTCTACAAAGGTCAAAAGGCTAATATAGCCAAGTTAATCGTCGACTGTATGACCAAGAATATAATGGCATTGAAAAAAGAAAAATGGTTGTTATATCCCAGATTCGTGCAAATGTTGATTAACGATCTGATCCCAAATTTGCCATGACATGGAGAAATCAAGAGGCTAGTGTAGATGAATACTAGGATATTTGCTTACTGATCGGCCATAAGACATGATTTCAATGGAAAAATCACTTATCTATAGGAAAACATGTACCCGGCCGAGAGGTGGAACTACATAAGGAGATTAATTGAAAATGAAAATAAGAATGCTGAAGAGAACCAGGAGAAGCAAGATGAGGCAATAAAGAAAAGGAAAAGATATGAAAAGGAGAAGGAGTATGATTTGGAAGCAAAAATTGATGAAGTGGAGGAGGAGTGAGGACTCAAAGAGAGAGGAGAATGAAAAAGAAAGCTGATCAAGGTTAACCTACAATGTTGCTGAACAAAGTAGATTGGAGCAAAGAAAAAGAAACTCAAAGAACTGATCAAGGTAACCTACAAATGTTGCTGAACAAAGAACCAAAGCAAACCTTTTCTGAAGCTCCTGAAAGAAGGGATGCAAGATCAGAGTTGGATCAAGATGTGATTAGAAATCTTAATACATCTTTGGCGAAAGAGCTGGGAATGATCAAAACAAAGTTGATAAATCAGGAGCTGAGGGAGAAAGAAAAGGATAAAGTTATGGAAAGCATGAAGAGTATGTTGTTAGACCAACAAGAATTGATTAAAAGACTATTTAAAGAAGTAAATAAGTTGAAAGCCGCTACCGGCCTGCCCAATCAGCTAACTCAAGCTGAGTTGGATGATCTCATTAACACTTCAAAGTACACATTCCTAAAAGCGAGGTATTCATCCAGGGCAGGAGAGGGCACCAGTGGTACGGGAGAAGGTGCTAATGTCAGTGCCAGAGATTTAGGTGCTAATATTGGTGGCAGTGGTGTTGGTGGCAGTGGTGTTGATGGCAGTGGTGTTGGTGGTAGTGGTGTTGGTGGCAGTGGTGTTGAAGCAGGAGATAATGGTTATGGAACTATAGTGGTAAAAGATGGTAGTGCAGGGAGGTCTGAAGGAAATGTTGATGAGGTTGTAGAGGCAAGGTTTGTAGACTTGGGATTAGACATTCATGCTAATTTGACTGGTGAGGAAATGATTAGAGAAAAAGGAGATGGAATAGGAAGGAAAGATGCTGAACTAAATTTGATGGATGAAGTAGAGGAAATTGAGGAGCAATTAGTTGAATATGATTCTAATCCAGAGTATTATGAGGTAGATGAGCGTCCATTGATATATGTGGCTCAAAGAAATTCTACTGAAGGGGATATTATTGAGATGGAAAAGGAAGACTGGTTCCCCAAAAATAATGAACCTAAACAGCTAACCCCTGTATTTTAGAACATAAAAGAGCCCAGCAGAAAGGAGTCTGATAAGAAAATCATAAGCTGGAAATACTATGCTAATTTTAAATTGTTTATGATTAAAAGAAGGGGAGGGGAAATATCTTATTTGTATAAAAGGAAGGCTTTCAAGGCCTTTCCTAGACGGGATCTAAGAAGACTGGCAGAAATTCCCCTTCTGGTGGCAAATGTGAGTGAGAGGGCAATGTTGTTAGAGAAGGAGATAAAGAAGGGGATGAATGATAATTTTGAAGCGTTCGGATATATGAAGACAAAAGGAGGAGATCCAATAAAGATTTGGACTGGGCTACAGGAAAGGGCAAGATTGTGTTAAAGCTCAAACTAGCCAAAACTGTTGGTAGAGTGAGAGTGCCCAATCCACTTCCCCCAAGATTATAAAAATTTGAGAAGTGGTGTTGAAGATTTGATGGTGCTGTGTGAAAATCACATCAAAGCCAGAGCCAGAACTGAAACGAGTATTGAAGATAGCCTATTCATGAGGGTAGCTAACAAGGCTTGCGGTGTCAGGGCTGAAGTCAGGAAGCTTACAGAGAAAGTACTTAAAGCTGATGAATGAGGATGGATATGCAGGAGCTGACAAGGCAATTTGAAAAAGCCAGTGCACAGGGAGAGGAAATTAGTACTGCTTGAGCTGAAAAGGGAACATCTGTTAAAGCTGCAGAAGAAGCTCAGATTGTTAAAGATAGAACTGGAGCTGAATAAGAAGATTAAGCTAGTGAGGTCCAACCTAGGGGGAGTATTGATAATGTAGTATAGGTTGGATTCACCATAGTTGTTAGGATTATTTTTTTATTTATGTAATAGGTTGAATGTTAGTTTGATTCTATGAATTTTGTATTTGTGTAGTTTCACTGACCCAGCGAAACTACACTCACAGTCAGCTGACCTAGGTCACCCGGCGAAACTATATTTCACCGTCGGGTGAAACTAAGTGTTTGTCGGGACAAATCTACACTCTGCTTGTATATTGTCATGTTTTATCTTTGTAAGCAAGTTCTTCAAAACCCTAATAGTGAGATATTATTATTGCAATTCTGTGTTCTTGGCTGGAAGATTACTGTTATCATATTTGAGCCTTTGATTCATGTTTATTATGTTACTTTGGAGATCATTGAAAATATTTGAAACTTGTTCATTGTGTCATTAATAAATTTGTGTATACTCAATGGGTTTTCTCTGGTTAGTGAATCATTTGCACTGATTATCGATCATTTGGACGAACATAAACTCCACTTCACGATCTGGCAGGTTCTTAGTAATTCAGTGAGGAATGCATTCGCAAATCTGCTACAACAAGTGCATCTTCAATCTTCTTCTTCTCATGCAACCTTTATTCAAACATCTCATGATTTTAAAGCATATATAATTCCAATCTGTTGATTTGCTTTAACACTATAGATAGAAATCTTTTCACCCTTTGACGTAAGAAGTTCAATCATTTGTTTATAACAAAGGATACGAGCTCGACTAGAGGCTAACCAGTCCATACCTAGGACAAAATCAAACCCTACCAATGGAATTAGTAGCAATTGCACAGGGTATGATATGTCCAAATAGGTTATCTAACAATTCTACATAATTTTAGAAACCTTAATGACTACTCCAATCATAGTTTCTACCTCAAAGGCACTTTCTAGTTTAACTAGAGGCACATTTAACAACTACTAAATGGTTCATCTATGAAACTATGTGTTGGACTCAACAAGTGCATTAAAGGATAATGCTTGCCATAATCAAACATAATGTGTTCTAACATTCAAACAATCATCTACTAACATACAAACAATAGTAACATATCAATCACTAAATATTGTTTTAAATTTCTTTACAGGTTTTGTAGATAAAGAAATTTGCAAGTGTTGGTGGCAGATGAAGACCTGCCCACAGCGGATGCATAAATGTCAGCAGTGGATGAAGTCTAAAGAAGTCCAAGTACTCAAGGCGGTTGAACAACTTCACAGCTGAAGAACAAGTACCCACAGTGGATGAAGAAGTCCATAGTTGATGAATAGTCCACAGCGGATGTACATCCACAGCGGATGAACATTCCATAGCGGACAACAACAAAGCAAACATTCACCAAATGTTCACAGCGGACGACTATCATACACAGCGGACAACTCATTCATCATCCATAGTGGACAGTTACACATCCACAGCGGACATGCTATCATCCACAGCGGACAACACTTAGACTTAGGATTATATGTAATTTGTTTTTACATAAGGGTATTTTTGTAACTGTACATAGATCTTTGTATAGGTTATAAATAGCAGTATACCCTAATCCTTTGTAAGATTTTGAACAATCAATCAAACAATCATATATTATCATTCATAGCATTCAAGCACACACAATCATACACACACACATAGATTTCATATCATTAATCATGGATTTCCGCACCATGATTATTGAGTATTGATTCAATAACAACTTTTTATTATTGAGAGATTGAAAATGATCCTTGGGAGAATTCATTCATTTTGTTTTTGTTGAAAGTTCAAAACCCAAATTCCATCATTATGATCTGTACTAGAATCAAATAATTTTCTAACGTAAATATTATTGATAGGAAACAAACCAAGTACCATATGCGGCAATAATGTTGCCTCGTGAGTATTCATAACAAATGCTCGTGTATTCTTCTTTATTTCTTTGGTTTCTCAGCACTACCACCACCTTCTTTAGCTTTGAACATTTAGTCTTGAAATGCCTCGTTTCTCCATAGTCAAAATAGGTCACTTGTTGTCTTTGGAAGCAATTATCGATTCTGTGACCGAAAACCTTTCAGAACTGCAAACTAAAACTTTCTCAATTCTGCACCTACCAGGATGTCTTCATTTACACATCTTATATTCTAGTATGGTAGGTTGACAGTTCCTCTTTTTAGGACCCTTTTCTGGATTTCCTCACCGCTTGCTCCCCTTTTGAAATGCCACTTTCTTTTTGTTCTCTTCTCTTATCCATATCATCCCATCTGTCATTAAGCCAGCTAATTCCATAACCAATTCAATTATGTTTGGTATAGTAGCCTTTACAATGTCATGATATTGACTTTCTAACCCCTGAATATAACAACTAATAAACTTGAATTTAGGGGTGAGTAGATGTTCGAATCGGGAGTATTCCAAGATATTGGTGTTATATCCTCCCATGTTCGTGCCTATTATTCGAAGATTCAAGAACTTTTCTACTATATGTTTTTGTTCACTTAATGGATAAAATATCTTGATAATAAGTTCTAGAGAATTCTTTCCATGACAAGGAATTGGCAATGTCTTTTTCTTTTGTCTTTACCACGGCATTCCACCATTCTAGGGCTTCATCCTTGAATGAATTTGTAATATAAAGCGCCTTTATCTTCATCTTCATATTTGTTAATGGCTAGAACAGACTCCATTTTCTCTAACCATCTGTTTGTTGCTATTGCACCATCCTTTCCTAAAAACTAATATGGTTTCTGTTGGGTTCAACAATTAAATAAACTGAAGCTTACCACTTGATAATCACAGTCGACTGAAGATCTCATTGTACAAGTTCTGAGACCAAGTTGATTACAACAAGAACAACAATACAAGATGATTCAACATGACAAAGTCAATCAAGACAACAAGAAAAGTCAAAATTAGGTCATGATGTAACTATAGTATGTATAGACCCACTAGTGCATTTTTGCAAGGTGTGGTTCTTGTGTGTGTGTTTCATATGGTGTGAACCACCACCCAAGGAGAATTCCTCCTTTGGGTGGGTTTGATTCCATCATCGATTTATGATTCTCATTGTAATCTGTTCATCAACATCAATGAAATCATAACATCAACATTATCCATCTCTTTGTTCTTTGATTCACATACACACACCCATGTTAATTTTGATTTCTAGATCATGAATATTTTAACACCCTGAATTTTTATTTAAAAGAAGAGAAAAGAAAATGTCCAGAAAGAAAGGTAAATAGACACAAGTAGAGGGGCTAAAGTTGTAAAAGGACAAAACTTCTTTTGTTTAATAATATAGAGGTATGGCCGCCATAAAGCAGGGTGCTTTCTGCTCTCGGCCAAAAGAAGAAAAAGAAGAAAAAGAAAGAAATATCGGGTTTGGAGAAGAAGAAGGGAAGAGAAAGCTGCAAAAGGTTAGTTTCTTGGGTCTATGTTCGGTTTTAGCTTAGTTTGCAGCTTGTAACCGAAGTTCTCGGTGTTTAGAGGTTGTGTTCGGGATTTTTGAAGCTGCTGTTGCAATTGGGTTTCGAGTTGGAGGTGCTTTGTTCGAAGAGCTGCTTCAAGGTGAGTTTTAGGACCCCTCTTTTACTGATTTTAAAGTGTTAGGGCTATTATGCATACCGGACAAGCATTTTTTGTGGCTCGATGGGAGTCTTTGTGACTCGAAGGGAGTCCTTGTGGCTCGAAGGGAGTCTATGTGACTCGAAGGGAGTCCTTGTCGCATACCCCGGTACTGTTGGTCTTCGGACACGAGTCGACAGTGTTGCATGAGACAGGATCCAGATTGAAGTGAAAGATAATGATGAATGTACGAAATGTACAAATTGAACAATGATGAAGATAATAATAATATTATCAATGTATACGTATGATGTGTGATCGCATACGATTTCGAAGGTTATGTTTTTAACAAAAGTAAAGTATTTATTTATAAAACTAGAACTCACTCAGCGTAGCTGACTTTGGTATGCATGATAGTTGGCAGGTATTTTTTGATTCTTAGGAGTTGCAGGCATGGATGCATACCTACTGGGGACGTTTGAGACTGGCATCCACATTTTGGACATGTTATTGTATTTTGAAATGTAAATGATTTATGTAATGAGATAACATGTTCTAATTATGAATGAAGTTATTAATTTCCGCTGCAAAGAAATGAGTATTTTAAATAATTTATGCGATGACGGTCCAGCTGTAAGCGTCCGGAACGGAGCCTTACAAGTTGGTATCAGAGCGAAAATTAAGTGAATTGGGTAAATATTTTCAAAAAGAACCTAATCTTAAACGAGAATGGGACGAAAGGAAAGGATGCCAGTCCTAGTAGCTACATGCCTACAGGTAAAAAGTTTTATGTAAAAGTTTTATGAACCTAATGTTAACCGTATTATGTGCGCATGTTATGTGATTTATGTGCTTCTTAGTAGATTTAGATACTGATGAAGTCAGGATAGGAAATGCTTGGGGTATGAAGAGTAAAGTAAGTGGCTAATCACAACTGGCCACTGTAATTAGGGACTTACTATACTTGACATTAACTGAGTTGTTACCTTGAATGACCGTGTTGGTGTTTGAATCTTATAGCGTGTTTGAGGATGGCCGGTGGTAGATCCTCGAAGGCTTCTCGAGGTGGAGGTCGTGATAGACGTGGTGCTGGACCACGGGTCACGAGAGGAAGGCCTAGGGCTGAAGAGGTGGCTCATGAAGAGCCCGAGACCCCTCATCCGGAGGGTGGTGATGAAAGTGCTAACTTAAGGGCCTCAGTGAAGGAGGCGGTGGTGGAAGAGGTTCACCAGGTCATGCAGACGATCTTACCGTCTGTGGTGACTGGAGTGATAAAGGCTATGAGAGAAGGGGTAAGGAAAGAGAGGAATATGTCCTCGGAAGTAGGGGAGCAACCGGAGACTGAGACGGTTGTCTCACCTGATGAGGAAGAAGAAGAAGAGCTGATGCCAGAGGCAGCACAAGGCTGTAACTATGGGCATTTCAAAGATGCAAGCCCCCGACTTTTGACGAAAATGGCACTGCTGCTGCTGCTCACCGATGGGTGAGAGAGATGGAGGCTGTACTTGATATCAGCGAGTACCGAGAGGATCAGAAGGTGAAGTTTGCCACTCATTCATTTGTGGACTAGGCTCTGTGCTGGTGGGACAATATCGTCCAAGCCGAGGGTAGTAGGGCAATTGGAAGAATGAGGTGGCAGAGTTTGAAGAAGCTGGTGATCGAGGAGTTCTGTCCTCATAGGGAGCTCGACAAAGTTGAAAAGGAATTCCTACAGCTGGAGGCGGGAACCATGACACATCAGCAATATACAACCAAATTCAATGAGATGGCACGGTTGGTGCCAGATCAGGTAGCACCTCTGTCGCGGAAAATCAAGAGGTATATTCAGGGCTTGCCGGCGGATATCCGCAGACACCTGATCGCTGCCCAACCAAGCACATTTAGGTCGGCGGTCGATTTGGCGGGGAGGCTGTATGACGAGCGAGAGGCAGTGGCGATGATGGATGAGGAGGAAGAGCGTAGTTATGTTAAGAGTGGGAACGGAAAGCGGGATGATGATGATGGTGAATTTGAGGCTGGTGGTAAGAAGGTAAGGATGGATGGTCCAAGGATGTTAACAAAGGAAGCGAGGGCATGCAAGAAATATGGGAAGGAGCATGCAGGAGTATGTAAGCAGGGATCGAATCTCTGTTTTTAGTGTGGAAAAGAGGGCCACTTGGTGAGGGATTGTCGTGCAATAAGATGTTACAGGTGTGGTGAGAATGGACACAGGAGCAGAGACTGCACGAAGTCAAGGGCTGGAAGCTTCGATGCAAGGAAGGAGAGCAGAAGATGAAGGTTAGAGCATTTACCCTGACCGGGAGGAGGCTAGTGCGGACTTCGACGCGACGTCAAGTATGTTTCTGGTAAGTTAAATTTATGCCTCTATGCTTTAAATTATGGTGCTAGTAGTAGTTTCATTTCTGCTGCCTTTGTGTTAAGTTGCACGTTAGGAGTAGGAATATCGATGCATCCTTCGATGTAGAAATTGCTATTGGTAAGTCCACTAGGTTATCGGATGTCCTAGATAATTGCACGATAGTTTTGGGAGAGCGTGTGTTTCCTGCTAGACTGTTCAGGACAGACATGGATGGATAGACGTGTGCCTTCGGAAGGATTGGCTAGTAGCCTGTGAAGCAAACACTGAGTGTTGCAAGAAAGTGGTTTGAGTAATTACGCCCAAAAGGAGTTCGGTGTCGATCTAAGGCGGTGGAGTAATGATGAAGGCCTCGTTTTGAGGGAGGGGATCACCCGATTTCGAAAGTGAGTGAAGCTAATACTAAGGTGTAAAGAACTAATCTAAACTGTTGCTCAGGTAGGAGAAGTGGCATGTCGACTGGAGCTACCCGACGTGTTAAGTGGAGTTATCCGACATTCCATGTATTTCATCTAAGAAAGTGCTCAATCAGTGAGGATACGATCCTGCCACTTGAGAATGCCGAGATGCATGAGGGATTTAACTACGTGGAGCAACTGAGGGTCATTCATGATAGAAGGAAAAGAAGGGCTAAGGAGAACGTGGTTCCACTTGTGCAAGTACAATGGAGCCTAGAAGGGGACTAAGCCTACATGTAAGATCAAGGAAGGTGAGACAGCGTTACCCGTGCTGTTCGAGAAGCAACATGTTTCGGGGACGAAACCATATAAGGGGGGTGGACTTGTAACACCCCGAATTTTTATTAAAAGACGAGAAAAGAAAGTGTCCAGAAAGAAAGGTAAATGGACACAAGTAGAGGGGCTAAAGTTGTAAAAGGACAAAACTTCTTTATTTTAATAATATAAGAGGTATGGCCGCCCATAAAGCAAGGATCTACTTTCCTGCTCTCGGCCAGAAGAAGAAAAAGAAGAAGAAGAAGAAAGAAATATCGGTTGGAGAAGAAGAAGAAGGGAAGAGAAAGCTGCAAAAGGTTAGTTTCTTGGGTCTATGTTCGGTTTTAGCTTAGTTTGTAGCTTGTAACTGAAGTTCTCGGTGTTCAGAGGTTGTGTTTGGGATTTTTGAAGCTGCTGTTGCAAGTGGGTTTCGAGTTGGAGGTGCTTTGTTTGAAGGGCTGCTTCAAGGTGAGTTTTAGGACCCCTCTTTTAACTGATTTTTAAAGTGTTGGGGCTATATGCATACCGGACAAGCATTTTTAAAAGATAACCGTGAGTTTATGCTTTATGTTCGAGGGATGTTTTGTGAATGTTTGTTTTAGAGGTTGTTTATGGGTTAGACTTGATGTTTAGTATGTTCTAAGTGTGTGGTATGATAGATCTGAGCCATTGATGTATTAGGATGGTGATTGGGAGCTGGAAATAGCATAAGTATGGTGCGGGTTAATCTGTTCATCCGCATTTCTTTTATTCTCCCGTATTTGCTATAGTATCCGCACTTGCTACAGTGTCCGCATTTGTTTCATCAACATTTCTTTGGACACTTAGAATGTTTTATTAATACTTCATCCGCATTGTCCATCCGCATTAGTGTTGTTCATCCGCATTAGTGTTGTTCTCCTGCATTTGTTCTTGCTCGTCCGCATTTCTTTGGGGACTTAGGTTTCTTTTCTTGAATTTTGGGAAGTAGAATTTAAGTGCTAAGAAATGATGTCTCGGGTGGCTTATGCTTATTTATGAGGTGTGGCTTGTGACGATGTCTATGGTGTGATTGTTGCGGTTGTATGTATGTGATATCTTTCTTCGTTAAATGTTTTTCAAATGTATGTATTATGTTTTATAATACGTCATGTATGAGGTATGACTTTACGTGGTTTGATGTATGGCTATGAATGACCGTAAAGTATTATGTAACGAAGTGAAAGATAACGATAATGAAAAGTGGAACATAATAATATCTTGCAAGCAAGACTGAGGTGAGTGACTGTGTTGTCACAAAAGACTCGTAAGCCAAGGTTGGGGTGAGTGACTGTGTTGTCACAACAACTTGTATGCCAGGCGAGGTGAGTGACTGTGTGTCACAACAGACTCGTAAGGGGTTTATCCAAGAGATTGACCCGAGTGGAGTCCTTGTGGCTCGAAGGGGTCCTTGTGGCTCGAAGGGAGTCCTTGTGGCTCGAAGAGAGTCTTTGTGACTCGAAGGGAGTATTTGTGACTCGAAGGGAGTCCTTGTGGCTCGATGGGAGTCTTTGTGACTCGAAGGGAGTCCTTGTGGCTCGAAGGGAGTCTTTGTGACTCGAAGGGAGTCCTTGTCGCGTACCCCGGTACTGTCGGTCTTCGAAGACAAGTCGACAGTGTTGCATGAGACAGGATCCAGATTGAAGTGAAAGATAATGATGAAGTAAATTGAACAATGATGAAGATATAATAATATTATCAATGTGTACGTAATGTGTGATCGCATACGATTTCGAAGGTTATGTTTTAACAAAAGTAAAGTATTTTTTTTATAAACTAGAACTCACTCAGCGTAGCTGACTTTTTGTGTGCATGATAGTTGGCAGGTATTTTGTTGATGCTGAGGAGTTGCAGGCATGGATGCATACGCTACTAGGGACGTTTTGAGACTGGCATCCACATTTTTGGACATGTTATTGTATTTTGAAATGTAAATGATTTTTGTAATGAGATAACATGTTCTAATTATGAATGAAAGTTATTAATTTCCGCTGCAAAGAAATGAGTATTTTAAATAATTTATGCGATGACGGTCCAGCTGTAAGCGTCCCAGGAACGGAGCCTTACAAATATGATGAATCCTAAGATCCAAGCTCAATGATCTGAAATATTGATTCAGCAAAATGGTATCAAAGCTGTTGGTTGCTGGATTCATCTATTTTTTAGATCTGATTTCATCTTTAACGATGTCAAGAACAAAGAACATAATAATATGAAGAAAACGGTCGTTGTTCATCCAAACCCCCCTGTTCATCAACAAAATACAAAAGAAAATCAACAAATCTGTTCATTTTGGTACGATTTGAAGATGATTAATCATGGATCTAATTACTCCTTGAAAACTTGATGCAACTTAACTAGAATTAACATCAATAATGAAGAAACGAAGGTTACGACTATTCTTCAAGATCAGAAGCATTTAAGATCTAATGTTGTTTGACTACTGGTATTCGCATTAGTTTGATTAGAAAATACGCATGAAACAACAAGAAATGCGGTTACATATGTGTAACAAATACTTATCATTACACTAATGCGGATGCTGAGCTCCAAACATATGCGGATGCACATGAACAAATACGGATGCCGAGCAAAAAAAATGCGGATGCCGAGCAACAAACAAATGTTGATGTGTCATTTGCTCAACATACAAATATGGTTGAGCATCAATTAAATATGGCTGTATGACTTCTTTCAAGCATGACCAAGCGGATGTCATTTTGTGTTAGACAAACAAATACAAATAAGCAATTATCCAATGGCTAAGTGTCAGAAAAATGCGGCTATGCAACATGGAAATGCAGATGAAGCAAGGAACCAATATGATTGCATATGTGTAACAACAAAACAAATGCGGAAGGGGACAACACAAATGCGAATGCTACAAGTTGAACCAAACAAATGCGGATGAAACCATACAAATCTGGATGGACCATACAAATGCGGATGGTTTGTAAACTAATGCGGGTTCATTAAAACAAATGCGACTGCTTTAGTGAACAAATGCTGATAAGTTACTCACCTAATGCAGTTGAGTTAACTTCAAATGCAATTCATCCAACAACAAAAGATGATGAACAGATGAAAACAACAAATAAGAAAAAGACAATATCATGAATACGGATGATTGCAACCAACAGGCAAGTCCATTTTATACATTCAACTAAAAGAAAAACAACAATAGAAATCAACTTTGATCACAAAACCGCTACGTCATTTAAGGATTTTTACAAATATCAGAAACTCTCTAAAAGTCATGATACTACAATCAAAGATGATCTGTTGAACCCGTGTCTGAATACCGTGCAGAACAGATAGAGAGACTTTAATCAAGGGGACCAATGGTTATCTAAAGAATTTTATATTATCAAATGTTTTTAAGAAGACATGTGACAGAGAAGATCTTCAAGTTCAATGTTTGGCAAGCATCAGTTTAGGGGGAGTATTATTGGGTTCAACAATTGAATTAACTGAAGCTTACCAAATGATAATCATAGCCGACTAAAGATCTCATTATACAAGTTCTGAGACCAAGTTGATCATAACAAGAAAAAAAATACAACATAATTCAACATGACAAAGTCAACATCAAGACAACAAGAAAAGTCAAAATTAGGTCATGATGTAACTATAGTATAAATAGACCCACTAGTGCATTTTTGCAAGGTGTGGTTCTTGTGTGTATGTTTCATATGGTGTGAACCACCACCCAAGGAGAATTCCTCCTTTGGGTGGGTTTGATTCCATCATCCATTTATGATTCTTATTATAATTTATTCATCAACTTCAATGAAATCATAACATTAACACTATCCATCTCTTTGTTCTTTGATTCACACACACACATATCTTAATTTTGATTTCTAGGTCATGAATCTGATGAATCCTAAGATGCAAGCTCAATGAATCTAAAATATTGATTTAGCAAAGTGGTATTAGAGTTGTTGGTTGCTGGATTGTAAGGCCCTGTTCCCGGGAACCCCACAGTTGGTCATTCATAGCATCATTCGTTACTAAAAACACCATAAGTCACATTATTAAAAACACCATCCTCAGCAACCTCCTTACCTCCTAACTGATATACATATAAAAAGTCAGCGTTGCTGAGTGAGTCCTAGTTTAATAAAATAGAAAAATACACTTTTGTAAACTTCATTTGGAGATCATTCATCAATATACATAATAATCATTAGTGATTCATTATCTTTCTTTCTTTAACTTTCTCTTTCATTAACTAGGCTTGCACAAAGCAAGAGCCTACATTGTTGGTTGGCAACAATGTCAAACCCCTGTCGGCAAACGTTTATCATGGTAGCTAACCCATCGACAGTTGATCCACACTGCTAGCACGAGCCTGCTCATGAACTAGGATCCCGTCATTCATTGGTAATCCCCAGGATTAGGCCCCTGATGTACATCTTATGGCTGATATAGCATACATCAGTTGAGCAAACGACCTCCTGGTCGTGAACCTCCATTCATTTGCTTGCAAGGCTTTTCATTCATCATAAGGGCCCAGGGGTAACATTCATTAAGTTTCACTATTCTTCTTTTATTCCTTTGTCCACTTGTTATGGATAATACTTTATTAAGATGCTCATTACTTATCATAACATGAAAATATGATTGACATAGTAAACCAGCACATAAGAAAGAACCAAGCATACCTTCCCTCATAGAGAAGTTCTCCACACTTAAATTCTATTCCCTAAAATTTCAGAAAATCCCAAGTCTTAGACAAATACGGATGAACTTAGACAAATGCGGATGAACACAACCAATGCGAATGAACAAATGTGGATGAACAAATGTGGATGAACATTCTCAGGAATTATTCCGAGTGTCAGGAAGTGCGCCTGAACCGAATGCTGATGACTAAAGCAAGTACGCATGGACACTGTAGCAAATGCGCATGGGCAAAACAAATGCGGATGAACACTTTGGCTGTACTAAGGGCAAATGCGGATGAACACTTTGGCTGTACTAAGGGCAAATGCAGATGAACACTTTGGTTGTACTAAGGGCAAATGCGGATAAACACAGCAAATGCGCATGAACAACACTTATGTGAATATTCAAGTCTAAATGCGGATGAACTAAACCAATATGCAGTTGTCACTTATGCTATATTCAGTTCCAAATCCTCATTCTTATACATTCTTAGCACCGATCTATCATGCTAAACTCTTAGAACAAGCATACAACCACACAAATTGATCAAGCATTCGAAACACACACTCACACGCATATCAGGTGCAGAGCACACAGATCAGTTTATATTTTCGGTTGTAAAGCAGTAGGTAATATGCATTTCAGCCCTAAACAAGTTAAAAAAAAGTAAAACGTAGGATCTAGAACTCACCTCTAACAGCTTTCAAGTAAAACACCACCAACCCGAGAGCGCCTGGAGTTCTAGCACATAAACACACAAGAACAAGCAACCAGACACAAAAAAACACATAAAAATCGGTCCAGTAGCATGAGCACAACTGAAAACTGAATAGATATACAAGAAAACCTCACCTACTTGAAGATTTCAGCTTTCTCACTCTAAAATCTGGTTGAAGCTTCTTTCTCTCTTTCCAACCAAAAGCAGGTGTGAGAAATGAGGTGTGGGCGGCCATACGTGCTTTTGAACCCATAATAGACAAGTTTTCCACTTGCATAACTTTAACCCCTTGACTTGGAGCATTTCACCTTTCTTTCTTTTTCTTTTGCTGAAATTTTCCGGGCGTTACAAGTCCACCCCCCTTAAATGGGTTTCGTCCCCGAAACCTGTCACTCCTCGAACAGATGCAAGTAATGTTGTCTCGTCTCTTCCTCAGTCTCCTACGTAGGCTCGGATCCCTTCCTGTGCCTCCACTGTATTTGTACCAGTGGAACCCCTTATTCCGTAATCTCTTCTCTTTTCTGTAGATGATAGCCACTGGCTGCTCACATAATTGAGTCGTTCATCCACCTTAATGTCCTCCACTAGCACTATCATATCTTCATCAGCTAAGCACTTTCTTAGGTGAGATACATAGAAGGTTGGATGAATTTCACATAACTCATCGGGTAGCTCCAACCTATAGGCCACCTCTCCCACACGGGCTACTATCTTGAAAGGCCCAATAAATCGAGGGCTCAACTTTCCTCTCATTCTGAATATCCCCAAGGGGACACCTTCAGCATCACTCTGTCACCAACGTTAAATTCAATCGGTCTTCAATGTTTGTCGGCATAGGATTTTTGCCTATCTTTGGCGGCTTTCATATAGGCTTTAATTCTACCTAGCTTCTCGTTGGTCATTTTGATAACCTCGATACTCCCCAATTCCATCTGTTTGATTTCCCCCTAACAAACAGGGGTTCTACATTTTTTGTCATAGAGCATCTCATACGGGGACATACAAATATTGGCATGGTAGCTGTTATTTTATGTGAATTCTGCCAACGGTAGGTGACTATCCCAACTTCCACCAAAGTCTATGATACATGCCCGAAGCATGTCCTCTAAGGTCCAGATAGTTCTTTCAGATTGGCCGTCCATCTGTGCATGGTATGCTGTACTGATGTACAGTTTGGTTCCCATCGCATCGTTGAGCTTTGTAGATGCTTCTTAAAGATTAACATTTAGTCTTTATGTGTCTTATATAGTTTGTGTCATAGTATAGGGACTATTTTGTAAATATTTGTTCCTTTTGTATTGATAGTATAAATAGCATAGATAAGGTATGTGTAGGAAGGAGTTTGAGACATCTTAGAAGCACCTAAGAATGAATTGTAACTGATTTCTTTCAATACTTGTACTTTCTATGCATTCTATCAATGAAACTATGAATTTTTGTGATATGTTTGCATTGAATTGAATACTTGTGTTTGTTAGATTGAATTGTCTCACGATATCATCACAGATCGATCCATTTTGATTATATCAAATGGTATCAGAGCTGTTGGTTCAGTGATTTGAGTTCTTCAAAACTGTCAAACTTTTGAATCACTTGAATCTGTGATTGATAAGAAATTCATCCAAATAATTGTTGATTTCAGTTGTGTTTCATCATCAGAAACATGAATTGAATCACAATTTTCAGTTAAATTTGTTCAAATTCAGTGAATTGTTCAAATCAGTGTTCAAACTTGTTCTTCATCAGTCGAACTGATTTTCAAGCCAAAGATCGATTTGTTGTTGTTATTTGATGAAATTGAAGTTAGAGGACTGTTAATTGATCGAATTCCTACCTAATTGGAGGATTTTAGGTCAAATCATCAAGTTTTGAAGGATTTCAGAAGATCTGTTTTCATTTGAATCTGTTGAAGTTGGCGCATTAGGTCAAAACACTACTGAAAAATGCCCAAGTGTTAGGCGCTTGACAACTGTTCAGGCGTTTTTGCAATGTTAAGGCGTTTTTGGATCAGGCGTTTTACAACTGTTGGGGCGTATTACCAGTGGACTAGGCGCATTACAACTGTTAAGGCGTTTTTAAACTGGGCGTTTTTACAACCAGACGTCTGACACTGTTTGAGCGTTTCACAACTGTACGGGCGCATTTCAGATTGGGCGTTTTTGAGAATTCTAAGGCATTCCCTTGGGCGTTTCTAAGTCAACTGTTTGGGTGCTTCATCACTGTTTAGGCGCATCAACATCAACACTTAGAAATTTTTCAGAATTTTTTCAAAAACTTAAAAAAAATCCAAAAATATTTTCAATTCATTGTGTTAATTCAAAACTTAATAAAAACAAAAACAAATCTTTTTCTAAAATTCAAAATTAAAAATGGTGAAATCAGAAGACTCAGAGAACAGAGTTCCTAAACTAAAGAACAAAGCTGATTTTAAGAATTGGTCACTTAGATTGAAACATCACCTCAATTCTATTGACACTGACTTATGGAAGTCAATAGAAAGAGGACCTCACATTCCTATCACTTTAGATGGTCCTGATAGAGGGGTTGTCTATACTAAAGACTCTCTAGAACCATACCCTGAAGATGGATTGCAGGGTGACGATTTAAAGAAAGTTAAGAATGACATAAAAGCATATTCTCTGATGTGTAAAGGATTACCACTTGAAGTCCTAACTAGACTAGATGGATATCAAACGGGATATACCATGTATAAAGCTTTGAAGATAATTTGTGAAGGTGGTAAGGAGATTCAAGATCTCAAGAAGTAGAAACTGAAGAGGCAATTAGAGTTATTTGAGCATTTATCTGGTGAAACTATAAACCAAATGATGAATAGATTTGTACAACTTACAAATGAAATGTCAACTGCTGGCATCAAAAATGATCTAAAAGATCTAAACTTCAGGCTTCATAGTGCTCTTCCATCTTCATGGAAACAAACGGTTACACTGTTAAAGCCTACAGAGAAATTTCCTATGGATCTTGATTTGTTGATAGCCAAAATTGAGTCTGTTGAAATTAATGAAAGCTCAAGGAATAATGACAGAGTAGCTTCAATGTCTCAGTACAAATATGTTACATCTCCAGCCAGTACTGTGGAGAATGCCTTCATGGCCAAAAATGAAAGTTTACCAGAAGAAGAGGGTGATCTGTTTGTAGGAGCAGGGTTCTTTACTGATTCTTCTTATAAAAGTGCACCTGCTTATACATCTTAGTCTCAACCTCAGTCTCCTCCTATGCCTTAAAGTTCTAAACCTCAAACTGAGACTCCATCTGTTAACTCTACTAAATCTAGCAAAGTTAAAGATGTCATTAACATCCTATTACAGGATGAAGAGTCCAAATCTGCTTTTACTGCTTTTATGGCTAGTTTTCAAGCTTATCAAGGTAGTCATTTAACTCAATTAGATTTTGTTTTGCAGGACTTATTTGAAATGGACCTAGATGACGTGGAGGAAATGGATCTGAATTGGCAAATGGTGATGATTGCAACACTCTTATGTCGACAGGAACTACAAGCCAAGTGCTAACAAGACTGTTGGATTTGACAAGTCTAAGTCAAGGTGTTTCAACTGTAATAGTTATGGCCACTTTTCAAGAGAATGCAAAGCTCCTAGAAACAAAGGAGGGAATGGCTAATCGAGTTCAAGCAATCAGAAATTTCAACAATCATCACAGAAGACATTCCAGAAACCATACCAAAGCTTACCAATGCCTGAACTGAAAGATGAATCTAAGTCATTTGAAGAGCCTAAGAAAGCTTTAGTTGTTAATTTTAAAGATGGATATGATTGCAGTGCTAATGCTGAGCAATTTACTGCTGATCTAACATCCAATTTATCCCTTATTACAGAAGTTCATGGAGAAGATTGGTCAGACGACAATGATCTAAAGGCTAAATATGATTCTGAGAATGAAGAAGAAGAATATGACTGGAGTGACAAGTCAGATCCTAAAGAGGATTCAGAAGAAGTTGCATTGATGGCACAGTCTAATCAACCAAAGGTTGAAAATTTTAACTCTGAGACCTCTCCTCCTAAATATCCTGAAATACCATCAGAAGTAAGAGAAAAACTATGCACAAAATCTTGCTTTGAACACGTTGAATACTACAGAAATTACTCATATAAAATATGTGAAAACTAAAGCAAGAGGAATTGATGCATAATAACTCAAAAATGATCACAAAGTGTCAGATGAAAAGATCATTTCTTTACAAACTTCATGGAACAAAACTTTGAAAAAACTAGAAATAGTTTCAAAACAACTTGAAGAAATGACCAAGAACTTAGAACAGGAGAAAATAGCGCATGCTGCTACTCAAGTTGATCTTGCCAAAGTCAAAAGTTCCAAAACAATCATGGAACAACTGGTAAGTGAAAGAAAAGATAAACAAAAAGCAGGATTAGGTTTCACTCACGAACCAATGCCTGAATCTATAACAAACACTTTGCCAGAAAACTTTAATACACATGATCACTCTCCTGAGAATAAGACAAAACTTAAAGCTTTCCAAAACAAGAACAAGATTTCTGATAATGAAGAAGAGAAAGCTAATGTAGAAATTTTTGAAGAAAAGGATACAAAAAAGATCAAAAACAGTCATCCAGTTAAAGTCAAATCTTATGAACCAAGACCAAAAAGCAAGAAAATTTTTGTTCCAAAAGAATCTGTCTTGGAGGAAGTAATTACTAAAAATGATAACCAAAACTACAAAACCAAAGATAAAGCTAAACAAGAAGAAGTAACATCAGAAGATTCTAACTCATATGGTCTAAATAATCCTGAATTTATTAAATGGCAAAAGGACCAGAAAAAGAAAGAAAATGAAAAAAATCTTCCATTAAAGATGTTCAATCTCAAGTAAAATCAAGTTCCACAAAATCAAGGAACCAGAGCAAGGAATTTTTGCTAGCAAGTTTAAGTCAGCTATTGCTAAAGCTCTAAGAGAACAAGAACTTTATAGAGAGAAGCCAGTATTCAAGATTAAAGAAGAGCCTGAAGACTTCTTTGATTTATGAAGACTGAAGACTGGAGATAAAGCATGGAGACTGAAGATAAAAGAGAAGACAAAGACAGAAGATAAGAAGATTGAAGGCAAAGATCTGAAGACTGAAGATTGATTTTAAAGACCGAAGACAATGTCAATCTTAAGGGGAGTATTGTAGATGCTTATTAAAGATTAACATTTAGTCTTAATGTGTCTTGTATGGTTTGTGTCATAGTATAGGGACTATTTTGTAAATATTTGTTCCTTTTGTATTGATAGTATAAATAGCATAGATAAGGTATGTGTAGGAAGGAGTTAGATACATCTTAGAAGCACCTAAGAACGAATTGTAACTGATTTCTTTTTTACGCCTAAACCTAAACAAAATTTGATGCCTAAACCTAAACAAGGAACAAATGTTGCGTCAACATCAAAAGTTAATAAACAATTGTTTAAAACTCCAAAGAGGTACTGCGAAATATGTGACATGTACAATCACAACACTGCTGAATGCTTTTTCAACAAGTATTGTCACATATGCGACATGAGAAATCACTCAACATCAGAGTGCTATTTTAATAAGTACAATACATACTGTGATGAACGGACTCACAATACTGAAAATTGTTACTTTCGAAAGAGTTCATCAAGAAAAGAATTTGCTACTTCACCAGTGAGCAAAGGTTATGTTAATCCTCAATATAAAAGAAATAAAATGTTGGGTTTCAAAGATTAACAAACCAACCTTCCTTAGGATTGAGATTTTTCAAAAAGAATGATGGAAGTGTCAGTTAAGTATTCTAATACAAACCATCAAACTGAAAGTAATTATTTTGGGATTGTTTTTTATCAAGATAAAGAAATTACGACTCAGGATAGTATGAATCATCAACAACGATCTAGAAGAAGAAGGGTTTATCAAGACTTTAGTGATGGATTTTTTCTATTCGATACGTAAAATAACATAACATCCTTTTTATTGCGTGGATTTCTTACCACCCCCATAAATAATTTAATGCATCAGTTTTATGATCACTTTAGGAAACGCAATTTCAACACCAATTAAACAAAATGAGTCTGTGGTTTTTTTTATGCTTTGCTTAGTCGTTTATTGGTTGGCCAGATTTTCCTACTAATTTAGTTATTTTTTGTCCTAAGCTTCTCTGATTTTCTTTTTTAACGATCCAATGTGATATTATTGACTGTGTGAAAAGATTGTCTACAAAAAAATATTAGGTCTAAGAATTTCATGATTCGTCTAGAATGATCTAGGAGATGAACACTTTATCCTTTATCCTGACTTTAACGATGGTTTTTTACTAATGGTTACATAAAATAGCACAACATCTTTTCAAATCCATGGATTTCTTACCACCACCCACAAAATTGCTGAAGCATTTAAAATATATCTATACCATTTATTCATATCACAATAGTCGAAGACACCTCCTTATATTATGCTTACTATATATCTACTCTCTATTGACTATGATATCTACAATTTATCAACATTTCACAACCTATGATACATCCTATTTTCATCGATAATGTAAACCTCTAAACCAAAAAATAGTCCTGAACTGTTATTCTCTTATTTATCCCTAAAATAACACACATTCGATAATCAAAAAGAGGTTAAATTTTGATTATTGTGGTAGATTTTACGAATACTTCAATTAATCATCATGGGCAAATTGCAGGAGCAATGTGATTTGTTTATTTTGGGAGCCAAAAAAAGGTGAATAGATACACGTAAATTAAAGGCTTCTAAACTATTACAATAACTTAATTGTATTGCATGGAGAAAAGGCATGATATGATGCTTGAGCACCAATAACACATAAACAACTCCATTAAAATATAACATTCGTCTTAAAGAAGAACATAGACTATAAAATCAACAACATTCGAATATATAATTCTAGGCGAATCAAAGACTATGAAGCCTTGAATCTGAAATACATAAGGAAATAACGACTATAAAAACCTAAATGCAAAGCCTAGTGAAAACTAAATATCTGTTGACATTAGAGACTCGGAGTAAATTACGCGTTCCAAGGCCTGAAAGAAATTGATTGGAAAGAAACAACTGAACTCATTGTTTCTCGCATCAAAGTCGCAAACTCCCCCAAAATCAGTCATCATAATCCACTTCTTATTTGGGACCATATAAGAGATCTGACACCATAATGAAATTGGAATGCGAGCAGAATATGAAATAGACAATATTTGCATCCATTTTATATATGGATCCATCTTCCACACATCTACAGTATACTTAAATAACCCGTGAGTAACGAATAGGTGAAGCTCATCGTGTGAATTAACCAAAGTACCCTCGCATCCTCCTTTTGATATAACACTTGGAAAGGGTAATTCAGTGAACTCCTCCGAATTAACATCAAAACGTATTAATGACTGAACACAAGGACCAGAGAACATGACTGTGAAATAGAGACCATCTCCAGAAAGAGTACCCGTCAACCAATGGTAGTGCGGGGCATAGTACTGGTAGTCTTGCATAAATTTAATGTGCTGCCAGGAATCAGAAATTGAAGAATAGACACAAGGTTGTATCACCCCACCCGAGCGTTTTATATGCAACACCTTGTACTCATTATACAAGTCAACGAAGAACCCAAGCGCATCGACACGCGTATCATGTAGACCATAGTTTTTGGAGCTTGGCAACTTCCTGTGCGCACTAGTTAGGGGATTCCAAATGACCAATTCATTGGTATTCTCCATACAGACACAAAACATTCCATCCAAGGTAGATAATACCTGCAAATCGTCGACTTTGGCGTTGAATGGCAAAGAAACTGTTTTCTCTACCCAACATTGTGGTGAATCGTAGAAAAATGAATGAACGGATTTGTCATCTCTGTCAAATGCAAGAATCTTCTTCTGTGATACTGTTTTCATACGGCTACAGTGAAGGATTGCAAAGTCTTTTATTGATATAAAGGACCTCCATTCCTTGCAAACAACCTTGCATTACGTAGCAATCTTCCCTAGAAGTCTTGACACTATTTCCGTCATTATTAACAAACACGGAAGCTCTGCCATATCGCCCTCCTTATCTAATGTGTTGAAAGATACTTTAATAAGAAAACTATAATAAACAATATAAGAATTCAAATACACATGTAGGAATCAAATATAGATACTTACTCATGGCAAAAAAGCGGTAACTCCCCTAACCATACCCACGATCTCTATCTGCATAACACCTCACTACTTCCTTGAAACTACCCATGACCTCAACTGTTTCATTTAAAATACATATCACCCCACGTCTGGATCGTAACTGCAAAAAACTTCCTTGAAAAAGGAAAAAATGTTAACCGATGGAGATCCAAAATGAAGCTCCTCTTCAGGAGCTCAAATATAAAATTTTTATAAACAATAATTAGAAACTAAACAACCAACTTTGGGCCTTTAAAAAACTATTCTAAATAAAGAATGACTTAAATAATATAAGAAACTAATTATTACTAATTTAAATATTTAGTTTACTAAAATAATTCATCAAAAGGTTCAATCTTAATGCACCAAAAATATGATTTGACTTCTGAACAACTTTTGAATTGGTTTAGCGGCTTTTTCTTATATATCCAAGTATATCAGGAATGCTAATTATTAGTTTAAAGCTATGGATTAAGTAAATATTTGCTGAGACAATGCATAGTTTGGATCCAACACAACACCATAGTAGTGCCTTCAACAAATTCATTTCCATTTCAAGATTCATTTGGCTTTCATATTAGTACTTTTCGAAACCAAGATTATAAAACTTTTACAGTGTGAACACCAGCAAGTAATTGACATGAAAGAGACTATAATTAGAAGCAAATAAAGCCCAAAATTAACAAAGCCACTTACATTCATATGTACTAAGAGTCGGACTAAAACAATGCATATTATCTAAACAACGACCACTACTCATCTTGATTACTTCTTACAAAGAAACTTTAACATAAAACCTAATACACGAAAACGACATCCTAGAACGAAACATATAATGCTCTCAAATTTTGACAACTCGGTTCCTACTGTGAACCGTAACTCTTGGAATCTTGAACGGCTGTAGTGAATCAGTAGTATCACTCAATTCATCTTCATCGACATCATCGTCAGAACCGCTGAGAACAATAACTTCGCATTCATCCTCTGAACTGCTTATATCAATAACTTCATCCCACTTCCAATTTAGCAAAATTTGTGCACGATGAATGACCCTATCAGCAGCTTCGATTGCAACCTTGTTTACCTCCTGCACCATAAACACATAAGCACAAATGCATGGGTTGTTGGAGCAAGAAACTATGTAATTACCAATTAACTAACGGAATTATATGGAACCATTTGTTTGATTATCTTGGCAACAATGTTAGGATTAACCTACATAAACATGGAGATCCATTTAATAACGCCAAATCAATGTCGATTAAAACAAATCTCACTAAAGAACCGATAGAAAACATATAATATAATCAAACATACCTCATCTTTAATCTCCGGTATTGGCAAATCAGGTTCATCCTTTGCATTTTTCATTTTGGCAGAAGATACTACGGTGTGTAAAGCTTCTGCAGACGCCATTTCAAATGAAAACAATGCCACTTCGTTGAAGAAAACAGGAAGGGAAGAAGGCAGGCTGGGAAGAAGACTGCACTTCGTTGAAGAAAACAAAAGTATGCGGGAATAACCGATTACCAATGATTTGAAGTAGAAAGGCTGTCGAATAAGTAGGGAAGTGGAAGTGGGGAGGGAACCACCGAATACATAGGAAAGTGGGGAGGGAACCACCGATAACCGCCCTCAGTGATGTTCAACCGATCAATTTACACGGCTGGGATTAAAAGTACGTGGGAATCAATGGACAAGATCATCCCAATTGTAATAACTACTATCCAGCAGCCATATTAAAACAAATAAAGTCATTATCAATTAGATCATTAATTAACTTAAGTTTATTATTATTACGATTCTATTTAATCCCAAACTTTCATCATCTTGTCAATTTGAACTCCTCCAAATCCTCCTCAGCTAAGGCATATATCTGATTTACTGGAAGGCTGAGCAATTAGGTCTACCCAAACCCACACCGAGACCGAGAAAAAAGAATCTTAGGAACCAAAGACCGGACCCCTTTTTCAATTTGGGTATCGGTCTTGAAGGTTTCAGGTTCTTCTGGTATGTGTTTATGGCAAAGAACAATCATTTGAATTTGTTTCCATAATCTCTTATGATGTAGCGGTGAGGGGTGTTGCATATTTCACCATCATCTTGGCCCCAAAGTAATAAATTTCACCAGTCTAATGCATCTCTCGTCTGCAATTCAGGTTTTCTTTATATTATTTTGTTATAGATTTCAGTTACACTGAATGAAACTTGATTACTTATTCTCACTTGCAGGCTGAATCGAACATGTATTTCTTTTTATTGATTCACTAATGCACTCCAAGTGTTTGATAATATGCCTTATTGAAAATGGTATATCTTTGTGCTTAAAGATAAGTCATTTAAAAGGTGCTTCTGCTGTATTTGAATTTTAATAATGAGTCATTTAAAAGTCAAATATTGAATTCTTAAATAGAAAACCTTCATCTCTGGTTTATTTGGATTATCATGTTTTTGGTAGTTTGCTTGGTTACGAGAGTATGGAGGTGATAATCGGAAGGAGGGATGAAAGATGCTAAAGTTGAGGCACAAAAAGGGAGATGGAAACAAGAGGTGTATTATAAAAAAAAATTCCTAATTCAAATTTTAATATTTTTGTTTTGTTCTATGTACATAAGGTGCTTCTACTAAAAATTATTTTCACTGGATTAAGTTCAATCATATTGCTATATTTGTTCTACAAAGTGTTTTAAGACATATCAAGGTAAACTTACAATCACATCTGCTTAGGCAAAAGCTTTAACAACTCAAATGCTTTTAAAACTTGAAAGCACATTTGTCTAAAAGTTAGAAATTTTAGCAATGTTGCAACATAATCTTTGTTTTTTAAGTATTCTGGTCTCCTTGTGGTGCATGTGTTGTTTTGTTTGTGTTTTCAGCTACACACAAATGTATAGTCTGCTTTATGTCGCTAAATAAAATTTTCCGTTTGTGTAAAACAAAGCGCGCTCATATGTGTGATGAATGCACCCTCACCTCGATTTTGATTTTGCCTTGGCTCTGACAACCTCATCGCTACATGGCGCCTCACACCTTCTGAAACCAAGATTCTTTTGATAAGGTGTGTGCTTATAATTTCACCATGAGATAACTGATTTCATTTGTATCGTATGTTTTTATTTGTTATTTGCTGCTTCTTTATGAACGGCTCACAACAGTAACTCAGAAGTATGTAGGTGCTGATATCAAATCTATGGTTACTCTACCAATGCTCATTTTTAATCAATGACAATGCTGCAGAGAATGGCATAGGTACGTCTGATATTAATTTATTTGTTTTAGTTGCTAATGTTGTATAAGTTTTTGAGTTAATTGTTAGTTTCTTCTACTATATTATTAGTTGATGAAAAATTTCCACATGCTAAAGCTAGCAGATGAATGTGAGAATCCATATATACGATATATGCAGCTAAGAATATCTTACTCATGCAAACAGACACACACACACACACTCGTATAAGTCACATTTCTTTGTTTTGAAGCGTATAAATAGTTAATGAAATACATATTACAAAAAGCTATATTCTTATGATAATATTTTATCAGATAGATTTGAGAAGTGACAAGCATTTGAATACATTTTCTACAACTATTGATCATTTTGTTTTTTTATATCGAATCTTTTTGGTTTACATATTTTTTCTTATATCAACAATTCATCAGATTTGTAAGGGAATCCTGAAGGTGTCAAAATAGGCGGTTTGATTATGGTAAAAATGAGTAATCTTGATGGTTTTTTTTTTACTTTACATGTAAGTAAATGTAATGCTCTCATTCATTATCTATGGTGGCGATTTCAGGTATGCTTTTGGGAGTGTTCTCGGCTGTTATAACCGTCATCCGATATACCTTACCCACGTTTATAAAGTTTCGTAATTCCCACCTTTACCTCCTCTCGGATCCACATATCTGGCTGTGTATTTATACTCGAACAATTGCGTGTATTGAGAGCCGATTGACGTACGCAGAATCTCTCCTTTATTGTGAAACGGTGTTGTGATCTGCTGGTTGATATGGGTATGTCAACATCCGGAATCAATGTGAGTGGCCATATTAAGGATCTTCTAATCCTTTATGTGTTTGATTACTTTCATTCGTTGCTTGTGTACTTACGTGTATCATACTGCTTTTAACCTCAGGTTCCATTAATATTGCACCAAAAACGAAAGACTGAGGTAATAGAGGATCTTTGATCTTTATGTTGTTGTTATTGCCTTCATGGCTTTATAATATATGTAATGGTGTGTCAAGGCGTCTTGCTGTGGGCTTATTGTCGTGGAGGAACCAATTTGGTGTCCGTCCAGGCGAGTGATGAAAATGATGATCACGCGTATGAGGTAATCACTTTCAGCCCTGACTAACATCTAATGTTGTCGTAGACATGATTCCTGGTCCTCTAAAGTTTATGTTTTCTTTCGACTGTGACCAGCGCCCTCAAGTTGTATGTGAGGAGGGATACTTCATCACAGTTAATGGTGCTAAAGGGATGTAGGACGCGCATGTAAGCACATAGCAGAGTTATTCTAGATTAATTTTAACATTTTTGGGCATTGGATGTATGAAATAAGCTCATCCATGTACGTGTCTTTTATCATTTGCGTTTATGCAGAAAACAAAACTTCATGAATCCATTGTCAGATTGATAAAGGAAAAGAAGATTGATGGTCACTCATTCAAGAAAGATTTGTGTAGAGGCAGTTAGGGACTTTCCTCCTGGGTTCGGACCAGTTGCGAATCGTGGACAGGGGACGACATCTGTGAAGGATCGTGTAGAAAGATATGCAGAAGATGAGGATGTGGAGGAGTTTGAGAACCCTGAGTGTTTTGTTCATGCTGCAGACATCAACGTCGTTGTCATACTTTCACTGGAATCATATGATAGTGAATGACGCGAATCTGCGTTTTTTACTTACGTTTGCATTAAGAAATGTTTGTTCGTTTTATGTTTCTATCAGTAGTACATGAAGTTTATTTTGGTTAGTGTTTAATATGTTTGTTTAGGTTGGTGTGGATGTGCAAGAGTTCATCTCTTTTATGACAATGTATTTGTTGGTCTTTGTATGATACTTCTAATTTTTGTTATTGCTATATGGCAATACAAAAAAGAGCTACAACCTAAACGGCTCAACTGAGCCCATTGGGTTAAATGGGTCAAATGTGATCTTACGTATACCAAATGAATCAACGTTCTTATTTATTTCCATTTTAGTTTGTGAGGTGTAGTTAATCACCATTTCAGTTGACCTTCATAATATGATGCTAGATTGACATGTATTCATTTCTAAAATCATAGCATAGAATCATAACAATGTTCAACCACTTAAAAGCAATAAATGCTTTGGGTGTAGTTACTAATTTTCTTATGACATAGAAATAATATTATAGCCTTTTATGACAACTTTAAATGTCATACTATTTCAGTCGTTCAATAGTTATTAATTTTTATTGTTTTGTTTTTTTTTAATACAGTTTGTTGTTTTTATACCAACAAGATATATTAGTTTCAAACAAATAATGTTTTTGTTTAAAATACATAAAGAGATAGTTATGACATTATGACATATAAGCGCCCGGCCACCGAACAGGTATAAAATTAGTTCAGTATGAACGATTGAAATCTCGTGTCAGGAAAGCTCATTCAAATATTAGAGTTGGTTTCAAATGCCATTCAAAAAAATGAGGTTAACTATTAACTTTTTCAACACATGTATTTGAGATCCATATACTACATGTGTTATATAAAATAAAATAATATAATTCATAAATCTGTAAATCTTCTTATTCTAATAAAAAAATAATTAACGGAAACAAGTGGCAGCACCACATTGCTCCTCACAAAAAAATTTCAGCTTTTCTATCTTATTAAATAATTATATTAATTACTAATAATATTATTTAAATCTTTTTTTTATTAAAATTTTTTTAATAAATTTTGAATGAGATCTATTTATTAATGTTATCTCTACATAAATAAGGTTTTATAAAATAAGAAGTTTTCTAAAACATGGAAATTTTATAAAAAATACAAAATATATTAAAAATGGTGTTTTTAAAATGTAAATTTTTTATAAACCAATAGTAATTAAAATTGAAAGTTATAATAAGAAAACTTTTAAAAGTGACATTTTTTAAAACAATTTGTTTTAAAACAAATGGTTTTTTTAAACAAAAAAAGTTTAAAAAGTTTGGTATCATTGTTTTATTACTTATAATCTTTTGTTATACGTATTTTCAATCATATCTTATCTTAAAATATCGTTTTATTATTAATAAATTTTTATTCTATTTAATTTTTTATTTATTAAATTCGTGTAAAACACGAGTTACTAAAGCTAGTGTTTCATATAACTAAGATTGCGTATTATAAAAAATAATAAAAAATGAAAATATGCATACATACGTGCTAGATTAAAAATTTATGAATTACACATGTTAAATAATAAAAATAATATAATTCATAATTCTATACAGAAGTAGTGTACTTGATTTATGAGTGCATGGTTTTTGCTTTCTAGACGATGAAAATAAAGCAAAACCAGATTTACACATAGAAACAACTATGTAATCACATTCGAAACTACATCAATGGATTTATGAGATTAAATAAAGCAGAAAATAGTACAACAAAAATACTAAGAAAAAAGGAGCAACAATAGTCCAAGGTGAATTAGCTGAAGTCAAATGAAAAACCTAATGTTTATTTTCTTTCATAAAAGATGAAAAAAAGATCAATCAAATCTAAATACAGAAACAAGAATAAATTTCTATCTAAAACATCAGTGGATGATCTTGTCATCAAAAGTAAACTAAGATTTTGTAAAGCAAAAAAAGACAGAAAACAAATAACATACCACCACAATTCTTCACAGAAAACAAAACGACTAATGTACTAACAACACGCTCGAATTTCACTCATCATAAGACTACTTTCAGTATTTGAAATTAACCTAACGGAAATAGGTATAGAGATACAGTCATGTGTCTAGAATGAAGTTACCGCGAATTGAGAGGAAGGGCTGAAACACTATATGAGGAGCTTAAAACAGCAACAATGAGACCAGCTATGCATAACTGCAAAGTTGAAGAAACTATGACAAACAAAATAAAAGCATAACCAAATGCAACCCATTGCAAATAAGCATAAACCAAGCCCACAAGTTTAAGGTCACAAATTTATTTTTGAAAAGACTGGGTTTAAGGACTTAAGGTTATCTTTGACAGTCAAGCCGGTGATTGGTTTCGTTTCAATTTTCATTGTTATGAAGTTGGTGTTTATTTCTAAACCACAATGGTACCTATTTCCCAAATGTTAGAAGATAACAATCAGATCAGTAAGCAAAAGCAAAGAAGACAGTGGTGAAGATTAAACTGTCAGCCCACTTCTTATTATTCTTGAATGAAAAACAGAAATTTTTTTGAATGAAAAACTACATAGAATACCTATTCTATATAAAGAGCAAAACATAAAGAAACAGTTGTAAAATACTAAAAATTAGACTCCTTCTAAAAAGAAAAACGTTGTATTCCATAAATAAAAGATCTTGCACTCCATAATTGATTTTACCGAATTAATTAATAATCACCCCCCTTAATTTCGGTCTTCACTTCATCAGGTCCTTTCACTTTATGATTGTTACTCCAATAAGATCTCTCATTTCTCCAAATTTGATTCTAGGCAATGCTTTAGTAAGGATATCAGCCTTTTGTTGATCCCCACTAATATGTTCCACTTTAATTTTTCCCCTTTCAACGCACTCCCTTATAAAAAGATAACGAGTGTCAATATGTTTACTCATCTCATGAAACACGGGATTTTTCATCAGTGCAATGGCTGATTTGTTATCAACTCTAATCACCACTTGCTCCTCCTTCCAACCTGTCAATTCTGCCAAAACATGCCTCGGCCATATTGCTTGACAAGCGGTTGAGGTAGCGGCCATAAACTCGGCCTCACAAGATGATATGGCCACCGTTCCTTGCTTCTGTGAATTCCATGCTATTGGCCACTCATTATAATAGAAAATCAGCCACGTTATGCCTCTTCCATCATCAACATCTACCGAATGACTGCTATCGCTGAAACCATGCAGTATTCTGTTGTTGCTTCTTTGATAAATGATTCCCAGTTATGTTGTTCCTTTCACGTAACACAGAATTTGTTTTACTGCTTTCAAGTGGGCGCCTTTAGGCGTTTGCATGAAACGACTAGCATACCTAACACAATAGGACAGATCTGATAGGGTGTGGGTCAAGTATCGCAGACAGGCAATCAGCTTTCTGTAATCCGTTGCATTAACAGGCTCTCCATCTTCACTTTTAGACAGCTTTAACCCTGGTTCCACGGGAAATTTAGCTGCATTACATTCCCATAATCCAGCCTCCTTGAGTATCTTCTTTACATACCCACTTTTCCTTATTGTAACACCGTTAACACCTTGAGTTACCTCGATTCCTAAGTAGTAGGACAAAGGGCCGAGATCACTCATCTCAAATGCAGCCTTCATTTGCTGTTTGAACGCTGCTACTTCACTTTGGTTGCTGCCAGTGATGATCAAATCGTCCACATACACCCCCACAATCAAGTGATCTTTATTTGAGTTTCTTTTGTAGACAGCTTGCTCCTGTTTACATCTCTGAAAACCCATCTATTTTAGAACATTATCCAATCGAATATTCCAAGCTCTAGGTGCTTGACGAAGACCATATAGTGCCTTAGACAAGCGATAAACCATGTGTTCCCTGCCCTTCTGAACAAACCCTTCTGGCTGTGAAATATAAACTTCCTCTTTGAGTTCACCGTGAAGAAAAGCTGACATCTCATCAATATGGTGAACTTGCAGCCTTGTTGAGCTGCTAAAGCAAGAATCAGACGAATTGTCTCGAGTCTAGCCACCGGAGCAAAAACTTCATCAAAATCCACTCTGGGTTGTTGCACGTAACCCTCTGGTACAAGTCAGGCCTTGTGCTTAATGACATTGCCATTCGCATCCTTCTTCAGTTTGTAAACCCATTTCAACCCTATGGATTTTTTATTAGGGGGTAAAGTCGTGAGCTTCCAGGTGTTATTTTTCTCGATAGATGCAATTTCACTAGACATAGCTTCCACCCAAGCTCTATGACTGGCTGCTTCAGTGTAGTTTAAAGGCTCACCCTCCAACAATAGAAGATTAACATCTTCAATGTTTAACCTGAGGCCCTCGCATAAACATCCCCCACAGCCCGAATTCCCCGTGGTGGAGTATCATCATAAGCATTTGGATCAAGAGGAGGTGGACTGCCAGGTCCACTGCTTTCTGGTTGAATAGGCCCACGTCTCTGAACAAAATGTGAGCTGCTCCGATCACCAAAATTAGTTGGGCTTTCACTCTCAACAGAGCCTTCAACTGGTCCAAATAAATCTCCTGCAAATGGGGCGGGTTTGGGCTCGGTTTGTTTATTTTGATGAGTCAAAACAAATTTTAATATTTTCTTGAACTGGGCCTGGACAGAACTTGGCAGACCAAATCACCAAAAGAATATTTTAACTCAAAGTTTAACTTTTGGGCCCCTTGGTTCTATTTTTCAAAGGCGAAAAATGGGGTATTTTATATTTAGAGTATGAGAGTTTAATATCCACTTAATGTATGTATAGGATTATTCAAATCAGACTTTAAAAACCTGATGTTCATTCAAATTAAGCTAAATAGTGTATTGGTGTTGGCTTTCAAAATCCCGAATTGGGTATCGAATTTAGAATCAAATTGAAATCGACTCAAACTAAATTCTGGATCAACTTTCAAAGTACATACTAAAATGCAATATATCCGTGAATCAACTAATTATTACCTTGCTTTTTTTAATATGCAAACGATTTAAACTGATTATGTAAATGTTTATCGATTCAAATTATAGGTTTTAGTAAGTTTGACAAAACATGTGGATCAGATTGAGCAAGGTAACTTGTGAAAACAAATCCGGTTTAAAAGTGTGAACCTTTTATAAAGTTGACTTCAGTTTCATGATAGATTCTCTAAACATCAAATGTGAACCGTTTGACTTCAGTTTTATGATAGATTCCCTAAACATCAAACGAAAACCTTTCTAACATCTTTTATACTTATCTATGTGACACTAGAACATTAATCCGGTTAGTTAATTGGTAATTACATAGGTTCTTGCTCCAACAACCCATGCATTAGTGCTTATGTGTTTATGGTGCAGGAGGTAAACAAGGCTGCAATCAAAGCTGCTGATAGGGTCATTCATCGTGCACAAAATTTGCTAAATTGGAAGTGGGATCAGGTTATTGATATAAGCAGTTCAAAGGATGAATGAGAAGTTATTGTTCTCAGTAGTTCTGACGATGATGTCGATGAAGATGAATTGAGTGATACTACTGATTCACTGTGGCGGTTCAAGATTCCAAGAGTTACAGTTCACAGTAGGAATCGAGTTGTTAAAATTTGAGAGCATTATATGTTTCGTTCTAGGATGTCGTTTCGTGTATTAGGTTTTATGTTAAAGTTTCTTTGTAAGAAGTAATCAAGATGAGTAGTGGTCATTGTTTAGATAATATGCATTGTTTTAGTCCGACTCTTAGTGCATATGAATGTAAGTGGCTTTGTAAATTTTGTGCTTTAGTTGCTTCTAATTATAGTCTCTTTCATGTCAATTACTTGCTGGTGTTCACACTCTAAAAGTTTATAATCTTGGTTTCGAAAAGTACTAATATGAAAGCCAAATGAATCTTGAAATGGAAATGAATTTGTTGAAGGCACTACTAAGGTGTTGTGTTGGATCCAAACTGTGCATTGTCTCAGCAAATGTCTACTTAATCCATAGCTTTAAGCTAATAATTAGCATTCTTGATATACTTGGATATATAAGAAAAAGCCGCTAAACCAATTCAAAAGTTGTTCAGAAGTCAAATCATATTTTTGGTGCATTAAGATTGAACCTTTTGATGAATTATTTTAGTAAACTAAATATTTAAATTAGTAATAATTTAGTTTCTTATATTATTTAAGTCATTCTTTATTTAGAATAGTTTTTTAAAGGCCCAAAGTTGGTTGTTTAGTTTCTAATTCATTGTTTATAAAAATTTTATATTTGAGCTCCTGAAGAGGAGCTTCATTTTGGATCTCCATCGGTTAACATTTTTTCCTTTTTTCAAGGAAGTTTTGTGCAGTTACGATCCAGACGTGGGGTGATATGTATTTTAAATGAAAAAGTTGAGGTCATGGGTAGTTTCAAGGCAGTAGTGAGGTGTTATGCAGATAGAGATCGTGGGTATGGTTAGGGGAGTTACCGCTTTTTTGCCATGAGTAAGTATCTATATTTGATTCCTACATGTGTATTTGAATTCTTATATTGTTTATTATAGTTTTCTTATTAAAGTATCTTTCAACACATTAGATAAGGAGGGCGATATGGCAGAGCTTCCGTGTTTGTTAATAATGACAGAAATAGTGTCAAGACTTCTAGGGAAGATTGCTACGTAATGCAAGGTTGTTTGCAAGGAATGGAGGTCCTTTATATCAACAAAAGACTTTGCAATCCTTCACTGTAGCTGTATGAAAACATTATCATAAAAGAAGATTCTTGCGTTTGACAGAGAAGACAAATCCGTTCATTCATTTTTCTACGATTCACTACAATGTTGGGTAGAGAAAACAGTTTCTTTGCCATTCAACGCCAAAGTCGATGATTTGCAGGTATTATCTACCTTGGATGGAATGTTTTGTGTCTGTATGGAGAATACCAATGAATTGGTCATTTGGAATCCCCTAACTAGTACGCACAGGAAGTTGCCAAGCTCCAAAAACTATGGTCTATATGATACGCATGTCGATGCGCTTGGGTTCTTCGTTGACTTGTATAATGAGTACAAGGTGCTGCATATAAAACGCTCGGGTGGGGTGATACAAACTTGCGTGTATTCTTCAATTTTTGATTCCTGGCAGCACATCAAATTTATGCAAGACTACAAGTACTATGCCCCGCACTACCATTGGTTGACGAGTACTCTTTCTGGAGATGGTCTTTATTTCACAGTCATGTTCTTTGGTCCTTGTGTTCAGTCATTAATACGTTTTGATGTTAATTCGGAGGAGTTCACTGAATTACCCTTTCCAAGTGTTATATCAAAAGGAGGATGCGAGTGTACTTTGGTTAATTCACACGATGAGCTTCACCTATTCGTTACTCACGGGTTATTTAAGTATACTGTAGATGTGTGGAAGATGGATCCATATAAAAAATGGACGCAAATATTGTCTATTTCGCATTCTGCTCGCATTCCAATTTCATTATGGTGTCACATCTCTTATATGGTCCCAAATAAGAAGTGGACTATGATGACTGATTTTGGGGGAGTTTGCGACTTTGATGTGAGAAACAATGAGTTCAGTTGTTTCTTTCCAATCAATTTCTTTCAGGCCTTTGAACGCGCAATTTACTCCGAGTCTCTAATGTCAACAGATATTTAGTTTTCTCTAGGCTTTGCATTTAGGTTTTTATAGTCTTTTATTTCCTTATGTATTTCAGATTCAAGGTTTCATAGTCTTTGATTCGCCTAGAATTATATATTCGAATGTTGTTGATTTTATAGTCTATGTTCTTCTATTAGACGAATGTTATATTTTAATGGAGTTGTTTATGTGTTATTGGTGCTCAAGTATCATATCATGCCTTTTCTCCGTGCAATACAATTAAGTTATTGTAATAGTTTAGAAGCCTTTAATTTACGTGTATCTATTCACCTTTTTTTGGCTCCCAAAATAAACAAATCACACTGCTCCTGCAATTTGCCCATGATGATTAATTGAAGTATTCATAAAATCTACCACAATAATCAAAATTTAACCTCTTTTTGATTACCGAATGTGTGTTATTTTAGGGATAAATAAGAGAATAACAGTTCAGGACTATTTTTTGGTTTAGAGGTTTACATTATCGATGAAAATAGGATGTATCATAGGCTGTGAAATGTTGATAAATTGTAGGTATCATAGTCAATAGAGAGTAGATATATAGTAAACATAATATAAGGAGGTGTCTTTGACTATTGAGATAGGAATAAATGGTGTAGATATATTTTAAATGCTTCTGCAATTTTTATGGGTGCTGGTAAGAAATCCATGGATTTGAAAAGATGTTGTGCTATTTTATGTAACCATTAGTAAAAAACCATCGTTAAAGTCAGGATAAAGGATAAAGTGTTCATCTCCTAGATCATTCTAGACGAATCATGAAATTCTTAGACCTAATATTTTTTTGTAGACAATCTTTTCACACAGTCAATAATATCACATGTGGATCGTTAAAGAAGAAAATCAGAGAAGCTTAGGACAAAAAATAATTAAATTAGTAGGAAAATCTGGCCAACCAATAAACGACTAAGCAAAGCATAAAAAAAACCACAAACTCATTTTGTTTAGTTGGTGTTGAAATTAAATTTTCTGAAGTAATCATAAAACTGATGTATTAAATTATTTATGGGGGTGGTAAGAAATCCACACAATAAAAAGGATGTTATGTTATTTTACGTATAGAATAGAAAAAATCCATCACTAAAGTCTTGATAAACCCTTCTTCTTCCAGATCGTTGTTGATGATTCATACTATCCTGAGTCGTAATTTCTTTATCATGATAATCACCGCCCCCAATTAAACATATCACATGTCTATCGAAAACTTAGAAAATTAGTGAAGCGTCAGTCAATAGAGTTCATGATATTCTACGTCCTAATTTCCTTAGATCGTTTTTCATTACGTACGTCATTAATTATAACCCTCAGGCATGAAAATATTTGTGGGTGGTGGTAAGAAATCTATGGGTTTAAAAAGATGTTATGCTATATTACGTAACCATTAGAAAAAAACCATCGTTAAAGTCATGATAAAGTTTTCATCTCCTAGATCATTCCAGACGAATCATGAAATTCTTAGACCTAATATTATTTTCTTGCTAATCTTATCACACAGTTAATAATATCACACGTGGATCGCAAAAGAAGGAAAGCATAGAAGCTTATGACAAAAAATAATTAAATTAATAGGATAATATGCCCAACCAATAATCGACTGAACAAAGCATCAAAAAAAGCACTGTCTGATTTTGTTTAGTTGGGGTTGAAATTGTTTTTCCCGTAGTAATTATAAGAGGGGCGGTAAGAAATCCATGATATAAAAAGGATGTTATGCTATTATACGTAATAAATAGAAAAAATCCATCACTAAAGTCTTGATAAACCCTTCTTCTTCCAGATCGTTGTTGATGATTCATGATATCCTGCGTTCTTATTTTTTATCTTGATAATCACCGCCCCCAATTAAATATATCACATGTCTATTGAAAACGTTGAAAATTAGTGAAGCGTCGGTCAATAGAGTTCATTATATTATACGTCCTAATTTCTTTAGATCGTTTTTCATTACGTACGTCATTAATTATAACGCTGAGGCATGAAAATATTTGTGGGTGGTGGTAAGAAATCTATGGGTTTAAAAGATGTTATGCTATTTTATGTAACCATTAGTAAAAAACCATCGCTAAAGTCACGATAAAGTTTTCATCTCCTAGATCATTCCAGACGAATCATGAAATTCTTAGACCTAATATTGTTTTCTTGCTAATCTTATCACACAGTTAATAATATCACACGTGGATTGCAAAAGAAGGAAAGCAGAGAAGCTTAGGATAAAAAATAATTAAATTAATAGAATAATCTGCCCAACCAATAATCGTCTCAGCAAAGCATCAAAAAAAGCACTGTCTGATTTTGTTTAGTTGGGGTTGAAATTGTTTTTCCCAAAGTAATTATAAGACGGGCGGTAAGAAATCCATGATATAAAAAGGATTTTATTCTATTATACGTAATAAATAGAAAAAAACCCATCACTAAAGTCTTGATAAACCCTTCTTCTTCCAGATCGTTGTTGATGATTCATGATATCCTGCATTCTTATTTTTTTATCTTGATAATCACCGCCCCCAATTAAATATATCACATGTCTATTGAAAACATTGAAAATTAGTGAAGCGTCGGTCAATAGAGTTCATTATATTCTACGTCCTAATTTCTTTAGATCGTTCTTCATTACGTACGTCATTAATTATAACCCTGAGGCATGAAAATATTTGTGGGTGGTGGTAAGAAATCCATGGGTTTAAAAAGATGTTATGCTATTTTAGTTAACCATTAGTAAAAAACCATCGTTAAAGTCACGATAAAGTTTTCATCTCCTAGATCATTCCAGACGAATCATGAAATTTTTAGACCTATTATTTTTTTTCTTGCTAATCTTATCACACAGTGTAAAAGAAGGAAATCAGAGAAGCATAGGACAAAAATTAATTAAATTAATAGGATAATCTGCCCAACCAATAATCGACTGAGCAAAGCATCAAAAAAACTACTGTGTGATTTTGTTTAGTTGTGGTTGAAATTGTGTTTCTCGAAGTAATCATAAGATTGATGCAATAAATTATTTATGAGGGGCGGTAAGAAATCCATAATATAAAAAGGATGTTATGCTATTATACGTATCAAATATAAAAAATCCATCACTAAAGTCTTGATAAACCCTTCTTCTCCTAGATCGTTGTTGATGATTCATAATATCCTGCGTCCTTATTTCTTTATCTTGATAATCACCAACTCCAATTAAATATATCACATGTCTATTGAAAACGTTGAAAATTAGTAAAGCGTCGGTCAATAGAGTTCATTATATTCTACGTCCTAATTTCTTTAGATCATTCTTCATTACGTACATCATTAGTTATAACCTTGAGGGATGAAAATATTTGTGGGTGGTGGTAAGAAAGATCAGGGTGTTCAATTTGTAAAACCTAAAATTTGTAAAACCTATTTTATGTAACCATTAGTAAAAACCATCGCTAAAGTAACGATAAAGTTTTCATCTCCTAGATCACTCCAGACGAATCAAGAAATTCTTAGACCTAATATTATTTTCTTGCTAATCTTATCACACAGTTAATCATATCACACGTGGATCGCAAAAGAAGGAAAGCAGAGAAGCTTAGGACAATAAATAATTAAATTAATAGGATAATCTGCCCAACCAATAATCGACTGAGCAAAGCATAAAAAAAAGCACTATCTGATTTTGTTTAGTTGGGGTTGAAATTGTTTTTCCCGTAGTAATTATAAGGGGGCGGTAAGAAATCCATGATATAAAAAGGATGTTATGTTATTATACGTAATAAATAGAAAAAATTCATCACTAAAGTCTTGATAAACCCTTCTTCTTCCAGATCGTTGTTGATGATTCATGATATCCTGCTTTCTTATTTTTTATCTTGATAATCACCGCCCCCAATTAAATATATCACATGTCTATTGAAAACGTTGAAAATTATTGAAGCGTCGGTCAATAGAGTTCATTATATTATACGTCCTAATTTCTTTAGATTGTTCTGCATTACGTACTTCATTAATTATAACCCTGAGGGATGAAAATATTTGTGGGTGGTGGTAAGAAATCTATGGGTTTAAAAAGATGTTATGCTATTTTATGTAACCATTAGTAAAAAACCATCGCTATAGTCACGATAAAGTTTTCATCTCCTAGATCATTCTAGACGAATCATAAAATTCTTAGACCTAATATTATTTTCTTGCTAATCTTATCACACAGTTAATAATATCACACGTGGATCGCAAAAGAAGGAAAGCAGAGAAGCTTAGGACAAAAAATAATTAAATTAATAGGATAATCTGCCCAACCAATAATCGACTGAGCAAAGCATCAAAAAAAGCTCTCTCTAATTTTGTTTAGTTGGGGTTGAAATTGTTTTTGCCGTTGGAATTATAAGAGGGGCGGTAAGAAATCCATGATATAAAAAGGATGTTATGCTATTATACGTAATAAATAGAAAAAATCCATCACTAAAGTCTTGATAAACCCTTCTTCTTCCGGATCGTTGTTGATAATTCAGGATATCCTGCGTTCTTATTTTTTATCTTGATAATCACCGCCCCCATTTAAATATATCACATGTCTATTGAAAACGTTGAAAATTAGTGAAGCGTCGGTCAATAGAGTTCATTATATTGTAGGTCCTAATTTCCTTAGGTCGTTCTTCATTACGTGTGTCATTAATCATAACCCCGAGGCATGAAAATATTTGTGGGTGGTGATAAGAAATCCATGGGTTTAAAAAGATGTTATGCTATTTTATGTAACCATTAGTAAAAAACCATCGTTAAAGTCCCAATAAAGTTTTCATCTCCTAGATCATTCCAGACAAATCATGAAATTTTTAGACCTATTATTTTTTTCTTGCTAATCTTATCACACAGTGTAAAAGAAGGAAATCAGAGAAGCTTAGGACAAAAAATAATTAAATTAATAGGATAATCTGCCCAACCAATAATCGACTGAGCAAAGCATCAAAAAAACCACTGTGTGATTTTGTTTAGTTGTGGTTGAAATTGTGTTTCCCGAAGTAATCATAAGACTGATGCATTAAATTATTTATGAGGGGCGGTAAGAAATCCATGATATAAAAAGAATGTTATGCTATTTATGTGGATCCCTCATTACGGGGATTTACGTGGGAGGATTATGGACTAAGCTCATAAAACTCGATACTCCATTCATCCCGGTGCTAGAAATATGTATCAAGATATGAAGAAAGATTATTGGTGGCCGAGTATGAAGCGCGATGTAGCGGAGTATGTGAGTAAGTGTCTTACTTGCTTGCAAGTGAAGGCCGAGCATCAGAAGCCGTACGGGAAGATCCAACCGTTGGATATACCGGAGTGGAATTGGATCATATCACCATGGAATTTATTATGAAGTTACCGCGTACCATGAAAGGGTATGATGCCATATGGGTGATAGTTGATCGTTTGACAAAGAGTGCCCACTTTCTACCGATCCACGAGACGTACTCCTCTGAAAGATTAGCGGATCTATTCATCAAAGAGATTGTAACTCGTCATGGTATGCCGGTGTCTATTGTTTCTGATCGTGACACTCGGTTTACATCTAAATTTTGGAAGAAGTTCCATGATGCGATGGGGACGAGGTTACACATTAACATAGCTTATCATCCTCAGACGGATGGTCAGTCGGAAAGGACTATTCAGATGCTAGAAGATATGCTTCGGGCATGCATCATTGACTTTGGAGGAAGTTGGGATGACCACTTACCGTTAGCTGAGTTCTCATATAATAACAGTTATCATGCCAGTATTGGTATGCCCCCTTATGAGATGCTATACGGTAGGAGATGTAGAACACCCGTTTGTTGGGGTGATATTGGTCAGAAGGAGTTGGGAAGTATTGAGGGGATTGAGGCTATGAATGAGAAGCTCGAAAAGATCAAAGCCTTTATGAAGGCAGCCAAAGATAGGCAGAAGTCGTATGCCGATAAGAGACGTAGACTCCAGGTGGGCGATAGAGTTATGTTGAAAGTCTCACCTTGGAAAGGTATCATTCGGTTCAGGAAGCGAGGCAAGTTGAGCCCGAGATACATAGGGCCTTTCCGAATTATTGCTCGAGTAGGAGAGGTGGCCTATAGGTTAGAGTTACCCAATGAGTTAAGTGGAATTCACCCAACATTCCATGTATCTCATCTGCGGAAGTGTTTAGCTGACGAGGATATGGTTGTACCACTGGAGGATATTGAAGTTGATGAATGGCTCAATTATGTGGAGCAACCGGTGGCAATCATTGACTGCAAGGAGAAAAGGTTAAGGAATAAAGGGGTTCCCCTTGTGCGTGTACAATGGAAGCACAGGAAGGGATCCGAGTCTATGTGTTAGACTGAAGAAGTGATAAGGCAACATTACCCACATTTGTTTGAGAAATAACAGGTTTTGGGGACGAAGCCTATATAAGGGGGGGTGGACTTTTAACACCCGGATATTTTTTTTAAAGACTAGAAAGAAAGAATAAACACGCAGAAAAAGGAAGAAACACAATTTAACCCAAGTTAAGGGGCTAAATGTGTCAAAAAGACAAAAAGTATAAAAAGTTGGTACAAAAGTGGGCATGGCCGCCCACACTATCTGCACACCACTTTTCAAATCGGTTTTAGAGAGAGAAAGCAGAGAGCTCTCAGATTGTGAAGAAGGAAGAAGAAGAATTCGAATTCAAGGTAAGAATTCTGGGTTTTAAGTTGTTCTTGGCCGGCCTATGCCTCTGTTGTATGCTTATGTGTGTATGTTGTGTTCGGGTGTGTGTTTTTGGTGGGTTTCTAGGTGTTTGAACTCATTTGCAAATGGGTTGAAGGAAGTCATTCTCGAAGGCTGCTAAGGTGAGTTCTAGAACCCCCTTTTTACATGTTTTAACTGATTTTGGGGCTGGAAATGCATGTATGTATGTTTTTACAAAATTGGGTTTTGTACCCGTATGTATGTGTATGACGTGTGGGTGGGTTATGATTTGGGTGATTTTTGATGTTATGATGGTGCCATGTTCATGTTGTGATGCTTAAAATGCTAGAACTAAGTTAGAACATGATGAATGAATTGATGAATTGGGACTGATTATGATGTTATTAGTATGTGTTGGTTGCCCATGCGCCTGGATTTGGCCCATGCGCCCAACGGTTGAATTTGCCTAAGTGTCCCCCATGCGCCTAGGCGTTCATGCGCCTGCATAGTGCCCATGCGCCTAGAAATGCCTAGAATGACTAAGTGTTGGGTCATGCACCCCAATAGTGCCCATGTGCCCAGAACCTTTCCCATGCGCCTAAGTATTCCCATGCGCCCAGAAGGCCACGCGCCCCAATAGTGCCCATGCGCCTATGCCTTAGAATAATTTCTGAAATTTTGGGGAAATGTAAAGTGTAGGCTTTGACTTGGGATGTTCTCGGGGGTAATGTAAGTTGACTTTATGACGTCATATGTGATGTGATGATGATGCTATGTATGGTATGGTTATGTTTATGTTATGTTCCTTGTTATGTATGTTATTTTCCGTGGCTTTACGTGGTATGATTGTGAAAAGTAAATGGAAAGTATTATGTAACGTAAAGTGGAAGATAATGAAAAAGGGAACGTAAAGAATGAATGAATGCATGCATTAATGAATGAATTTAATGAAAAGTCTTGCAAGCAATGTATGGAGTTTCACACCCAATGAAGGGTGTTAGCTCAACTGTGTGTGGGTTAGCTACCCCAGAAGGATGCACACTGGGGTCTAATCTTTGTGATTGACCATATGTATAGGACCCTTGCCGCTTGCCCTAGGTACTGGAGTCAGCTTCGTGCACAATGTTCGAGGTCTATGATAGACCTCAGGCCCAGTAACCAGCTTCATGCACAATGTTCGGGGTATAGCACATGGCATTGGTCCGGAATGAAAGATGAATGATAATGATGAGTGTACTTGCCCCAAGCCCAAGGGTCAGCTTCATGCACAATGTTCGGGGTACAGTACATGTCATCGGAAGTTAATGAATGTACGTAAGGTACGGTAAGAAAGTTAACGAATGACGATGAAAGATAATAATAAATTATTATCTATGTGTACGTATGATGCATGATCACATGTGAAAGTAAAGAAAGAATGGTTTTAAACGAAAGAAAAGTATATTATTTTATAAAATTAGAACTCACTCAGCAACGCTAACTTTTATGTGTTTCCAGTTGGCAGGTAATGTTGCTGAGGATGGCACGGGGCAGCTACTTGGCATTTTTGGATGGCATCCGTTGTTTAAATTATAATGTTTTTGTGATGTAATGCAATGAGTAATATTTTGTAACCCGTCAATGATGTATTATTTTGCAAAAGCAATTATATATATATGAAATGGTTTGTTTAAAAGAATTCCACTGCAATATTTTAGTAAAGTTAATGTATGTTTTATGCTTTGTGTGCAATGATTGACCAGCTGTAAGCATTCCAGGAACGGGGCCTTACAAGTTTGTATCAGAGCCAAAGTTTAAGTGAAATGGGTTAAAATTTTCAAAAGAAACCTAAACTTAAACTGAAAATGGGACAAAGGGAAGGGATGCCAGTCCGAGTAGCTACGTGCCATCAGGTATTTTCTTGATGTTAACTGGTATTATGTGCGCATGTTATGTGATTTATGTGCTTCTTAGTAGATTTAGATACTGATGTAGTCAGGATAGGAAATGCTTGGGGAATGAAGAGTAAAGTAAGTGGCTAAACACAACTAGCCACTGTGATTAGGGACTTACTATACTTGACATAACTTAAGCTATTACCTTGATTGACCGTGTTAGTGTTTGAATCTTATAACGTGTTAGAGGATGGCCGGTGGTAGATCTTCAAAGGCTTCTAGAGGTGGAGGTCGTGGTGGACGTGGTGCTGGACCGCGGGTCACAAGAAGAAGGCCTCGAGCTGAAGAGATGGCTCATGAAGAGCCCGAGACCCCTCATCCGGAGGGCGGTAACGAGAGTGCTAACTTAAGGGCCTCGGTGAAGGAGGCTGTTGTAGAGGAGGTTAATCAGGTCATGCAGACGATCTTACCGTCTATGTCGACCGAAGTGATAAAGGTTGTGAGAGAAGGAGAAAGGAAAGAGAGGAATAGGTCCTCGGGAGGGAAAGAGCAACCGGAGACTGAGACGGTTGTCTCTACTGATGAGGAAGAAGAAGAAGAGCCTGTGCCAGAGGTAGGACGAGGCTGTAACTATGGGGCATTTCAAAGATGCAAGCCCCCGACTTTCGATGGCAACGACACTGATGCTGCTGCTCACCGGTGGGTGAGAGAGATGGAAGCTGTACTTGATATCAGCGAGTGCCAGGAGGATCAGAAGGTGAAGTTTGCCACTCATTCATTTGTGGACTCGGCTCTGTGCTGGTGGGATAATATCGTACAAGCTGAGGGTAGTAGGGCAATTGGAAGAATGAGGTGGCCAGAATTGAAGAAGTTAGTGATCGAGGAGTTCTGCCCTCACAAGGAGCTCGACAAGGTTGAGAGGGAGTTCCTGCAGCTGGAGGCGGGAACCATGACACACTAATAGTACACCACTAAGTTTAACGAGATGGCACGACTGGTGCCGGATCAGGTGACGCCTTTGTCATGAAAGATCAAGAGGTACATCCAGGGCTTGCCGGCGGATATCCGTAGGCACATGATCGCCACCCGGCCGAGTACGTTCAGGTCGGTGGTCGATCTGGCGGGAAGGCTGTATGACGAGAGTGAAGTGGTGGTAGATGGGTGAGCAAGAAAGGCGGTGGTGACCGAAACTGGAATGGGAAGAGGTTTTATCGGGGTGGTGCCCCGGCAAACAACAAGAATGCACGGGTGGATGACTGGCGTGTGGTCACATCCGGTGCGGGGTCGAAGAGGTGTGGCAAGTGTGGGAAGGAGCATACCGGGGAGTGTAGGTGGGGATTGAACGTGTGCTTCAAGTGTGGAAAGCCTGGCCACATGGCAAGGGAGTGCAAGGTGGCAAGGTGTTTTAACAGTGGTGGAGAGGGCCACATGAGTCAAGAATGCAAGAAGCCAAGGGCTGAGAGTTCCGGGACAGGGAAGAAGACCGGGACCGAGGGGCAGAGGGCGAACGCCAAGGCATTCACGATGACTCAGGAGGAGGCTAGGATGGAACCCGATGTCGTGTCAGGTACGTTTCTAGTAAACCAAACTCTTGCTTCTGTGTTATTTGATTCAGGTGCTAGTAAGAGTTTTATTTCTGCTGCTTTCTGTGCTAAGTTGCCTGTTAGTAGTAGAGGTGTTGATGAGCCCTTCGATGTAGAAACTGCCATAGGTAAGTCTACCAGGATTGTTGACCTCATAGAAGGCTACGATATATAATTAGAGGGTCATAAATTTCCTGCTAGACTGTTCGTGAAGACCTTAGGCGGATTTGACGTAGTCCTAGGAATGGATTGGTTGGCGGACTACGAGGCGAATATCATATGTCGTAAGAAGATGATTCGACTGACAGCCCCCGACTGGAGTTTGGTGACGATCTACGGTGATCGAGTTACGACTATCCTGAAGGTGATTTCGATGGTGGTAGCAGGAAAGTGCATGAGGTGTGGATGTAGTGCCTACTTGGCCTACGTGAAGGATGTAGATACGCCAACACCACAACTGTCGGATGTACCAGTTGTGTGTGAGTTCCCAGATGTGTTTCCTGAAGATTTACCAGGGGTGCCATCGGACCATGAGATTGAATTCCAGATTGACTTGATACCCGGTGCTCAACCTGTTGCTAAGGCACCGTATCGGTTGGCTCCAATCGAGATGAAGGAATTAATGGAGCAACTGCAGGAGTTGCTTGATAAGGGGTTCATTAGACCGAGTATCTCTCCTTGGGGTGCTCCGGTCTTATTTGTGAAGAAGAAGGACGATAGTATGAGGATGTGCATAGACTACCGTGAGCTGAACAAGTTGACGGTGAAGAATCGGTATCCATTACCGAGAATTGATGACTTGTTTGATCAGCTCCAGGGTGCCAGTTGGTTCTTAAGGATAGACCTTCGATCTGGTTACCATCAGTTGAAGGTGAAGGAGCAGGATATTCCTAAAACAGATTTTCGTACGCGTTATGGACATTACGAGTTCCTCGTTATGTCTTTTGGTCTGACTAATGCGCCAGCTGCTTTTATGGACTTGATGAATCGAGTGTGTCAGCCGATGTTGGATAAATCAGTGATTGTCTTTATTGATGATGTCCTGATTTATTCGAAGAATGAGGCGGAGCATGCCTGCCACATTCGGGAAGTGTTAGATACGTTGAGAAAAGAGAAGTTGTATGCCAAGTTCTCCAAGTGCGCATTCTGGTTGCGCAAAGTTTAGTTTTTGGGTCATGTGGTGAATCCGGAAGGGATCATGGTGGACCCGGCAAAGGTGGAAGCGGTGATTCAATGGAAGTCTCCAAAGTTACCATCCGAGATTCGTAGTTTCTTGGGGTTGGCGGGATATTATAGGAGATTCATTCAAGACTTCTCTAAGATAGCTTCTTCATTGAATAAGTTGACCCGTAAGGATGTGAAGTTTGTATGGGGTCAAGCTCAAGAGAGTGCTTTTGAGGAGTTAAAGGCAAGGTTGACTCAAGCTCCAGTTTTATCATTACTAAAAGGAAGCGAGGACTTAGTGGTCTATTTGGATGCTTCTTACTCGGGGTTGGGCTGCGTGTTGATGCAGCGAGGAAAGGTTATAGCCTACGCATCCCGACAATTGAAAGTTCATGAGGTGAATTACCCTACTCATGACTTGGAGTTAGCAGTTGTGGTCTTCGCATTAAAGATTTGGAGGCACTACCTGTATGGGACGAAGTGCGCCATATTCACTGACCACAAAAGCTTGAAGCACTTCTTCTAGCAAAAGGACTTGAACATAAGGCAGAGGGGATGGTTGGAGCTCATAAAGGATTATGATTGCGAGGTCCATTACCATCCAGGCAAGGCCAACGTAGTGGCGGATGCCCTCAGCCGAAAAGAGAGACCCTGCACTCAGCCGAATAGAGAGACCCGAGCCAATTCGGGTGAAGGCTTACCAATTGGTCATGACCTCAGACGTGATGAAATAGGTCAAGGAGTTTCAAGATGAAGCGTTGAAAGAAGATCGTCTTAACTCCGAAAGGATGAGAGGTATGGTTGCGGAGTTGGGTGAAAACACTCTTGGTGTTAGAACCTGATTCGGACGGATGTGGATCCCTCATTACGGGGATTTACGTGGGAGGATTATGGATGAAGCTCATAAAACTCGATAATCCATTCATCCCGGTGCTACAAAGATGTATCAAGATATGAAGAAAGATTATTGGTGGCCGAGTATGAAGCGCGATGTAGCGGAGTATGTGAGTAAGTGTCTTACTTGCTTTCAAGTGAAGGCCGAGCATCAGAAGCCGTACGGGAAGATCCAACCGTTGGATATACCGGAGTGGAAGTGGGATCATATCACCATGGACTTTATTACGAAGTTACCGCGTACTGTGAAAGGGTATGATGCCATATGGGTGATAGTTGATCGTTTGACGAAGAGTGCCCACTTTCTACCGATCCGCGAGACGTACTCCTCTGAAAGATTAGCAGATCTATTCATCAAAGAGATTGTAACTCGTCATGGTGTGCCGGTGTCTATTGTTTCTGATCGTGACACTCAGTTTACATCTAAATTTTGGAAGAAGTTCCATGATGCGATGGGGACGAGGTTACACATTAGCATGGCTTATCATCCTCAGATGGATAGTCAGTCGGAAAGGACTATTCAGACGCTAGAAGATATGCTTCGGGCATGCGTTATTGACTTTGGAGGAAGTTGGGATGACCACTTAACGTTAGCTGAGTTCTCATTTAATAACAGTTATCATGCCAGTATTGGTACGCCCCTTATGAGATGCTATATGGTAGGAGATACAGAACACCCGTTTGTTGGGGTGATATTGGTCAGAAGGAGTTGGGAAGTATTGAGGTGATTGAGGCTATGACTGAGAAGCTCGAAAAGATCAAAGCCTTTATGAAGGCAGCCAAAGATAGGCAGAAGTCGTATGCCGATAAGAGACGTAGACCGATTGAGTTCCAGGTGGGCGATAGAGTTATGTTGAAAGTCTCATCTTGGAAAGGTATCATTCGGTTCAGGAAGCGGGGCAGTTGAGCCCGAGATACATAGGGCCTTTCCGAATTATTGCTCGAGTAGGAGAGGTGCCCTATAGGTTAGAGTTACCCGATGAGTTAAGTGGAATTCACCCAACATTCCATGTATCTCATCTGCGGAAGTGTTTAGCTGACGAGGATATGGTTGTACCATTGAAGGATATTGAAGTTGATGAAAGGCTCAATTATGTGGAGCAACCAGTGGCAATCATTGACCGCAAGGAGAAAAGGTTATGGAATAAAGTGGTTCCCCTTATGCGTGTACAGTGGAAGCACAGGAAGGGATCCGAGTCTATGTGTTAGACTGAAGAAGAGATGAGGCAGCATTACCCACATTTGTTTGAGGAATAACAGGTTTCAAGGACGAAACCTATATAAGGGGGGGTGGACTTGTAACACCGAATATTTTTTTTAAAGACGAGAATGAAAGAATAAACGTGCAGAAAAAGGAAGAAACACAATTTAACCCAAGTTGAGGGGCTAAATGTATCAAAAAGACAAAAAGTATAAAAAGTTGGTACAAAAGTGGGCATGGCCACCCAGACTATCTGCACACCACTTTTCAAGTCGGTTTTAGAGAGAGAAAGCAGAGAGCTCTCGGATTGTGAAGAAGGAAGAAGAAGAATTCGAATTCAAGGTAAGAATTCTTGGTTTTAAGTTGTTCTTGGCCGGCCTATGCCTCGGTTGTATGCTTATGTGTGTATGTTGTGTTCGGGTGTGTGTTTTTGGTGGGTTTCTAGGTGTTTGAACTCATTTGCAAACGGGTTGAAGGAAGTCATACTCGAAGGATGCTAAGGTGAGTTTTAGAACCCCCTTTTTACATGTTTTAACTGATTTTGGGACTGGAAATGCATGTATGTATGTTTTTATGAAATTGGGTTTTGTACCCGTATGTATGTATATGTGTTAGTGTGGGTGGGTTATGATTTGGGTGATTTATGATGTTATGATGGTGCCGTGTTCATGTTGTGATAATTAAAATGCTAGAACTAAGTTAGAACATGATGAATTGATGAATTGGGACTGATTATGATGTTATTAGTATGTGTTGGTTGGCCATGCGCCTGGATTTGGCCCATGCTCCCAACAGTTGAATTTGCCTAAGTGTCCCCCATGCGCCTAAAACCCATGTGCCTAGGCGTTCATGTGCCTGCATAGTGCTGTGCGCCTAGAAATGCCTAGAATGACTAAGTGTTGGGTCATGCGCCCCAATAGTGCCCATGCACCCAGAACCTTTCCCATGCGCCTAAGTATTCCCATGCATCCAGAAGGCCATGCACCCCAATAGTGTCCATGCGCCTATGCCTCAGAATAATTTCTGAAATTTTGGGGAAATGTAAAGTGTAGGCTTTGACTTGGGATGTTCCCCGGGTAATGTAAGTTGACTTTATGATGTCATATGTGATGTGATGATGATGCTATGTATGGTATGGTTATGTTTATGTTATGTTCCTTGTTATGTATGTTATTTTCTGTGGCTTTACGTGGTATGATTATGAAAAGTAAATGGAAAGTATTATGTAACGCAGAAGATAATGAAAAAGGGAACGTAAAGAATGAATGAATGCATGCATTAATGAATGAAAGTAATGAAAAGTCTTGCAAGCAATGTATGGAGTTTCACACCAATGAAGGGTGTTAGCTCAACTGTGTGCTGTTTAGCTGCTCCGAAAGGATGCACACTGGGGTCTAATCTTTGTGATTGACCATATGTACGGGACCCTTGCCGCTTGCCCTAGGTACTGGAGTCAGCTTCGTGCACAATGTTCGAGGTCTATGATAGACCTCAGGCCCAGTAACCAGTTTCGTGCCCAATGTTCGGGGTATAGCACATGGCATTGATCTAGAATGAAAGATGAATGATAATGATGAGTGTACTTGCCCCAGGCCCAAGGGTCAGCTTCGTGCACAATGTTCGGGGTACAGTACATGTCATCGGAAGTTAATGAATGTACAAGGTACGGTAAGAAAGTTAACGAATGATGATGAAAGATAATAACAAATTATTATCTATGTGTACGTATGATGCATGATCACATGTGAAAGTAAAGAAAGAATGGTTTCAAACGAAAGAAAAGTATTTATTTTATAAAACTAAAACTCACTCAGCAACACTGACTTTTATGTGTTTTCAGTTGGCAGGTAATGTTGCTGAGGATGGCACGGGGCAGCTACTTGGCATTTTTGGATGGCATCCGTTGTTTAAATTATAATGTTTTTGTGATATAATGCAACGAGTAATATTTTGTAACCCGTCAACGATGTATTATTTTGCAAAAGCAATTATATATATATGAAATGGTTTGTTTAAAAGAATTCCGCTGCAATATTTTATTAAAGTTAATGTATGTTTTATGCTTTGTGTGCAATGATTGACCAGCTGTAAGCGTTCCGGGAACGGGGCCTTACATGGGTGGTGGTAAGAAATCCATGGAGTTAAAAATATGTTGTGCTATTTTATGTATCAATTAGCAAAAATTCCATCGTTAAAGTCTAAATAATTTTTTCATCTCGTAGATCATCACATGATTTATCTTCAGTAATTTACATTGACCTTCATAGTATAATGATTTATACTCGGTAATTTACATGCGTTAATTAATTTTTTTTTTCTTGATGTTCATGAATAAATTTTGTTAAAACTGATTTGTATTCAAATAGGGTATTTTAAGGTTTCATGTTGGTGCCATAAAGAATGAGACGGACACTAACAGAAGAATATCGATACCATTATATTACTGTATTTTATCAATGATTCGATCTCCACAACCGAAAACCGCTAAAACTTTTTCGGTCCACGTTTTTTCTATTGATAGAAGGTTTTCTACATAGAAAAATTCCATTTCTAGAAGTATATTTTTTTGTCACTTTATATGGTGAAGTTCAGTTTGCTTTTAAGTCGTTGTTCAAATATTAATCAATAGCTTGTCACAAAAAAGATCAAATATAACGTTATTAATACATGATTTTAGACCATTGCTTCATTAAACTTATGAGTTTTGACCGATCAAGTTATTGCCCAATAATACAATACTCTTATATGTAAAACCCAACTTTTATATGTTATATTTTCGGTCGACCGTCATGATTTTGGAAATATGAAATGATATAAATTTTTATTACCAACAACCTTAAAAGATATTAAATTTAAAATATTTACAAATATAAATGAATGATTATATTACATGTTTTCTCTCGGTTCATTAATAAGATTGGCTTTAATCGACAATGATTTGGCTTTATTAAATGCATCCCCCTGTTTATGTAGGTTAATCCTATCATTCTTGGCAAGAAAATCAAACAAATGGTTCCATATAATCCGGTTAGTAAATTGTTAATTATATAGTTTCTTGCTCCAACAACTCATGCATTTGTGCTTATGTGTTTATGGTGTAGGAGGAAAACAGAGCTGCAATCCAAGCTGCTGATAGGGTCATTCATGCTGCACAAAATTTTCTAAATTCGAAGTGGGATGAGGTTATTGATATAAGTAGTTCAAAGGATGAATGTCAAGTTATTGTTCTCAACAGTTCTGACGATGATCTTCATGAAGATGAATTGAGTGATAGTGCTGATTCATTGCGGCGGTTCAAGATTCCGAGAGTCACGATTCACAGTAGGAACCGTGTTATCAAAATCTGATAGCTTTATATGTTTCGTTCTAGGATGTCGTTTTCGTGTGTCAGGTTTTATGTATAAGTTTCTTTGTAAGAAGTAATCAAGATGAGTAGTGGTTGTTGTTTAGATAATATGCACTGTTTTAGTCTAACTCTTAGTGCATATAAATGTAAGTGGCTTTGTTAATTTTGGGCTTTAGTTGCTTCTAATTATAGTCTCTTTCATGTTAATTACTTGCTGGTGCAGCAAGTTTGTATGGCACTATGGATAAAGTAAATGATATAGAACTATGGGACAGTTGGTGCGCCCAATTTGTCATCTGTTTAGTATATGAATTGGATCAGAAAGCTTTAACATAATAGATACTAAATGCGCCTTCTTATTAAGTCTTGAAGTAAGTAAATTTTTTAGTGGTGTATGCTGCACTATCAAAACAGCTTCATAAAACTAAACCTAATGGATAATAAGATATGTTGCATAAAATAACAAACTAAATGAGAGTGGAAACTAACCATTTGTTTCAAGGCCATTTTAGTCCCTTGAACCGTTATGCTCCTAGAGGTGACTGAAGGAAAACCATTAACTTAAGAAAGAATATGATAATTAGTATATGTATAAAAATTGTTGCTTACCACCAAAAGCAAATTCTTTTATTTGCTGATGTTTATTTGCTTAGTTAAAAAGGTCAAGTGTAAATTGTAATCCTTTGATTTATTGGGTTTGCAAACTCTTTGTTATAATCTTTTTGTGGATTCTAAGACTAAGTTTTTGCCTGTTATCTTAAAGCTTTCTGATCAAATTCATATAATTCATTTTGTGGTAGGTATACATTCTGAATTAAGTTAGATCTATTACCATTAAGAGAGTGTGACTTACAAATGTAATTATAAGTTCGAGTCTTGGTGACTTGGTCGAATTTCTCAGGTTTGGGTTGGGTTACTCTATTGAGAGAGTCTGACTCACGCAATATTCAATGAAGGTTGTCCAGGAAAGACTTTCAATTACTATTAATGAGTTATTCTTTTTTTTACTTTTTCTACTCAATGCCCACATGTGGTTATGCAGGTAGTTTTTCCATGATTGTAAATGGCCTATTTTCTAGGCAATAACTTCCGGTTGAGTGTATGTACCATGTTTATTTTTTGTGTTTAATAACTCCTATACTATTGAATTGCATCACCAATTCGGAAGGCAATAACCATAATCTGACATTGGTAATCCTAATTTAGATCTTGAGTGTAGCTTCACCATTAGCTATGACGTTGTGAAGAAACCTGAAAACCTTGATGAATTGTCAGAGACAACAAATTTTCATCTTCAAAATTTGCAGATCAAGCCTGCAGTGTGATTTTAAATGTAAGGTTCCATCATTATTCATTATCAATAACATGTTAAAGATTTTCTTCTCTTTCTTTTCTAATTTGATTTGATACTTCCTTTTTTTAAGTTTGTAAAGGAACTGCAAGACCCATTGACGGTTCTCAAAACGAGTTGCAGGTTAGCTTCTTTCAAAGACCTTTTGGAACTATCATCTTTATATTATAGTTTAGTTTATTTTCATATGTTTCCAGCATGTTCAGTTCTTATAACCAGTTGGTGAACCCTTGCAGTAGGATTTGCATTTATATGGCATTGGTACATGTATAATTTGAAATAAATATTTAACAATATTGACTTAAACTACTAATGTTTTTAACCATTCCCGACTAATGTTTTTAACCATTCCCATCTTAGCACTGCTAACCACTAATTTTCATTTTATGTCACCGGTGATTTTGATAATGATAATGATGATTATCATTATCATTGTTGAAACATCCATCAACCTCATCATCGTTCGTTTGTGGCTGATTGATATATGCTTTAAATATTGAATTAATTTTGTTTATCTATATTTAACCCCCGTGATATTATATTGATTTTTAATTTAAATTCGAACAGGAATTCTAATTTGTGATGGAAGTGTCATATTTGTTGTTTTGCCAACATTAATTTAATTGGATTGAAGTTGTTGATTACATAGGAAGATTAAGTTTGTGCCTTTAACTACACCCACATTGTAACTTAACGTTATGTCAATAATATATGTGTAGATTTTAAGGGATTTAAAACAAATCATGTAATCGTATTCATCTCTTTAACTACACCCACATTGTAACATAACGTTATGTCAATAATATATGGGTAGATTTTAAGGGATTTAAAACAAACCACGTAATCGTAATCGTATTCATCTCCATCTAAGTCTAAACGAATATCTCTTTATATTACACTCATTTTTTGCCTATAATGAATAAGAAGTTGATTAACGAGTTACCTTCAAGTCACTACGGTGCTGTCTTCTTAGTAAAAACCAGATCATTGAACACCCTTGATATGTTACTCAACATTTATCGTGTCGTTGATGGTGGCTCTTCCGGTTATGTTTATAATTTTTGAGATACTTCCAAGACTTCCTGCAAAAATTGTTGCGCAGTTGAAAGTCGTATGTAAAGACTGGAAGGCCTTTCTGTCAACTCTCCATTTTGCAAGTATTCACAGTCGCCATATGCATATACTGCCTGATCAAAAGGTTCTCGCGATTGGACGTTTTTCCTGTTTCATTCATTCCCTGGCATGTCAATCCTCTGATTTTATATTACGTAAGAAGATTAAGGTTCCTTTCACCAACAATCCCTATAATTTGATAGTTTTGGCTGGTTTAGATGGTCTGCTATGTGTTTGTCTAAGAAACACGCGTGAGATGTTTATTTGGAATCCCCTAACCGATCTGTATATGAGCCTGTCGAATGGTGATCGTCAAGGTTTCTTTAAGGCCCGCTGTGGTGCCATCGGATTTTGTATCGACTCCTGGCATGAATACAGCACTGTCCACATAAAACGAAGGAAGGGTGAAATGGCAATTCACATGTATTCTATTTCGTCGGGTTCATGGAGCACAGTAACTTTCTTGAAGAAAACACCGTACCGGGCAGAATCATACTCACGGTCTTCTGGCACCGCATGCGGAAATTGCCTGTATTTTATGGTGTCTCAATGGTGGTTGGATGGTGAGAAAGTGATTATCTGTTTTGATGTTGATTCAAGGAGGTTTAGAAAAATATCTTTCCTAGGTGATATGAGTCAACCAAGTGCTGGTAATTTGTTTGCTGCAGGAGATCAATTATTTATGTTCCTTATCAATGGTTCATTTGGGAAGATGGTATTCGTCTGGAGGCTTGAAGGTGATGTTTGGACAAAGGTATTTTCGGATCCTCAATTGCTGCAGATACCTATGATGTTAATGTCCTCAATCACATATGTCAATGCAAATGGAACCTTTGCATTGATGACGGAGTGGGGAGAACTGTACCAGATAAATGTGTTGGCCACTGGAATTGATAGTTTTTGCCCCCTCTCGTATTCCGGTAGCATTGCAGGCGCTGTGTATACGGAGACCTTAGTTTCCCCGGTCCCACATGTTGGTTGACTTTTTTGTTTGTCCACATTTGTTTCGGGAAGATGGGTTTATGTTCCACTTGTCGTTTACGGTTTATGTTTTATAATGTCTCCTGTTTTCTATAGATTGTTGCGTTTGGTTTATTTTTAATGGAATGGTATTGAGACATGTTATTGAAATGTTGAAAAGTTCCGAAGTATAGTGGTTCGTTTGTTTTCTTTTTTAATCTGTATAGTGATAATGTGTTAAAATTGCACTACAACACATTTGAGGTTGCGTCTGAAAAATGGATGTATGATCCAGTGTTGATGTCTTCTCAACGTTAGGCCAATGTAATTTTGTTAAATGGCATTTGAATCATGTAATTCTATTAGATTATTTAGAGCTCAAGTGTCATGTCGCTGCTTTGTAAAGTGTTTGTGCCTAATCACTACCAAGTAGAGGATTCCAATATGATGACTAACCAAAGTATCAAAACTATATCCTGGTTATAAATGTTATAGGATTGCCAAAGGCACTACACTTATTCCATTTAAATACCGCCTTCTTATAATAGACAGGTCGATAGCAGACTGTAGGTTGTTAGTAAGGATTAAAATTATTGTTCATCGTAAATATCATCTATCTTCAGCTAGTATTGTTTTTATTTATACATCCATACTTCATAGTGTTTGTGTAACAGAACATTTGTAGTCCACTCAACCTGTGGATGTTACTGTGGAAATACTTATTACATCATATTCCTGCCAAAATGTCTGACTCCCTTGTCAACTATACGCGTAAGGCTCGGTGTGGTCCAGGACGACCTCGACTGCGTAATCGTCCTGCGGGTATTTCCCTTCAAGTTCCAGCGTCACAACATCGATGTGTTGGTGGGTATTACTTCATTATATAATTTGATTTCGTGTATTATACTTTGCCTTCTAATGGAACTCACCACTTATGTTTCATATGCTTGATGCTTTTCATCTACTACCAATACTTCACCCAAATCAAAGTCTATATGATGCTAGCCAAGTCTGACTTTTTGTGCAGATAACTTCTGTCAGAACATTACACCAAATGCATTTGTACAATCTTTGCCTTCCTCAGTGATTTCGAATACAAACATCCGAAGCAGTTAAAATTGTCTTCGTAAAACTCCTCTTCTTATGATTGTGATTTTATATCCCTACTTAACTCCTTTTAAGATTGTTTGATAATGAATTTATTTATTACTCTAGGTCGTGTTGTATCATATTGGGACTGTGGTGATGCCGACCACATTTGTGACTATTGTGGTGCAATGGTCTGGTATGCTGAGCGAACAGTTAAAATGCTATCTCCCCTACGTCCAAAGTTCTCATTGTGTTGTAGTGAAGGAAAGGTCATCATACCTCTCCTTAATCATCCACCCCAGCTTCTGCGTAATCTGCTTGAATGCAATGGTGATGATCGCTCGAGGGTATTCTGTGAAAATATCAAACTGTTAAACGCAATGTTTGCATTTACATCAACAGGGGGAATATAAGCTCGCATCTGAACAATGGTCGTGGACCCTATACCTTTCATTTGAATGGCCATAACCATCATAGAATTGGGTCTGTTTTGCCTACTCACTCCAATGGTCGGCCCAGATTTGCTCAGTTGTATATATATGATATGGTGAACGAGGTTGACAACCGGTTATTCGCTTTCTGGAATTGTGTATCACCGATCTCGGAACAGCTTGTACTACGATCATTGGTCAATAACCTGCTTCAAATGCTTGATGAGAACAATGCGTTAGTCAAGGCTTTTAGGATGGTGAGGGAAAGGTTTAATGATGCTTCACTTCAACCTGTGACACTTAGGTTGATTGGAACATGGAATAGAGGTGAAAGACAATATTCTTTGCCCTCAGCAGCTGAGGTGGCTGCATTGATTCCGGGCGATGGTAATCCCACGGATTCACGTGATGTTCTTCTAGAGTCACGTGATAGTGGTATTGTTAAGCGTGTATCTGAATTGCACCCAAGTTTCATGGCGTTGCAATATTCGTTGCTCTTCCCATACGGAGAAGATGGTTTTCATATGAATATTCCTCTTCATAATACTACTCTGTCAAGTAACCGAAAAAATATTTCAATGCGTGAATTCTATTGTTATCGTTTACATGTCAGGAGAAACCAAGGGATGATATTGCATAAATCTGGTCGATTGTTTCAAACGTAAGTAGTAGATGCGTATTCGGCGGTCCTGGAGCAGAATCTAGATTGGTATAAAAGGAATCAGACCATAATTCGCTCCGAGTTGTATAGTGGTCTTCAAGATATGTATGTGCAGGTGAGACAAGCTGTGATTTGCTCGGTCGTCGTGTGGTTCTTCCATCTTCATTCACGGGTGGTCCTAGGTATATGATACAACAGTATCAAGATGCAATGGCGATATGTCGTTGGGCAGGTACCCCCGATCTATTCATTACAATGACATGTAACCCAAAGTGGCCTGAAATTCAACATCACATCAATGCTACTTCTCGTGGACTTTCATCATCTGATAGGCCTGACATAGTAGCCCGTGTTTTTAAAATCAAGCTTGATGAACTTATGCGAGACCTGAAGAAAAATAATCTATTTAGTCGGCCTAAAGCAAGTAAGTTTTCATCAATCTATTTGTAGTGATGTTTGAGTGGCGTGCTAATCTCTGTTTCATAAAGACTAATTATAATTTATTATTTTACAGTTATCTATACAATTGAGTTTCAGAAAAGAGGCCTCCCGCATTGTCACGCTTTGCTTTTCTTACAACCTATTGATAAGATTAGTACCGTAGAAAATATTGACAAGTATATCCTTCGGAATCTGAGGACCCAGAATACTTTGCTGCTGTCCGTTCCCATATGATGCACGGCCCATGTGGTTCCCTCAATCCTTCTAGTCCGTGCATGAATAATGGTCGTTGCTTGAAGGGATACCTAAAAAATTATTTTCAAGAAACATTTATTAGGCCAGATGGATGGCCATGTTATAAGCGGCCTAATAACTCACTGACCATTAAGATTGGTTGTCAGGATATAATGCTCGATAATCGTTTCGTTGTTCCTCACAATCGTGATTTGCTGGTTAAATACAATTGTCACATTAACGTCGAGTGGTGTAACCAGGGTATGCTGGTCAAGTACCTGTTTAGTTATTTAAAAAAGGCCCTGAACGTGCTACAGTGGTTTTGGAGGGGGAGCAAAATAGAACATTATTTGCTTCTTTGTTAAGCAACGAGAATGAGATTGAGGAATACCTAAATTGTCGTTACATATCTTCGTCGGAGGCGTGTTGGAAGCTCTTTGAGTTTGAAATGCAGTATCGTTCAGTTCCTGTTGAACGTCTACCATTTCATGAAGAAGGATGTCATCGAGTGTATTTCCGTGCCAGTGACCAGCTTGAGTCGGTTGCACAGCACCCAACAGCTGCCATGTCAAAGTTTACTGAATGGATGCTCGCAAATCAGTTATATACGGAAGGCCGGTCATTGACGTACGCTGAATTTCCAACAAGATTCACATGGGATGACAAAGAGAAAACATGGAGACCCCGAAAAAAGGGGTTCTGTATTGGACGCCTTTATTATGTTAGCCCCTCCATGGGGAAGTGTTTTACCTTCGCATGCTCTTAAATGTTGTGCGAGGGCCGTTAAATTTCAATCATATACGTACGGTTGATGGTGTGGAGTACCCTAATTTTATGTTGGCATGCCAAGCACTAGGGTTGCTAGGGGATGATGTTGAGTGGGTTGAATCCATACGAGAAGCTTCACATTGGCAGTTAGGTAATCAACTTTGTGAGCTGTTTGTCATGATTCTATTGTTTTGTACAGTAACCGATCAAGCCCGTTTTTTTTCTGACTGTCTGCCTTTGTTATCTGAAGATGTTGCGTATAATCAATGAAGAATTTTGCAGAATGATGATGTTCAGTTTACTGATGATGAAATTTGCAACTACACATTAATCGAGATTGATAAGATTTTAATTGGTAACAATAGATCGTTGTCAGACTTTGCTAGCCTACCACAAATTGATAGTTCTTTAGTAAACAACACCTTTAATCGTTTGATCGCCGCAGAACGTACCTACAACATGGTGGAGGAAGGTTCGTTGTTTGACTCTCTACATGGAGGATTAAACACTCAACAAAAGCATGTTTTTGGATATGTAACTGATTCCATTGAACGTCGTAGCGGGGGGGGGGGGGGGGGGGTTATTTTTGTTTTTGGAAGTGGTGGTACAGGGAAAACATACCTATGGAAGACGCTTATATCTTTTATTCACGTGTGGGGAAAGATTGTTTTGACCGTTGCATCATCTGGGATTGCTTCTCTATTATTACCTGGTGGTCGTACAGCTCACTCACGTTTTCGGATTCCTTTGGACCTGGATAAGAACTCCGTGTGCTCGATTGATGCAGGGTCAGAACTTTCGGAGTTAATCAATGCTGCAGAACTGATCATATGGGATGAGGCTCCCTTACAGCATAGACATGCATTTGAAGCTGTAGATCGCACGTTTAGGGACATTTGTCGACAACACACGATAGGTGCGGAAAATCAAGTTTTTGGGGGAAAGCTTGTGCTTCTTGGTGGTGATTTCCGGCAGATTCTTCCTGTAATTCCCCATGCACCTCTTAGCGAGATCGTTTCTTCTGTTGTTAATAAATCGTCAGCTATATGGGATGCTTGTATGGTGTTTTGTTTGACTATTAATATGCGGCTTCATGAGCCGAGTATTACTGGTGAGGATCATCTAGAAAATCAACGCTTCAATGAGTGGATATTAGACATGGGTGCTGGCCACCTTCCTGCTTTGTCATTGCCTGACGAGGATAAAGTGACATGGATTTCTATACCTCGTGATCTTTTAATCCTTGTGGATGACAATCCTATAGATGCGGTTGTAACCAGTACGTTCCCTGGTTTAGCAGACAAGTTCAATGATGTTCAATACCTGAAAGAGCGTTGCATCTTGTCTCCTACTAATGATGAGGTTGATAGGATAAATCTCCATGTTCTTGATTCTATGCCCGGTGAAATGCACGAGCTTTTAAGTGCTGACGAAATATGCGCAACCTCAAATAATTTTGAGGACATGCAGCCTATGTATCCTACGGAGTTTCTTAACATGTTGCACTTTTCTGGGCTGCCAAATCATGTTTTAAAGTTAAAGATTGGTGCACCTATCATCTTACTTCGAAACCTCAATCTAAAAAAGGGTCTATGTAATAGAACCCGTTTGGTTGTTAGTCAAATTAGCCGACGTGTGATTGAGGCCATCATTATTACGGGTACACACGTCGGAGAAAAGGCATTTATTGGAAGGATTGACATGACTCCAACAACCACGTGTTGGCCTTTTCAGTTGCGGAGGAGGCAGTTTCCTATTAAAGTTTGCTTTGTGATGACTATTAATAAAAGTCAAGGACAGACTTTCAATTATGTTTGCGCTTTCCTTGTGAAGCCTGTATTTACCCATGGCCAATTGTATGTGATTGCATCCCGTGTGACGTCTCGTGCAGGACTGCGATTTTACATTGACAACGGTGGCAAGTGCGACAATAGCCTAACAAGGAATGTTGTTTACAAAGAAGTGTTTTATAACCTACCTTCTTTGTCATCTGATTGATCTATGACCTGGTATTAGGATCATCTTGCATTAGCACATGCTTCATATTTCTTACATGTCTAAAAAATAGGTACTATGCTCTACCCCCTGTTTACACCGCTCTCTCAAATGATTTATTTAACTTGTACCTGACATTTGTAGAGCTTGATATTCTATTACATGTTTAATGTTAGGAATCATCAGTGTTTTTGATAGGTATATGTTTAAATGAATTTTAGATGACATTGTTAATTGATGTTTATATACGACATTGCAGATGGCATCCAGATCAATTGCATATCGATACATTGCCGACCTACATCCAAACATTACAGATAAATGGAAGGTGAATGTGATGATATCACGTGCGTGGACAACCTACAATCCTTCAACAAACCGGGTCTTGTCTTTTGACGTTATTCTAGCAGATGAACGTGTAAGCTAAATAAGTCCATCAATTATCAGCCTTTGCATTATGTTCTGATTTTTTCTAATGATTTTTTTTTATTTCAGTCGGGCTTCATTCACGGAAAAATTCCAGCTAACTTGATTCACAGATTCAAGAACCTTATGATTGAAGGACGTGTTTATACGATTCATAAGTTTGTTGTTATACAGTACAATACTTCATATCGGCCTCTTAGGCGTGACATGTTCGTTCAATTTTCCAATGCAACATCAGTTGTTCCCTCGCCAGTTGATCCTTGTCTGTTTTCCCCATATGTTTTTGACTTTGTTTCCTTCAATCTTCTTCCTGATCGCATCGACGATGACAAATATTTAACAGGTATTGCCGCTTTACCTGTTTTATTTAATTGATGTCGTAATGTAATCCTCACTTATCAACAGATGTCATTGGTGTTCTTCGTGTATGGGGCCCTCTTTCAAACCAATCAAGATCTTCGGTTTCCTTTAACAGGGATAGTCGACATATCATACTTGCTAATGAAAGGTGATACCTTTTTTATTCAATGTTAACCTTTCCATGCGGCTGCATTAATAGTTGAATTTTTATAATGAAAACTTAGTGGAACGGAGGTTAGCGTTACATTATGGGGATCAGTTGCTCGGATGTTCAATGATGATAAAATACGTAGCTATGGGGCAATGAAGGTTGTAGTCATTTTGACATCATGTAGGGTTCGTGGACGCAAATGTATGTTTACATGCTGATGCACTTTCTATTTGGATGTGTGTTGTACATTTGAATATGTTACATTTTGGTCGTTGTCCCATCAGGTGCACCGGCTCTGATGACGAGTGTAGCATCACACATGTATTTGAACTTATCAGTTCCTGAGGTTGATAGATATCATAATATGTAAGTCATTCTGTCGTGTAAGGAATACTCAACAAAGTATTTACTTTCTTTCATCTTGTAACTTACTTTCACATGTTTTTATTCAGTTTTGCTCCACCTGTTACATTTGAAGACGATAAACACCATAAAGAGGACATTCGAGTCACACCGATTTCGAAAATTTATACGTGCTTGATGCAGGGTGCTGCACAAGTATAACAAATTTATTATGCACCAAAAACGGTGTTAAGTTTATTAGATTCTATGGAATAATCTTATGTTCATGATTTATTAAAGGGGACCATGTATGTTGTCGATGTAACAATTCTTGATGTTGATATGACATATGGATGGACGTATGTAGAATGCAGCACCTGTCATAAGAAGGCGTCAGTGGGTTGGTACTCATTACTTTTGTTCTGTGTGCCAAAAGAAAGTTGTCAATCCACGCCAAGTGTAAGTTATTCCATCTCAGACCGGATTTTACTTACATGTGACTAACAACAAAAAGTATACAGGTATAAAATGGTAATCCGTGTATCCGACGAGGAAGAAGAAATGATGTGTGTCCTATTCGATGAGGCTGCCCGTGCTATTATTTCCCTCACCGCTGATGAGATACTAGAAAAGAGTTTGGTAGAGGTTTGATTTATTACTGATCTATAACCTTCTAAGTATATATACACACCACTCACATATGAAGAGGCCCACAAATACGTGCCCCCTAAAACACAAAGTAGTATATACTTCGTTTTGTTTGTCCTTGGTTATCATTTGTTTTTATAATTTGATTTGTTTTTTTGTAGGCATGCTAACATGTTTCTTCGTTTTTCAAATAGGGTCGTGATGATGCTCATTGGATTCATCAATTTTTGGTTGACAACTTATGTGCTAAAAGGATTGTAGTGAAGATTAAGATTAGTGAATTCAACCTCCCTCCTATTTATAATCACCATTTTACTATATGCAAATACTTTGGTGATGATGTGAAGATGATAGAGAAATGTGTATCCCCAACTACAACTTCATCCAATCCTGCCGATAGAACACTGATCCTTAACGATTAAGGAGATAGTGAGGAGGATCACAGGGCGTTTGCCAACATCACAGAGGATGAGTGGGAAATGTCGGCTGAATCTTTATTGGGACCTCGGCATATATCGATTACAGCTACATCATCATCAGCATTGGTATCTTATATATTACTCTGTATTTGGGTCATTCTCATTATTCCTGTATTGATTTTATGGATGTGTTTTAATTATAAGATGTTCGTGGTATTGATCAAGATGAAAGGTGTTGTGGCTCCTCAACTATTTCTGTAGATGCCATTACCACAATCTCTACACCTTCAACTGACCTGTCCCTTGCAAATCGTAAAAAAGATGAATCATTTTCGCAGTCAAGGCCGAGTAGGAGTGTGAAGAGGCCTCGGCGATATTTGAATTAACTACAGGATCGGCTAAGTTCTATAAGTACGAAGTTATTTGAGCCCCGTGTCTCCGTTCGAATGCCATCTATGAACTATGTTTTTATGTTTTTGGTTTCTTTATTTGGTTTTTTGAGTGTGTTAGGTGGATCTCTTATGCTTTTTCTTTATTTATCAATGCATTCTACATTTTGGTCAGTTGTCCTATGTAGAGTCTGCTTGTGTGACGTGATAAGTGTTTTTTTTTTTGTTCTTTGGTTGTTATGCTATATTTAGTATACTCTTGTAAGCTTTTGGTTAGACATCATTGTTAGTTAGGTGTTCGATTCCTAGCCCTATGATTTCTTGGTTTTTAAAAAGTTTGGATGGATTGTTACACGTCTGCTTAAGGAATTAGTTGAAGTTGATCTTTACGAATCCTGTAAATCGTGTAGCCAATATGTTGTCCTTCTCGAAACGCATGTTTTTGATGACATAAATTCTGATGCCTGTGTTGTTCTCCCAATAAACTATCATAATAACTTATTTATAGCTTCGATTATACGCATAATAAAAGAATCAATTAAAAGAATTATTGTATTATGCCAAAAAGGTTCTTTAAATCGTTGTTAATTACGTGCTGTCGTTAATCATAACTCTGAGGCATGAAAATATTTGTGGGTGGTTGTAAGAAATCCATGGATTTGACCTAATAAAAGAATCAATTAAAGTCAGGATAAAGTTTTCATGTCCTAGATCATTCTAGACGAATCATGAAATTCTTTGACCTAATATTTTTTCTAGACAATCTTTTCACACAGTCAATAATATCACATGTGGATTGTTAAAGAAGAAAATCAGAGAAGCTTATGACAAAAAATAATTAAATTAGTAGGATAAAAAAAACCACGCATTAAAAAGGATGTTATGTTATTTTACGTATCGAATATAAAAAACCCATCACTAAAGTCATGATGAACCCTTCTTCTTCTATATCGTTGTTGATGATTCATACTATCCTGTGTCCTAATTGCTTTATCTTGATAATCACCGCTTCGAATTAAATATATCACATGTCCATCGAAAATGTAGAAAATTAGTGAAGCACCGGTCAATAGAGATCGTGATATTCTACGTCCTAATTTCTTTAGATCGTTCTTCATTACGTGCGTCATTAATCATAACCTTGACTCATGAAAATATTTGTTGGTGGTGGTAAGAAATCCATGGGTTTAAAAAGATGTCATGCTATTTTATGTAACCATTATTAAAAAACCATCATTACAGTCACGATAAAGTTTTCATTTCCTATATCATTCCAGACGAATCATGAAATTTGTATACCAAATATTTTTATCTTTCTAAACTTATCAAACATGGATTGCAAAAATAGGAAATCAGAGAAGCTTAGGACAAAAATAATTAAATTAGTAGGATAATCTTCCCAACAAATAATCGACTGAGCAAAGCATAAAAAAAAGCACTGTGCGATTTTGTTTAGTTGGTGTTGAAATTGTGTTTCCCGAAGTAATCATAAGACTTATGCATTAAATTATTTATTAGGGGTGGTAAGAAATCCATGCATTAAAAAGGATGCTATGCTATTTTACGTATCAAATGGAAAAAATCCATCACTAAAGTCATGAGGAACCCTTCTTCTCCTAGATCGTTGTTGATGATTTATGATATCCTGCGTCCTAATTTCTTTATCTTGATAATCACCGCTCCTAATTGAATATATCACATGTCTATTGAAACTTAGAAAATTAGTGAAGCGTCGGTCAATAGAGATCATGATATTCTACGTCCTAATTTCCTTAGGTTGTTCTTCATTATGTGTGTCATTAATCATAACCCCAAGGCATGAAAATATTTGTGGGTGGTGGTAAGAAATCCATGGGTTTAAAAAGATGTTATGCTATTTTATGTAACCATTAGTAAAAAACCATCGTTAAAGTCACAACAAAGTTTTCATCTCCTAGATCATTCCAGACGAATCATGAAATTCTTAGACCTAATATTTTTTTCTTGCTAATCTTATCGCATAGTTAATAATCTGCCCAACCAATAATCGACTGAGCAAAGCATCATAAAAACCACTATGTAATTTTTTTAGTTGGTGTTGAAATTGCGTTTCCCGAAGAAATCATAAGACTGATGCATTAAATTATTTATTAGGGGTGGTAAGAAATCCATGATATAAAAAGGATGTTATGCTATTATACGTATTAAATAGAAAAAATCCACCACTAAAGTCTTGATAAACCCTTCTTCTCCTAGATCGTTGTTGATGATTCATGATATCCTGTGTCCTTATTTTTTATCTTGATAATCACCGCCCCCAATTATGTAACCATTAGTAAAAAACCATCGTTAAAGTCACAATAAAGTTTTCATCTCCTAGATCATTCCAGACGAATCATGAAATTTTTAGACCTAATATTTTTTTCTTGCTAATCTTATCGCATAGTTAATAATCTGCCCAACCAATAATCGACTGAGCAAAGCATCATAAAAACCACTGTGTGATTTTTTTTAGTTGGTGTTGAAATTGTGTTTCCCGAAGAAATCATAAGACTGATGCATTAAATTATTTATTAGGGGTGGTAAGAAATCCATGATATAAAAAGGATGTTATGCTATTATACGTATTAAATAGAAAAAATCCACCACTAAAGTCTTGATAAACCCTTCTTCTCCTAGATTGTTGTTGATGATTCATGATATCCTGTGTCCTTATTTTTTATCTTGATAATCACCGCCCCCAATTAAATATATCACATGTCTATTGAAAAAGTTGAAAATTAGTGAAGCGTCGGTCAATAGAGTTCATTATATTCTATGTCCTAATTTCTTTAGATCATTCTACATTGCGTACGTCATTAATTATAACCCTGAGGCATGAAAATATTTGTGGGTGGTGGTAAGAAATCTATGGGTTTAAAAAGATGTTATGCTATTTTATGTAACCATTAGTAAAAAACCATCGCTAAAGTCACGATAAAGTTTTCATCTTCTTGATCATTCCAGACGAATCGTGAAATTCTTAGACCTAATATTATTTTCTTGCTAATCTTATCACACAGTTAATAATATCACACGTGGATCGCAAAAGAAGGAAAGCAGAGAAGCTTAGGACAAAAAATAATTAAATTAATAGGATAATCTGCCCAACCAATAATCGACTGAGCAAAGCATCAAAAAAAGCTCTCTCTGATTTTGTTTAGTTGGGGTTGAAATTGTTTTTCCCGTAGTAATTATAAGAGGGGCGGTAAGGAATCCATGATATAAAAAGGATGTTATGCTATTATACGTAATAAATAGAAAAAATCCATCACTAAAGTCTTGATAAACTCTTCTTCTTCCAGATCTTTGTTGATGATTCATGATAGCATGCGTTCTTATTTTTTATCTTGATAATCACAGCCCCCAATTAAATATATCACATGTCTAATGAAAACGTTGAAAATTAGTGAAGCGTCGGTCAATAGAGTTCATTATATTCTACGTCCTAATTTGTTTAGATCGTTGTTCATTATGTGCGTCTTTAATCATAACGCTGAGGCATGAAAATACTTGTGGGTGGTGGTAAGAAATCCATGGAGTTAAAAATATGTTGTGCTATTTTATGTATCAATTAGCCAAAATCCCTTCGTTAAAGTCTAAATAATTTTTTCATCTCATAGATCATCACATGATTTATCTTCAGTAATTTACATTGACCACCATAGTATAATGATTTATACTCGGTAATTTACATGCGTTAATTAAATTTTTTTTTTCTTGATGTTCATGAATAAATTTTAAGGGCAAACCTGCTCTTGGACTATGGTATCCAAAAATTTTAATTAACGCATGTAAATTACCGAGTATAAATCATTATACTTTGGTGGTCAATGTAAATTACTGAAGATAAATCATGTGATGATCTACGAGATGAAAAAATTATTTAGACTTTAACGATGGGATTTTTGCTAATTGATACATAAAATAGCACAACATATTTTTAACTCCATGGATTTTGTTGGGTTTAACAATTGATAAACTGAAGCTTTCCAAACCACAATCAAAGCCAACTGAATATCTCATTGTACAAGTTCAGAGACCAAGTTGATAAACAGAACAAAACAAACACAAGATAAAGTCAACAAGACAAAGTCAACATCAAGACCACAAGAATAGTTAAAATTAGGTCATGATGTAATAACATTATAAATAGAACAACTAGTGCCACTTGTAATGGGTGGTTATTGCAAAGTGTGTGAATGGCTAGTAGTTCTTAAGTGTGTGTTTTTCATGGTGTAAATCATCACCCAAGGAGAAAATCTCTCCTTTGGGTGGGTTTGATGTTCATCCATCTTTGTATATGTTTCTTCATTGTAATTTGTTATTCAACATCAATGAAATCATAACATTATATGTTACACACACGTCCTTGTTCTTCTTTCAACTGACCCTGATGTTCCTGCATTTGACAAATTGAACTGATCAAAAGATCTTGTAAATGAATCAATATCAAACAACCAGTCAGGACCATTTGATGATTTGGGAAATGAATGCTCATTGAATTGAATATTTGTTGATTCATCAATGATGTTTAATCTAGGATTAAACACCCTAAAAGCCTTAGACACTGAGGAATATTCCATGAAGAATCCCTTGTCAGACTTAGGAGCAAACTTTCCTAAATGGTCTCTGGTGTTCAATATTAAGACAGGACAACCAAATGACTTCAAAAATCCAATGAATGGTTTTCTGTGAAAAAGAAGTTCATAAGGAGTTTTATTGTGTTCTTTGATTATCAGAGTTCTATTTTGCACAAAACATGAAGTGTTAGTTGCTTCTGCCCAAAATGTAATTGGTAGTTTTGCATCAGCTAGCATTGTTCTTGCTGCTTCAATCAGTGTTCTATTCCTTCTTTCAGCAACTCCATTTTGTTATGGAGTACGAGCTGCACTGAACTGATGAACAATGCCTTTTGTGGTGCAAAATGAACTCATGCTTTCATTTTTAAATTCCGTCCCATTGTCACTTCTAATAGATTTTACTTTTAAATCAAGTTGATTTTCAATTTTGGTTATAAAATCTATTATGATTTGGGGCGTCTCATTCTTATGAAGTAGGAAGAAGACCCATGTGAATCGAGTAAAGTCATCAATGATCACTAAACAATAATGCTTCTTGCCAATACTCATGACGTGAGTCGGCCCGAAGAGATCCATATGAAGTAACTTCAATGGACAATTGTTAGTGTTCACAAGTTTTGGCTTATGAGATGATTTAGGTTCTTTTCCTTTGAGACATGCGGTACAGTGGTCAACAAAATGAAATTCCTTTTGAGGAAGACCAATTACATGGTTCCCTTTGACCAATCTATTCATACTTTTAAAATTCATGTGTCCTAAGCGTCTATGCCAAAGTTGTGATTCATCAAATGATGCTTTAGACAATAGACATGTCTCTTCTGATGGACGAGCAGAATTAAGGTTCAAGACATATGTATTATTCTTCCTTGGTGTCTTCAAGACAACCCATTCTTCAGGAATATAAAATCTTGGCTGCTCGTAGTAATTCTGATTATGAGATCATATCTCCTAAAAATTCAAGCAAATCAGACAGGGTTTCATTGAACTTCAAGGATAAAACCAAAGTTCCCGTAGTTACCAAAGGAAAAACCACTTTTGTTCAAAAATCTAAAGTGAAATCTGATTCACCATCTTCATCAAATATCAAACAAGGAAGTGGGTTTGATATCTTTAACAAAGAACAGGTAGAACAATTCGATAGGGAAATAAGGGAATACAGAAAGAAGCATCATCAGTCCATAAAAACAAAGCAAGTTAGAATTGTAAAACAATATGTTGGCACTCCAAAGATTGATATGACTTCTATTTCAAAATTAAAGGACAATCAAATGTATTGTGAATTCTGTGATATGACCAATCACAAAATAGATGAGTGCTACTTCACTGAGTACTGCTCTATCTGTGACATGAATAATCACTCAACAAAAAACTATCATTTTAACAAATATTGTTCATTGTGTGATATGACCAATCACAATACAATTGATTGTTACTTTAATAAAAAAGGATTGAAAAATTCACAACACAATCCCATTTCATCGGTTCCAACTGACAAGGTCAGACACAAAAGTCCAACAAACCTGAAAAAATCACCAAATTCTTATCAAAAGTATAAAATCAAAGTGATTTTTGAGTAGAATATTTCTTGTCACAAATCTGGGATACACTGAGCAGATTGAAGTTCAGCTGCTCGTAGTAATTGACTTTGTCAAAGCTCAGAATCCCATTCGTCACTGAACCTTCTCCAGTAATTCTACCGCCCTGTGAATCTCCACCAAATGCCACAGTAGTTCATCGAATGTGCTTGAAGTCATGAAGGAGGGAACTGTCTCCTGTCATGTGTCGGGAGCATCCACTGTCCACATACCATAAGTTATTGGACCTGTATGAATGACCCTACAAGCACAAAAAGAACTAGTTCGAATGAGGAACCCAAGCCATAATGGTCTTGGGTTGTCCTTTGGAATTGATCACTGTTACTTCTTGATACTTTCCTCTTGTGTGTGTTTTAGAGGAGGATGATTTCAGCCCTTTTCTATTGTTTCTTTGAGGTTTCAGTTCATCAATTTCATCTGATGTGTCAGCGGAGTATACAAACCTTTCCTTTTGATTTTTGTGCAAAGGATGAACAGATTTTTGTTTGTCAGAAATCACTTCGATTTTATACTTTTGATAAGAATTTGGTGATTTGTTCAGGTTTGTTGGACTTTTCTGTCTGACCTTGTCAGTTGGAACCGATGAAATGGGCTTGTGTTGTGAATTTTTCAATCCTTTTTTATTAAAGTAACAATCAATTGTATTGTGATTGGTCATATCACACAATGAACAATATTTGTTAAAATGATAGTTTTTTGTTAAGTGATTGTTCATGTCACAGATAGAGCAGTACTCAGTGAAGTAGCACTCATTTGTTTTGTGATTGGTCATATCACAGAATTCATAATTCATTTGATTGTCCTTTAATTTTGAAACAGAAGTCATATCAATCTTTAGAGTGCCAACAGATTGTTTCACAATTCTAACTTGCTTTGTTTTTGTGGACTGATGATGCTTCTTTCTGTATTCCCTTATTTCCCAATTAAATTGTTCTACCTGTTCTTTGTTAAAGATATCAAACCCACTTCCTTGTTTGATATTTGATGAAGATGGTGAATCAGATTTCACTTTAGATTTTTGAACAAAAGTGGTTTTTCCTTTGGTAACTACGGGAACTTTGGTTTTATCCTTAAAGTTCAATGAAACCCTGTCTGATTTGCTTGAATTTTTAGGAGATATGATCTCATAATCAGATCTACTTTTAGTAGATGGTTTCACTGAGCATTCAGCAGTGTGATTCACTTTAAGATTTTGAGGAACAAATTTTACAAAAGGCATAATTGATTTGACTGGGCTCTTTGGTTTCTTGATAACCACAGGTTTGTCTGAGCACTCTTTGATTTTGATAGGATGACCCAATCTAATTTTATCCTCATCAGTTTCAATGTAAACACCTGTTTTGTTTTGAGGATTGTTGTTTGAGAAATCATTGATTTGGTTTCAATAATTTTAGATTCTTTTGTATCTGATTGAGTAAGTGACTCAGGCATAACAGTGTAGTTATCATTATATGGAGGAGGACAAATTTTGTAGCCTATCCCAGTCATATCTTTAGCCCCCTTTTAAGACACAAGTAACTCTTGCAGCTTGACAGATGAGAGCTAAAACTTTTCAAGTTTCATTTTAGTAACTGATTGCTCAGCTTTTGATTTGGTCAACAATTCAGTTAACCTCTCATTTTCAACCACAAGAGTGTACTTTTCACCATGGAGTGTTTCCATGTCAGACAACAGAGATTTGATTTTAACTTCATAAATTCTCATTTCTTGTTTTAACATCTCTGATTTCACCTTTTCTTCTCTTATTTTATTAGCCAATTTGTGATTGTGTTCCCTATATCCCTATACTTCTAGAACATATTTTTCAGAACATAGATTGGATTTTACCTCAGATGGCATTGGAGTTGGTCCATCATTAATATTTTCCATAAGTGCATGATTCTGAAACTATGGTTGGACTTCCTCAGCATACAAGCTCCAATCACAAACTCCATCTTGTCTGATGACAAGTGCATTGGAAGTTTGTTGACTACTTCCTTGAGATTGATGAGTCAGCAGAGATTGTCTTTGCTGAATTGGTTGTTGCTGATTCTGCTGCTGGTGTAGATGAGTGTTGCTTGATTGAAAGTTGGTATTGTGTTAAGATGAATGCTGGCCATGTGTGGGTCTTTAAAAGTTGATGTTGCTTCTCCTAGGAGATTTACATTCTTGAGATAAATGACCTGTCATTCCACAGTTAAAACACTTAACCTTGGATTTGTCATACCCCAGCTTAGTATTCTCATCAAGACTCAGTTTCTTCCCTTTACGAAAGAACTTCTTTGCTCTCATGGCAATCATGGCCATCTGCCATTGTAAATCCATTTCTTCAACATCATCAGGATCCATTTCTTCTAGATCTTCTTGAATCAGATGAGCTGATGTGGGTCTCCCTCCAAGGTAGGCTTCAAAGCTAGCAACAAAGGCATTGTAAGTTTCCTTTTGTTCTTCAGATTTTTGCTCATCATGCATGTTGTTAGGAGATACAGTGGGTTGGGCAAAAGATGGTTGTTTTTGCTGTTGTGGAGCAGCACAAAACCCTGTTGTTCTTGTTTTATCTCTTGATGACAGAAAGTCTTCTCCTTTAGTAACAAAGGCATTTTTAACAGAATAAGTTTCAGATGGAAACTTGTAAGCCTCGATGACTTGAGGTCCACTCAGATTTCTGCTCCTTTCATCAAGTTCAAGAGCCTTAATTTTTGCAATCATGATATCCAAGCTAGTACTTTCCAAATCAAGAGTATTCTTCAACATTGTAACATTCTGTTTCCAGCTTTCAGGCAAGCTGTGCAACATTTTCTTTTTTAGTTCCTTCTCCTTGTAAGTGAACCCCATAATTTCAAGGTCATTTACAAGTTGCATAAATCTGTGAAGCTGTCTAGGGATAGACTCTCCTTTGGTATGATTAAATGTCTCATACTGATTTATCAACTTATCTTTGTTAATTTCTGTAACTTCACTGCTTCCCTCACACATAATCTGTAGAGCATCCCAGACACCCTTAGTTGTTCCATATTTTTCTAATCTTTTCAGAGCATCCATTTTCAGTGCTTGTGTAAGGATGGAATAAGCTCTAAGATCAATCTTGATTTTCTTATATTCTTCATCATCAAGAGTTAAATTTGGATCCTCAATGGGAATTCTTGCAGTTTTGTACTGAGCAGCTTGATCAGCATTTAGAGACAGTGGAATGTAGGGACCTTTACAAATAGATATCCAGTAGTCAGGATCTACACATGTAATGTAGTTTCTAAATTGAATTTTCCACTTCTCAAACTCAGATTTGTGTTTAAGCATAGGAGGTTTGGATGCATGACCAATTTCAGAATGATTATAGGAATCCATGTTAGTTAAACTGATTTTAACTTGTTGAATACTGTTTTAAGTTGATTTTAAGTTCGAACAGTGTGTTTTTCTTCAAATCTTCTGTTTTCGGTCAGGAACAGGTTTGTTAAGTTTAGATCTGTCGATTTAAAGGAGTTCTAAGTTCTTGATTTTGTGTTGTTGGGTTCGACAGCAGCAGATCTGAAGATTTTGTACTTTGTGGTGTTCGATTACAGTATGTTTGTTTATCAGAAGAGTAGATCTTGCTGATGAACAACTCAGTCTACAGTTCAATCGATTTTCACTCAAAATCCGAGATGATTCTGTGATGAATTCAAGAGCCAAGGCTCTGATACCATTTTGTTGAATCAATATTTCAGATTCGTTGAGCTTGGATCTTAGGATTCATCGGTTTCAGATTTGAGAGTTCAAAATTAAAGACGGGTGGAAGTGTGTGAATCGAAGAACAAGGACGTGTGTGTAACGTATAATGTTATGATTTCATTGATGTTGAATAAAAAATTACAATGAAGAAACATATACAAAGATGGATGAACATCAAACCCACCCAAAGGAGAGAATTTCTCCTTGGGTGGTGATTTACACCATGAAAAACACACACTTAAGAACTACTAGCCACTCACACACTTTACAATAACCACCCATTACAAGTGGCACTAGTTGCTCTATTTATAATGTTATTACATCATGACCTAATTTTGACTATTCTTGTGGTCTTGATGTTGACTTTGTCTTGTTGACTTTGTCTTGTGTTTGTTTTGTTCTGTTTATCAACTTGGTCTCTGAACTTGTACAATGAGATCTTCAGTTGGCTTTGATTGTGGTTTGGAAAGCTTTAGTTTATCAATTGTTAAACCCAACAATACTCCCACTAACTTGATGCTTGCCAAACTTTGACTTGAAGATCTTCTCTGTCACATGTCTTCTTGATCAACTGATGTTCTGACACAGTTCACTGTAGTTCTCCCCCTCAGATTAAGCTTCTCCTAATGTATTTCTGATAAAGGATAGAATCACTTTGAGAATACTTAACGTATTGGATAAGTGGTGTATCACTTTTGGATTACTGTTTGTTCATATCACACTTAAAGGATTAGAATGTATTAGGCATATGATGAGGCTTTGAACTTCGATAAACAGCATCAAGAACATAAGTCAGTCTTGAAGACACTTCAACTCCTTGAATCTTTGAATTAACTTGATAATGGATGGTTCCAAGTACTTCAGAAAGAGTTTCTAACAGTTGTACAAATCCTTGAATGGATTAGTGATAATGTGACCAAGGTTGATATCTTCTTTTCTGTTGAATGTGAAATTGGATGTGCCTGTTGGTTGCAATCATCCGTATTCATCATGTTTCTTGTTTTCTATTTATTGTAGGCATCTGTTCATTGATATTGTTGTTGATGATGATGTTGTTGTTGTTGATGTTGATGTTGATGTTGTTGATGATGTTGTTGTTGATGTTGATGTTGTTGATGATTGTTGTTGATGTTGATGTTCTTGATGATGTTGTTGTTGATGTTGATGTTGTTGATGATGTTGTTGATGTTGATGTTGTTGATGTTGGATGTTCATTTGTTTGAAGTAAGCTAACATTTGCATTAGTTACTCAAAACATGAGAATATGTGATGCAGTGCATGGAATGAAATCAAAGCTCAAAAACACAAAAGTGGCCCAAAAACCCATTTAGAGGCCTTATTTTGGAAAAATAACGGGATAACGCACCTATGGCGTTTTGACTGGTAGCACATCGGAAACGGAGGCTCGTAGCCTAGGTTTTGCCCATTTTCTGCATTAGTTCTGTTGAACATCTGCATTTGGTGTGATAAGCATCTGAATTAGTTATCAACATCCGCATTTGTTTGATAACACATCAGCATTTGATAACATCAGCATGTCAGCCCAACACCAGCATTAGTTCCAAAACATCCGCATTAGTTCTCTGGAACAGCCGCATTGGAGGACAACAACATTAGTTCTGTAACTCGGCCGCATTGGACAACAAGTCAACCGCATTTGTTTCATTACACATCTGCATTGGTTTTTAATATAGCCGCATTTCTTGTGTACATTTCGATCTCATCCGCATTGATTTCCAATACAGCCGCATTTCTTGTGTACCTTTGGATCTCATCCGCATTGGTGACAAAAACATCCGCATTTGTTTTATGTCCAGCGCAAAGAGAATCTGAGCGCATTTACTTTAACAAATGCGAAAGAAGTAATTTTACCCATCCGCATTTACTGTAGCAAATGCGGGTGAACAAAGTTAACTTATCAGCATTTACTGTAGCAAATGTGGGTGAACTGTCCGCATTTACTGTTTCAAATGCGGAAGAACACTTTGTTGTCCGCATTAGTTTTACTGTTCCAAATGCGGAAGAACACTTCATCTGCATTTAGCACAAATCATCCACATTGGTTTCAGATACTTCATCCGCATTTATCCCAAGCATCCGCATTAGTGTTCCCTATTCATCGATATCGATTTCAGCTTCATCTGAATCAATTTTTGTTAGAGATCTTTGTAGATAGCATCGAAGTCATGTAATTGAACACCTGAGATCTCGGATAAACATTAGAATCAGCATCAATTACCCCTTGTTCGAAGTCTGAAACAGTTCATCATCGACCCGAGATGTTCAGTTCTGAATTCTTCTGCTCAAATAGATGTTCTTTGTTGATTTTGCTTTGGATCTGTTACAATTGCTCCAAAATTGAAGTGATAATGTGAGGAATGATTTATCAACTTCAATTCAAAGCAAACAAGAACCGTTTTGCTGATTTTGTTTGTGTTTTGTTGATGAACAGATGAGTTTTTGATGAACAGATGCTTTGTTCTTCATTTTTCTGATTTTCTTCTTTTTGTAAACACCTTTAAAGATGAAAACAGATCTGAAACATACATGAACCCAGCAACCAACAGCTCTGATACCAATTGACTGGGTTTGAGAATGATATTCTCGGTTGATGTGACTCAACCTAGGATCAAATATGTCCACTGAGTCAATAATATAGCAGCGGAATTACTATATTAAAGAACATTAATTGCTGTAGTAAATGCTTGAATGTAAGAGGATCAAGAACAGTAGTAAATGTTGTAAAATATTGTGGATATTACTGTTGAAGTCAGCAACTTACAAAGTTAGGGTATGTGACCCTATTTATAGGCGTATACATTACCTGTACAAAAGACTAAACTAACCCTAATCTATACAAGTGAATCTAGTCTAAGTACAAAATAAATAAAAGTGTAATTTGTTCATCCGCATTAGTTCATGCGGATGAACAAGTCTTCATCAGCATTTGTGTTTGCTCACCAGCATTAGTTCATGCGGATGAATAAGTCTTGTCAGCATTTACTGTTGTTCATCCGCATGGACTAATGCGGGTGAACAATCTTTGTCAGCATTTCTTCAGTTCATCCGCATGGACAAATACGGATGAACACTTCTATTCAGCATTAGTTGTCTTGATCCGCATTTGTTAATGCGGGTGAACAAACACTTGTCCGCATTTGTTCACTAGTCATCCGCATTAACAAATGCGGGTGCTTTATACTTGTCTTTTCTTGTCTTCTGTTGTTTTCTGTAACTGATGTTCTCCAACCAGAACAACCTCCAACCACTTCTTGAGTTGGCAAGTATGATCCTTTCAGGGTCTAACATTAACTGTAAAACCCAACTTTTATATGTTATATTTTCGGCCGACCGGCATGATTTTGGAAATATGAAATGATATAAATTTTTATTACCAACAACCTTAAAAGATATTAAATTTAAAATATTTACAAATATAAATGAATGATTATATTACATGTTTTCTCTCAGTTCATTAGTAAGATTGGTTTTAATCGACAATGATTTGGCTTTATTAAATGCATCTCCCTCTTTATGTAGGTTAATCCTAACATTCTTGGCAAGAAAATCAAACAAATGATTCCATATAATCAGGTTAGTTAATTGTAAGTTATATAGTTACTTGCTCTAATAACTCATGCATTTATGCTTATGTGTTTATGGTGCAGGAGAAAAACAGAGCTGCAATCCAAGCTGCTGATAGGGTCATTCATCGTGCACAAAATTTGCTAAATTGGAAGTGGGATGAGGTTATTATATAAGCAGTTTAGTGGATGAATGTCAAGTTATTATTCCCAGCAGTTCTGACGATGATCTTCATGAAGATGAATTGAGTGATAGTGCTGATTCACTGCGGCGGTTCAAGATTCCAAGAGTCACGGTTCACAGTAGGAACCGAGTTGTCAAAATCTGATAGCTTTATATGTTTCATTCTAGGATGTCGTTTTCGTGTATCAGGTTTTATGTTTAAGTTTCTTTGTAAGAAGTAATCAAGATGAGTAGTGGTTGTTGTTTAGATACTATGCACTGTTTTAGTCTGACTCTTAGTGCATATGAATGTAAGTGGCTTTGTTAATTTTGGGCTTTAGCTGCTTCTAATTATAGTCTCTTTCATGTCAATTACTTGCTGGTGCAGTAAGTTTGTATGGCACTATGGATAAAGTAAATGATATAGAACTATGGGACAGTTGGTGCGCCCAATTTGTCATCTGTTTAGTATATGAATTGGATTAGAAAACTTTAACATAACAGATACTAAATGCGCCTTCTTATTAAGTCTTAAAGTAAATAAATTTTTTAGTGGTGTATGCTGCACTATCAAAACAGCTTCATAAAACTAAATCTAATGGATAACAAGATATCTTGCATAAAATAACAAACTAAATGAGAGTGGAAACTAACCATTTGTTTTAAGGCCATTTTCGTCCCTTGAACCGTTATGCTTCTAGAGGTGACTGAAGGAAAACCATTAACTTAAGAAAGAATATGATAATTAGTATATGTATAAAAATTGTTGCTTACCACCAAAAGCAAATTCTTTTATTTGCTGATGTTTATTTGCTTAGTTAAAAAGGTCAAGTGTAAATTGTAATCCTTTGATTTATTGGGTTTTCAAACTCTTTGTTGTAATCTTTTTGTGGATTCTAAGACTATGTTTTTGCCTGTTATCTTAAAGCTTTCTGATCAAATTCATATAATTCATTTTAGGGTAGGTATACATTCAGAATTAAGTTAGATCTATTACCATTGAGAGAGTGTGACTTACAAATGTAATTTTAAGTTCGAGTCTTGGTGACTTGGTCGAATTTCTCAGGTTTGGGTTGGGTTAGTCTATTGAGAGAGTCTGACTCACGCAATATTCAATGAAGGTTGTCCAGGAAAGACTTTCAATTACTATTAATGAGTTATTTTTTTTTTTACTTTTTCTACTCAATGCCCATATGCGGTTATGTAGGTAGTTTTTCCATGATTGTAGATGGTCCATTTTCTAGGCAATAACTTCCGGTTGAGTGTATGGTCCATGTTTATTATTTGTGTTTAATAACTCCTATACTATTGAATGGCATCACCAATTCTGAAGGCAATAACCATAATCTGACATTGGTAATCCTAATTTAGATCTTGAGTGTAGCTTCACCATTAGCTATGACGTTGTGAAGAAACCTGAAAACCTTGATGAATTGTTAGAGACAACAAATTTTCATCTTCAAATCTGCAGATCAAGCCTGCAGTGTGATTTTAAATGTAAGTTCCATCATTATTCATTATCAAGAGCATCTTAAAGATTTTCTTCTATTTCTTTTCTAATTTGATTTGATACTTCCTTTTTTTAGTTTTGCTAAAGGAACTGCAAGACCCATTGACGGTTCTCAAAACGAGTTGCAGGTTAGCTTCTTTCAAAGACCTTTTGGAACTATCGTCTTTATATTATATTTTAGTTTATTTTCATGTGTTTCCAGCATGTTCAGTTCTTAGAACCAGTTGGTGAACCCTTGCAGTCGGATTTGCGTTTACATGGCATTGGTACATGTTGTTGATTTTATAGTCTATGTTCTTCTTTAAGACGAATGTTATATTTTAATGGAGTTGTTTATTTGTTATTGGTGCTCAAGTATCATATCATGCCTTTTCTCTGTGCAATACAATTAAGTTATTGTAATAGTTTAGAAGCCTTTAATTTTACATGTATCTATTCAGCTTTTTTTGGCTCCCAAAATAAACAAATCAGATTGTTCCTGCAATTTGCCCATGATGATTAATTGAAGTATTCGTAAAATCTACCCCAATCATCAAAATTTAACCTCTTTTTGATTACCGAATGTGTGTTATTTTAGGGATAAATAAGAGAATAACAGTTTAGGACTATGTTTTGGTTTAGAGGTTTACATTATCGATGAAAATAGGATGTATCATAGGCTGTGAAATGTTGATAAATTGTAGGTATCATAGTCAATAGAGAGTAGATATATAGTAAGCATAATATTAGGAGGTGTCTTTGACTATTGTGATATGAATACATGTTTAGTACTAACAAGGATTGATATGTTAAATAGATAGAGATGTTTTTCGTGCTTGACTTAAATTTTATATTTCTAGTTGTGGTAAGTGTGGTGGTATGCATTTATGTACTTTGGTTTTCGATGAGGTTGATTATAGCGTGCCATCGTTTCAGTCAGTTGATTATGTATATCTAGTACGTGTATATGTTTACTTTCTTTAACCGTTGTATGTTTATAAATTTACTTATTGTATCATTCCATTAATGAGTGTTAAATAGATAATATTCATGCATTGAATTCCAAATGATGCCTGTTTATTAGTTAGCTCAAAGTTCATCTTATTATATACAACTATTTTGCTATTCATGTGTGCTTCTACATGATGTCGGTAATAAATATAATTTGTATTGGTACTTTCAGATATAGCAGGTTGCTTACGACCATGGCATGCTCTCGTATTTCCGATCTACGTCCTAATACGACATGAAAGTGGCGGATGACTGTTATGGTTTCCCGTGCATGGACAACATTCAACCCACACAATAATCATGTTCTGTCGTATGATATTGTTGTATCGGATCAGCACGTAAGAGGATACTGAAACTTTATATTTTTGTATTTACTCACGATCGTTCCCTATTAACGTAATATTATTCTTTCTTTTGTAGAATTGCTCAATACATGCAAGCATACCAGCTTATCTTATTCCTAATTTTAAAAATGAATTTACGGAGGGTCGTGTATACAGTATTTATAAGTTTGCGGTTCTTCCGTATGAGACACTTTATCGCCCAATTCATCGAGATTCCTATGTTCGCTTCACGCGAGCAACAATAGTTAATGAATGCCAAATGGAGGTGTCTTTGTTCACACGTTATGTTTTTGAACCTACTCCATTTAATGGCCTTCGGCATCGTCTTAATAACGACAAGTACTTAACAGGTTATAATTCTTTTATTCATTGGTTTTCATTTATTATTTTATTTTCTAACATCCCGACATACGCAGATGTTATTGGCATACTTCGTGTGTGGGGTTATGTTTCCAATCAATCTCGTGTAGTCCAATCGGTTGATAGTGATGTGCGAGACATTGTTATCGCTGATGTGTGGTATACCCTTTTTATAGTTATAGCAAATTGTTAAATTTAAATATGTTCTTAAAATATTTTGTTAATTATAATGACAACATATAGTGGCTCAGAGCTTAGATTGTCTTTATGGGGAAAGTTGGCGCGACATGTTGCTGACGATGACATTCGAAGTTATGGAAACCATAGCATACTTGTCGTTGTGACATCGTGCAAAGTTCAATTGTTCAATGGTATCGTCTTTTTATGCAAATTATTTTGTTATTTGATGGATGGCATGTAACATTTTACTTTTGTTTGTCAAAAGCGGATGCCCTTTGTTTGGTGTCAACTGTAGGATCCCATATATATCTAAACCCTCAGTCGCCCTTCGCTAATTCTTTCAAGACTATGTACGTTAGTCATATTCTTCTCCATGGTTTAGTCTATAATAATGATCCATTTTAATCATTAAGCTATCATAATGGGTGTTTTTAGTGAATACCGTCCTGTTACATTCAAATCATCGGAACATCAAGATGGGAATTTCAGGGTTACACGAATCTCTGATTTGTACAAAATTTTGCAAGACGGGGTTACGCTGGTACCACTCTAAGTTTTATGATAATTAAACTTCATTTCTTTGGTAATTTTTTCATAGTTTTATTTTATTTTTATTGTAGGGAGCAATGTTCAACATCAATGGTCTAATAATTGGGGTTGATTTAACAAATGAATGGACTTATATAAAGTGCAACACGTGTCGTAAGAAGATGACATTGGATGAGGATCAATACTTTTGTTCTGCCTGTAAAAAAAATGTTGTCAATCCACGTCAAGCGTAAGCGAGATAGAACTTTTCCTCCACCAGTTTTTTTCTTCTACTGATAATGCCTTTATATAGGTACAAACTAGAAATTCGTGTTGCTGATAACGGTCAAGAAATGATATGTGTTTTATTTGATGATGCTGCGCATGCTCTTCTTGGCATTACGGCGTCGGATTTACTTATGAGGAGTTTTACTGAGGTATATATGTTCTTATAAGCATTCTATGAGTGCTCCAGACAGTACTGTACACATATCCTCACACATAAATCTTTTTTGTGTCTTAATTTATAACTTTTCTAATAAACATACATGTGTGTTTGAATATTTTTGTGTATATTTGCATCCTTACCTTCTCCTATGTATTGTCTAGGGTATTGATAATCCGCACTGGATACCTGATTTTTTAATTGATAATTTATGTGCTAGAAGTGTCATTCTTAGAGTAAAGACTGATAAATTCAACTTGGCTCCTGAATATGTTCGATGCTTCACCGTTTCTAAATACCTCGGAGATGATGTGAATTTACTCAATAATCACTACCACATGTCGACTGTTGGAGCGAGTGCTGGTGCTCCAACAACCGATATTCTCTGCACTGAGGAGGAGGATGAAGGCGTTGAATTTTTTTCTAGAATTACAAGTGAAGAATGGGATATGGTTGCTGAGGCGTTATGGGGACCCCACACTTCTTCTTTTACAACAACATTATCGGTATATTTTGCCATCACTGTTTATTGCCGTATAAATTTACCTGTGTTTCATTTCTTTATGTTCTTTATTGTATTTTTAGGTTGTACTTGAAAATGATGATGAGGGAGGATCTACAAAGGATGTTTCAAATACATCTATTGTCGATTCAGCCAAACCTTCTACTCTCATGAAAATTCGTAGTATTCAAGACCGCAAAGGATCAAAAAGAGGCCTAAGCGCTTGGAGTACTAAAGTGATTGCACGTATGTTTTGATGACTTCAAAAAATTGTTCTATATGTTATATGTTTATTTAATTAATTCAATTATATTAATGATCTTCATTAAAACTTTTTTCCCTTTATAGGATGTATATTTGATAAACGCATGTTGTTTTGGTGTTTATCCAAGTAGGATTTGTTATAGACCTTTTTAGATTGAATATCACAATCTTCATGTTACCTTGTCTAGACCATATGCAGATGTTATTGGCATACTTCGTGTGTGGGGTTACAAACCATCATTTGAAAAATGAAGCAATGGGGTTACATAAAACCCAAGATGTGAAGTATATGGTGCAATGTATATGGTGCGATAAAAAACATACAAATATAAATTATCCACTTGAGCTGCGCAGATGAGACCTTGGGCCCGCCCAATTTTTCTTGTTAACATTTTGTCTCCTACATTACGTACAATTCTGTCATTCTAAGGGTTACAATATGCATTGTTGATACAGAGATGATGATATTAATTATGATTAATCATAGATGGCTTATTGGAAAAGAGAAGCTTGTAGTGGTAATGTCTAAATATGTGTTCCGGTAAGTTATATTATTTTAATTGAATATTAGAAACCATATATTTGATTCACAATAGTTTGAATTTGTTCTGTAGTATGGATATCATCTTAGTGTTTTGGTTGCAATTATGTATAGAAAAGTTGTTTTGTAGAAAATGCATCTAATATACTTTGATTGCAGTGACCTATTATCACCATACAAGACTTGAATTACAAAGCAGCTATGTAAAGAGCAAAGAAACTCCAGTAAGGTAGTTTTAAGTTTTGATGTCACTTCTCATAGAGTTTAATCAACTTTTGTTGTTAGATCATGTTGACAACGGTAGAGATATTTAGATAGCGTTAATTTTATTTTTTTCTTTTAATTTTTTAAAAGGTTCAGTTTGATTTTTATACATGTTGTTGGTCATGTCCTTGAGTTTAGGCAAGCCAACGTATTCTTTTGTTTCTCTTTTAACTTTTTTCTTTATATTTTCATATAGATTTATAGTTTATTTTCGCCACTGTTATTTTTCTCTGTTTAGTTTATAGTACAGATTAATATGAAAGCCGGTTTATTCAGTAGAAGATTGAAACAACTTTTGAGGAAAAGTTTTTAATATTCCCCAAGATCATTCGTCGTGCTCATAGTTTGATGACTGATCTCTTTGGCAACTGTGTCAAACCAAAGGTATATTTTATAGTCATCATCTGCGTATTGAAACTTATTTTGTAGCATGTAACCTTATGACATACATAAATGCGTAGTTGTGAGCATGGAACTGAAAGTTAGATAAAGGAGTTAGTTGGCCAACTTACAGGTCATGTTATGCCTCTTAGTATACAAATGTATGGTTGAGGGTCATACAAAAGGGATTATCATGCAAAAACCACTGATTTTTTTTATTAAAGATTGTATCTTGATAATATTTTTTGGGTTTGACCATTACCCTTGATTAGTCTTTAATAAAGTTCCTTAAGTTGGTTCTTTTGGAATATTTAATAATTCATACCACTTTCACCTCTAAGAGACATTGGTGGTTGTTTTGGTCATGCTAATTAGCTGGACAAAAGTAAAATAATTTCATGTATAAGTTTAGTCAACTTGGCTCATTGGGGTATAAAAAGCTTGATGATATTTTTGGACACACAACATTGTAGAATCTTGAGATATTTCATTAGTAAAATCTCAGCATCATAATCTTATCTATGCTCTTTTTGTGTGTAATCTTTGGATTCTATGTCTTTTTTATATACGCAATGTCAAAGTGTTGTATATGATTTTCAGAATGTTCAGGATCCTGAATGAAGCAACACAACCTATTAAGGGAGCATGAGGTTTCATATCATGGTCGTGTTCTAATGACATTTTACTTTATGACAAGAGGTAATTCTCAGAAGCAATAAAATGGGTGGGTAGGGTCCAAGTAAAAACCATAGAATTCTAAATGGGTCATGTTAGAAACCTGGTTGGTCCAATAAAGAATTTAGGCATTTTATTGAGTGTTTATAGGTATCACCAGGAAGGAATTAATTTTATAAAGAAGTATGAAGAGTTGTCAAGCTGCAAGAAGAAACTGAAAATCTAGGAATCTGCGAGTCCCCATTACTTTGATGTATCTTTATATGTATTTTAATGTTTGAATTCAAATACATGAAAAATCAAGTTTTGATATAATCTAACAATTTGCACGACAAATTAAAAGACATAAGATCGGGTCAACTGCAAATTAGGGCTTATAATCAAATAAACATCATATATGCAAATAGCAAAGGGTAAAAAGAACTTAAAATCAGAAAAGTAAATACAATCAGCTCACTTTATAAGTCATGGGTACTACCTCCTTGGAGACTGGGGTTGTGGATTCGTTCCAAATGTTCTAATCTAAGTACTCTCTCCAATAGGCTGATGATGTCTGGGGATGATTCCTGCAAGTCCAAATCATCAATATTGCAATCAAAGATCAGTGTGTCACAATACGCAATTGAATTCTTAAAAAATAAAGATTTAGGGTTACCTGTACTTCAATTTTTTGTCTTTTAATCAACTATGACCATCACTTCACTTTGGTCAGTTTGAATTTTGAAGCAGGGTTCTTCAATTTGCTAACATCTTCCAAAAAATTCCGACAACACCTGATAGTCACGAGTGAAGTTATTTATTTCACCTATTACATGAATCTGCAAAAATCATAATCGAATTCATCTAGTAAAAGGAAATCAACTGCCCTATTCAAAACAATCAACCACAAATAGGTTACAATCCAATCGTAGATCCAAAATTGATCATGATGAAAAAATTGCATGAAACACCAAGTCAAAAGATTAAATAATAACAAACCGTAATTTAAGTGATCTTGTGCTTCTACAAGTTGATCTGAAAACCCAATTTAGGTTTTACGGAATGAAAGATGAAGATAGAGAGTGTTTCGTTCTATAGAAACTGTGAGCAGTGACTCGGACGAGAGACCTTAAGGCACCATACAGATGATTTGTAAGCTTAGAATTGGGATTCACTATAATATTAATCTCGTGCAGGACCATTATTTTGGGTTGCCAACATCAAGTATAACTTTTTAATTTATGATTAAAAAATGACCAACTATATTAAAAAAAACTATCTCTACCAATCATAGATGGCTGACCAAAAATCCAATAGATGTATGAAGTTTGTTAATACAATAAAATGAACATCAAACAATGAATAGTTCATCTCTAAGGAAAACCATACCAAGTATGTTACTGGAAAAATGAAAATGTTAATTTGATATCAAGATTAAATGAAGCAAAATTATTATGTCATGTTACAAAATTATAAGACAGATATGTTGCGGTACGTTGATTTTAAGCCGTAGACTGTTTCTTCTTCCAAGTATGCGCTTCTAGAGCTAGGTTGAACAGAACCAAACCAATCATGGTGCAACCCTAAGATGCTTTCCCGCTAGCTAAAAGACATATAAACGGTTAATCCTAACATATATTCATTACTTCATGCCTATATATGATGGTGATGATGGATATACAACCATACCTTATAACTTAGATGTGGTTATTTGTTCGTAGACCTGTATAAAAACACATTAGATATACCTATATTTTTCATGTCAGCGTGTCAACAAAAAAGAAAAGAAAAATGATCTTTACACACAATCACGACTTTGTGCAGTTCCTATGTGCATGTATGGCAAGCAGTACAACTGCGTGGTCCATAGTTATAGACTCTTCCTTCAAGGTAGCATGTCTGCGTGTCACGCATCCAGAAATCTACAGTACATATATTACTGATAAGAAAATCAATAGTAATTCCTCACGCTAATTCAGCTCAAATCCCCTAACTCAGCAGAGCACCCATTTCCCTCAAATCTTTTCCTTTGTTAGTTTGAGTTTTGCTTCCAACTCAGCATGAAATTGAGAACTTTTTCCTTCAAAATATTTTCATACAGACTACGTCTGTTATTTGGTCGTTGCCAAATTGTTAGATTATATCATAAACTTGATTTATCATGTATTTGAATTCAAACATAAAAATACATATAAAGATACATCAAAGTAATGAGGACTCTCAGATTCCTAGATTTCAGTTTCTTCTTGCAGCTTGACAACTCTTCATACTTCTTTATAAAATTAATTTCCTTCATGGTGATAACCTATAAACACTCAAAATGCCTAAATTCTTTGTTGGACCAACCAGGTTTCTAACATGACCCATTTAGAATTCTATGGTTTTTATTTGGACCCTACCCACCCATTTTATTGCTTTTGAGAATTACCTCTTGTCATAAAGTAAAATGTCATTAGAACATGACCATTATGATGAACCTCATGCTCCCTTAATAGGTTGTGTTGCTTCATTTCAGGATCCTTAACATTCTGAAAAATAATATACAATACTTTGACATTGCGTATATAAAAAAAGACATAGAATCCAAAGATTACATACAAAAAGAGCATAGATAAGATTAAGATGCTGAGATTTTACTAATGAAATATCTCAAGATCCTAAAATGTTGTGTGTCCAAAATATCATCAAGCTTTTATACCCAATTGAGCCAAGTTGCCTTTAACTTATACATGAAATTATTTACTTTGGTCCTGCTAATTAGCATGAACCAAAAACCACCAATGTTCATTAGAGGTGAAAGTGGTATGAATTTTAAATATTCCAAAATAAAACCACTTAGGGAACTTATTACAGACTAATCAAGGGTAAATGGTCAAACCAAAAAATATTATCAAGATACAATCTTTAATAAAAACTCAGTGGTTTTTTGCATGATAATCACCTTTTGTATGACCCTGCAACCATACATTTGTATACTAAGAGGCATAAATGACCTGTAAATTAGCCAACTAACTCCTTTTGTCACACCCTCAAAATCACGTGCGGAGTTTTACCACGAGGCGTGTGAACAAACCAGGATCACAGTCAATAGTTACTTAGAACGACACTATATGCCACATTAAAAATAAAAACAACCAAAGTTCAAACTTTAAAACCATGCGGAAGCATTTTGTAAATAAGACAAACCCAAAATATAAAAAAATGCTATTTGGCAAAACTTGCGCCAACCCAAATATTTAAACACTCATAAATAGATACCAACAAATATGTCTTTAAAATAGAGTCTTAGAATGCATGCTGGACCCGTGTGGGGCTCCTAATGGCAAGCGAGTTAAAACCTGAGAATAGCATACTAAAATGTCAACACAATGGTGGTGAGTTCAAGAGTTTGCGTTTATCATAAACAATAACATTTACATAACATAAGAAGTGCATTGAAATAGATAGCTAGTCTATATTCACAAGTAATAGCCATAGTGATTTCACGATCGAAGCTGACTGTGTTGCGTTGTTGCCTCCCGTCACGACTTACCAGGTCGTGACGATATTTGTGTCTAGGACAATATTGCACCCGTTTGACCTCGAGTCGCACAGCTGGGGCTCGTCAGACCCAGTAGTACTACCCAAGATTTCCCGCTAGTTACCATTATTAACGATCCGAAAGTGTGAGGACTTTCAAGGTATTAAGCACTATGTTAAAACATACACAGCTTATAATAATAAAATAGCGTTTGAGTACAAGTATGCTACCTCCCCCAAGAAGAAGGTTTATAAAATAGAGGGGCATGAAACTCACCTGGTGTGTAAAGATAATGACTAAAGAGAAATGGGATAGGTGATGAAAACCCTTCAAAGGTTACCTAGACACAGAGTACTAAGTACATGTTCACAGAATCATAATGAAACCCTAAGTGCTTTACAAACCAAAGAACTCAAAGTTTTAGAAGACAAACACATTTGACCCCTTGACCCGTTTGACCCGCGGTGACATTATAGGTGAGATTCCATTCAAACAAGCATAACAGCCTATCACACATGATTAACATACAAACTGATTACATATACACTTCATTAACCACATGTACTAATTAGATCATCATACAGCAGATATCATACAAGTCATGCGAATCTCAAACTATTATCATGCTCATAAATCTAAAACACAAATAATACACCATACAAGGATCAAATCACGCATCACATGCCATGTGAAGCCACTCACGACTTCACACCCTAAACCCTGCCAATCCTATTAAGTAGGGGCCTCAGATTTGCACGTGTGTATGATGATCATTAACATACCAATTCCATAGCTCATATCATCCAAAATGTTATTCTTAATCAACCATCAATCAACAAAAGTCTCTAGCTTACCTATATGACTCATACCATGATTTTTCCACAACCAGCCCAAAAAGGTAATAAACCAAATTACATCATACAACCTAAAAAAAACATTTAATCACCTTAGAGACCATCCATGAACTCATTAGCATGGTCCTAATGTCCCAAAATGCTCAAATCATCCAATTTAAGGATTTGCACAAATAAAGTTTCCTTTTGGGAAGTACATCCCAAATTCATCAAACTCACACTACATTCTGAATTTACCATTTGCATACCAAATTAGTCCATAACAATATCTAGACATGATCAACAACATCTAATTGTCATGTTTCATCACAGTCAACATCAAAAGTTACTATTTTTAGCAAGGTAAGAACTACTACGTGCATTCTCACTTTCCCATGTTCATATCAACAATCTAGCATCTAATTATCATTATAAACACATCCATAACACCATTCATGATCAAATCATTGTTTCATGCAAATAAGTTACTATTCTTAGTACCTATGAACAATCCATCAAAATCCAAACTTGCTTGCATATATCGACGTTAAAATAACATGTATCCAACTTAACTAACACATATAACATCAACAATCAACAAACATTCAGCCTCCAATTCATCCAAATCAACAAAACTCTCGGCTAGAACCAAATACATGAAAGAAACAAGAAATAACCTTAAAATCGCAAAAAGGAACAAGCTTTGATGCTTCTAGTGTCTTCTAACCCTTGAAATCGACCCAATCCAGGCTTATTCGCTTGTTCTTGGCGATTCGCAAGGGTGAGGGAGAGGGATGCAATGTCGCGGCCGAATGTGTGTTCTAGGGTTTGGTTTTTGTGTTTTAATCAATTACTTTTGCATTAATTCCTTTTAACCCTTGCACTTTGTATTTTATAAAGATTAGGCTTTTTGAATAGTTTTTAAATAATTTTAACTACGAAACACAGTTATTATTAGTCACAAATAATAATCATGCATAATTTCCATTTGCCACAAACACAACGAAATAATTACAACACGTTTCTACTTTACGCTATAAAATTCACAGTTAATACTTAAGTCACATAAAACATAAGCATAAATTAATAATCACATAATCAGTTAAGTTATAACTAGTTTATCATTAATTATCATTACTAATTATTATTAAGTCACCACACGTCAACGACAACTAGTGTGTGTACACGACACGTGTATGCAAGACTTAACGGAACTAACGGAGTTTGGTAATGGAAAATTACCGGATGTCACATTATCCCCATGTTGAAAGAATTTCGTCCCGAAAATTGCATTACATGGTGAGTGTTCCATCACTGGTCTACTGCATTGGCACAAGGAAATCGAAATCGAGTGATTTTGGGTGAGTTTGTCACATCATCCCATGTTGAAAGAAATTTCGTCCCGAAATTTAATCAGTACCTTCGCCGGCTGCATCGTCTTTTCAACAGCTGAGATACTTACGCTTCATTTGGTCCTCCTCCCACGTTATTCCCTGGTCCACGTCTCGAGTTCCAACGAACTTTGATAATGGGTATCTTGCTTTGCTTAAGTGTCTTTACCTCTCGATCCATCACCTCAACCGGTTCCTCAATGAAGTGTAACTGTTCGTCTACTTGAACTTCTTCCAGCGGTACGACCATAGTTTCATCCGTTAGGCACTTTCTTCAATTTGAAACATGGAATACATCATTGATTCCACTTAGCGAATCAGGTAAGGCTAATCGATAAGCTACTGGACCTATTCTTTCCAAGATCTCAAATGGTCCAACATATCTCGGATTTAGCTTTCCTCGCTTACCAAACCGAATCACGCTATCTTTCCATGGTGAGACTTTCAATAAGACTTTGTCACCAACTTGAACTTCTAGAGGTTTTCGTCGCTTGTCAGCATAACTTTTCTGTCTGTCTGTGCTCTGCAGCCATACGGTTCCTATTTGCATAATCTTTTCAGTGGTCTCGTGCTACTAACTCAGGCCGTTAGCTAACTGTCGCCAATTTCACCCAACAAACTGGTGATCTACATTTTCTCCCTACAATGCTTTCAAAAGGTGCCGCCTTTATGCTAGTGTGATAATGTGTTGTAAGAAAATTCCACCAATGGTAGGTGAACTTCCCAATTATTCCTGAAGTCAATCACACAAGCCCGTAGCATGGTCCTCCAAGTCTGTATAGTACGCTCGCTTTGACCATCAGTCTGTGGATGATAAGCAGTACTCATATCTAATCGCGCACCTAAAGCTTTCTGCAACGACTGCCAGAAAGTGGGATGTGAAACGGAGATCACGGTCAGAAATAATTGAGATCGGTACTCCATGCCTTGAAACGATCTCCTTCAAATAGAGTCGAGTTAATTTCTCCATCTTGTCTGTTCCTTTATCGCTAGGAAATGAGCAGACTTTGTTAATCTATCCACTGATAACCCATATTGTGTCACAACCAGATATAAGTACGAGGTAACTTGTAATAAATCATTGATACTGATCCCACTTCCACGTAGGGATCTCGGTTTGTTGTAGTAGTCTTATGGCTTTTGGTACTCCACTTTACCTTTGAGCAGTCAGACACTTGCTCACATAGTAGCTACATCGCTTTCATATTAGGCCACAATATGCGCCTTCAGATCATAATACATCTTGTCAGATCCAGGATGTATAGAGACTTAGACTTGTGTGCCTCACTCATGACCAAGTCTCTCATATTTCCATGTAGAGGTACCAAAGTCTATCCATGAAGTAACGATTCCACCCACTTTTACTTCCAACTGTTTTTCATTCCCCTTAACGATTCAGACCCAATGTTTTCTGCTTTCAGAGCTTCTGTCCGAGCCTCTCGGATTTGTTCAGGTAACTGTGTGCTGATAGTAAGTTGCAAAGCTCTCAACGTCGAGGCATATAGTAGTTCTTTCGTACTCAGCGCGTCAGCAACTACGTTTGCTTTCCTCGATGATACTTGATAGCACAATCTAGTCGTTTAACAATTCACACCCAGCATCTTTGCCTCATTTCAACTCCTTTTGCTCAAAGAGGTGCTGGACTCTTGTGATCAGTGTAAATAGTGCATTTGGTACCGTACAAGTAATGTCTCCATATCTTTAAGGAAAACTACCGCACCCAGTTCCAAGTCATGGGTGGTATAGTTCTTCTCATGAATCTTCAATTGTCTAGAGGCGTAAGCTATCACTTTATCCCGCTGCATCAAGACGCATCCAAGTCCTTGAATAGACTCATCGCAGTAGACAAGAAGTCATCACTACCATCCGGTAACGCTAATATTGGTGCGCTACACAGTTCTGTTTCAGCAACTGGAAAGCAGATTCCTGATTCTCACCCCCATTTGATTGTTGTTACCTTATGAGTCAAGGCTGTGAGAGGTTGTGCATCTTAGAGAATCCTTCGATGAAACCATCGATAATATCCCGCTAATCCAAGGAATTGTCGTATCTCGCTTGGTGTCTTAGGAACATACCAATTCTTTATTGCTTCAATCTTAGCAGGATCAACATGTATTCCCTTCTCGTTGACAATAGACCCAAGAATTGTACCTCACGTATCCAGAAATCACACTTAGAAAACTTTGCATACAGTTGTTCTTTTCAAAGTAATTCCAAGATTAAACGTAAGTGCTCTCCATGTTCTTCCTCAGTCCTTGAGTATATCAATATGTCATTAATAAAGACGATAACAAACTGATCAAGATAGGTTTTGCACACGCGGTTCATAAGATCCATGAATACTGATGGTGCATTCATCAACCCAAATGGCCTGACAAAATTCATAGTGACCATATCGTGTACGGAAAGCAGTCTTCAAGATGTCCTTTTCTCGAACTCTCAGCTGATGATACCCATACCTCAGATCAATCTTAGAGTAAAGAGCTTGATCCTTGCAGTTGATAACAAAATCATCGATATGAGGTAAGGGATATCTATTCTTGATAGTGACCTTGTTCAGTCCCTATAGTCCAATGCACATTCGAAATGTACCATCTTCTTCTTCACAAATAGAACTGGCGCTCCCCAGGGCGATAACTCGGTCGGATGAACCCTTATCCAACAACTCTTGTAGTTGGGCGGATAATTCCTGCAGTTCGTTCGGAGCTAACCGGTACGGTGCTCAATTGGAGCGGCTCCTGGGGTCAACTCAATCTGGAATTCAACTTTGACGATGAGGCGGTAATCCAGGCGGTCTTCGGAAACACCTCGGGAAACTCACGAACTATGGGGATATCCTCTATCTTCTTTTCCTCGGTCTGTTTATCTGTGACGAGAGCCCAATATGGCCAGTCGCCCTTTCGTAACAACTTCTATGCCTTCATGAACCGAATGATGCCTATCATCGCACCACTCCTATCACTTCTGACCGTAAGGACTTCTTCAACAATGGGAATCCGTATGATCTTCTCATGGCATATGACTTCTGCTTGTTTATCGGAAAGCCAATCCATGCCTACTACCACATCAAAGCTTCCTAACGTACCAGGCATGAGATCTATGGTGAATGTATGACCAGCAAGCTCTATCTTGCAGTCTCTAAGAATATGCGTTACGTGAATCTATGTGTCGTTAGCTAACTCCACGGTTGTATTTAGATTCTAAGGCTGAGGGCCTATCACTTAAAAGACTACAGAACCTAGTGGACACGAAACTTCTATCGGCTCCGGTATCGAATAATACGGTAGCAAAACGACCATTAACCGAAATTTACCAGTTACTGTTGTAGATCGTTTAGAGCCTCACCTGGCCATGACAAAGCTCTTCCTTTAGCTCCATTGTTTATTTCACCATTGTTGTTGCCATTACCATTGTTGTTGTTATGTTTTTGCCATTACCATTCCTCTTAAGTTGGGGAAGTTGCGTTTGTAATGGCCTTCTTTCCTCACTCAAAACAACCTTTCTAGTTTCTTGTGATTGTTGTGGCTTTTTCATCAGTTCACCCCGTAGCTTTGGCTGCTGACCAATCTTCCTACAAAGTTGGCACTTGAAGTTATCACATCGCCCACATGGTGGTAGTTACACCGGTTGCACTTCGGCTGTCTTCCGCCATACCACCGGGTCCTTGATTTGAGGAGTCGCCTGGTGAAGCTTCGATTGTATCTTGATGACTTTCGTTGTTGACTGACTTTGCTTGCACTTTGTCTTCCGCCATACCACCGGGTCCTTGATTTGAGGAGTCGCCTGGTTGAAGCTTCGATTGTTATCGAACTTTCGTTGTTTTTGCTGACTTTGCTGCTGTTGTTGAGGTTGAGATAGGCTGCTGGATGACGATCCCTTGTTGCTTGAACCATCCCACTTGCGTTTATGGTCGGGCACTCTTGCCCCCGCGCGCCCGCTTAGGTAATCGACCTTGCTCGACTGCTTGCTAAGTCAGCCTGTGGGCTGTTCGGATAGCTTGTTGTATGGTAGTGGGGTTAGAGGCAGTTACCATACTTTGAATTTCGGGCACCAATCCCTGTATATAATGCTCAACCCTCTTGTGCATTTCATTCACCATCCCTGGGCATAAAGTGGGTAACTCATGAGTACGGGTTGTGTAGGCTTCAATTTTTGAGCCTTGCATTTTGAGTTGCCAGAACTCAATCTCCAGTTTCTGCACTTCATTTCGAGGGCAATATTCTTCGGTCATAATCCCCTTAAACTCATCCTAAGGTAGTTCATTAGCCATGGCTTGACCCAGCATTTTCACCTGGGCATTCCACCAGGAAATGCTGCGCCTTCCAATGTCCCGATGGCATACTTCACCTGATCAGCAGGCGGGCAGTTGCATTGTGCGAAGACAGGCTCTGTCTTCTCAAACCACCTTACAAGCCCTACAGCCCCTTCCATCCCGCTATAGGTATGGGGTTTACAGTCCATGAAGGACTTGTAGGTACATGGTGGTGGTCCTGTTTTGACAATCCCAAACATTAGTCAGATATCCTAGGCAATTAACTAGAATAATTAGTTTAACCTCTTGTTATCATTTACCAGCTGGTTGTCCCGGTTGGCAGCAGCCACTGCCGCCTGAACATGTTCGTTAATTAATGCCGCCAATTCCGCAGGCGTCATGTTTATGGCTCCGGCACCACGGCCTCCGGCGCCACGTCCACGACCACGCCCCGTCCTCTTCCACGTGCGTCCATATTTCACTTTACAATTCACAATTACAATAATGAGTAACATCCAACCATTAATCTCATCAAGGTACAGTAAACAATAAGAATAATGCATTCACCACAACCACAACATTTATAACAGAAATAATAACCAAAGATAAATAAATTGCAATTGAGTCACAAATATTCCATCAATGTCAAAATTTAAGTTTGTCAGTTGAGTGGGAAACAATCCTTCCCACATAGGTTTCAAAGAAGAGAACACACATAGTCTAAGTCATTTAAAGTAGAATCAGTCCAGTACGTCAGATCCGTCACTGTCCTCATCCATCCCTGTTGGTTCTTCTTAGGGGGCTTCCTGGGTTCCTCTTCCGGGTCTTCCTCATCAGGGTCCACCAATGGTGCAGGGGCTTCAATAACCTGAAGTGCTGCTAACTGTGCCTCTAAATCAGCAAACCTATCATCGATCACTATGTTATAGTGATCCTATGCGTCCATGCGCCCACTAAGTGCTACAACGTTGCCTGCCACGGTATGATGTCCACCAATGGCCATCGAGAGTCGCTCCTGAAGTGTCTCTACCTGGTAACGCAACTGACGCATATCAGATCGTAAGGCAGAGTTCTCATCAGTGAGTCCTCGGATACGCTGTCGCTTTGTGTCCAGTGTGGCTGCTAGGGCTGCAAATGCCTGCTCCAGAAGGATGCTCAAGGTAGGAAGAGTAGGCAATGCAGAGGCGGTCGATGACCTAGTCCTAGGTCGTGTCGGAGCTACTGGTGGTACACGCTCTCTATAAGCCATACGGTTTATGTAGGTAGGGTAGAAATCCCATTTCCGTGGAGGATCGAGCTCAGGAGGTATGAAAGGCTGATCCCAGTCTATCTCGCTAGGAGGATAAGGATGTCGGGGCTAGTTAAATCCCCTATCAGGTACGGGAGACGTAGGAGGTGACTCAGATCGTGCAGGTCTCTTGCCCAAATTTCTGGACGACGATGCCATGCTGCGAAGTACGTGTTGCGTATGCCAATGAGTATACAGTAAGGAGAGTAAGCGATAAGTAACTAACAACTGTGCAGTTATAGTCTAGTGTGTGTATGCAACCTAGTTCCCTATAACCAATGGCTCTGATACCAATCTGTCACACCCTCAAAATCCACGAGCAGAGTTTTACCGCGAGGCGTGTGAACAAACCAGGATCACAGTCAATAGTTACTCAGAACGACACTATATGCAACTTTTAAAATAAAACCAACAAAAGTTCAAACTTTAAAACCATGCGGAAGCATTTTGTAAATAAGACAAACCCAAAATATAAAAAAATGCATATTTGGCAAAACATGCGCCAACCCAAATATTTAAACACTCATAAATAGATACCAACAAATATGTCTTTAAAATAGAGTCTTAGAATGCATGCTGGACCCGTGTGGTGCTCCTAATGGCAAGCAGAGTTAACAACCTGAGCATAGCATACTAAAATGTCAACACAATGGTTGGTGAGTTCAAGAGTTTGCGTTTATCATAAACAATAACATTTACATAACATAAGAAGTGCATTGAAATAGATAGCTAGTCTATATTCATAAGTAATAACCATAGTGATTTCGCGATCGAAGCGGACTGTGTTGCGTTTGTTGCCTCCCGTCACGACTTACCAGGTCGTGATGATATTCGTGTCTAGGACAATATTGCACCCGTTTGACCTCGAGTAGCACAGCTGGGGCTCGTTAGACCCAGTAGTACTACCTAAGATTTCCCGCAAGTTACCATTATTAACGATTCGAAAGTGTGAGGACTTTCAAGGTATTAAGCACTATGTTAAAACATACACAGCTTATAATAATAAAATAACGTTTGAGTACAAGTATGCTACCTCCCCCAAGAAGAAGGTTTATAAAAATAGAGGGGCGTGAACTCACCTGGTGTGTAAAGATAATGACTAAAGAGAACTGGTGATAGGTGCAAAGACAACCCTTCAAAGGTTACCTAGAACACAAGAGTACATAAGTACGTGTTCACAGAATCATAATGAAACCCTAAGTTCTTTACAAACCAAAGAACTCAAAGTTTTAGAAGACAAGACACATTTGACCCAGTTGATCTGTTTGACCCGTTGGTGACATTATAGGTGAGATTCCATTCAAACAAGCATAACAGCCTATCACACATGATTAACATACAAACTGATTACATATAACACTTCATTAACCACATGTACTAATTAGATCATCATACAGCCAGATATCATACAAGTCATGCGAATCTCAAACTATTATCATGCTCATAACATCTATAACACAAATAATACACCATACAAGGATCAAATCACGCATCACATGCCATGTGAAGCCACTCACGACTTCACACCCTAAACCCTGCCAATCCTACTAAGTAGGGGCCTCAGATTCGCACGTGTGTATGATGATCATTAACGTACCAATTTTCCATAGCTCATATCATCCAAAATGTTCATTCTTAATCAACCATCAATCAACAAAAGTCCTAGCTTACCTATATGACTCATACCATGATTTTTCCACAACCATGCCAAAACAGGTAATAAACCAAATTAACATTCATACAACCTAAACAACACATTTAATCACCTTAGAAACCATCCATTAACTCACTAGCATGGTCCTAATGTCCCAAACATGCTCAAATCATCCAATTCAAGGATTTGCACAAATAAAGTTTCCCTTTTGGGAAAGTACATCCCAAATTCATCAAACTCACACTACATTCATGAATTTACCATTTGCATACCAAATTAAGTCCATAACAATATCTAGACATGATCAGCAACATCTAATTGTCATGTTTCAACCAACATTCAGCCTCCAATTCATCCAAATCGCACAAAACTCTTGGCTAGAACAAAATACATAAAAGAAACATGAAATTAACCTTAAAATCGCAAAAAGGAACAAGCTTTGATGCTTCTAGTGTCTTCTAACCCTTGAAATCGATCCAATCCGAGGCTTATTCACTTGTTCTTGGTTGAATTCGCAAGGGTGAGGGAGAGGGATGCAATGTCGCGGCCGAATGGGTGTTCTAGGGTTTGGTTTTTGTGTTTTAATCAATTAAGTTTTGCATAATTACCTTTTAACCCTTGCACTTTGTATTTTATAAAGATTAGGCTTTTTGAATAGTTTTTAAATAATTTTTAACTACTAAACACAATTATTATTAGTCACAAATAATAATCATGCATAATTTCTATTTGCCACAAAACACACGAAATAATTACAACATGTTTCTACTTTACGCGATAAAATTCACAGTTAATACTTAAGTCACATAAACACATAAGAATAAATTAATAATCACATAATCAGTTAAATTATAACTAGTTTATCATTAATTTATCATTACTATTTATTATTAAGTCACCAACGTTCAACGACAACTAGTGTGTGTACACGACACGTGTATGCAAGACTTAACGGAACTAACGGAGTTTGGTAATGGAAAATTACCGGATGTCACACCTTTATCTAACTTTTAGTTCCATGCTCAAACAACTACACATTTATATATGTCATAAGGTTATAATGCTACAAAATAAGTTTCAATACGCAGATGATGACTATAAAATATACCTTTGGTTTGACACAGTTGCCAAAGACATCAGTCATCAAACTATGAGCACGACGAATGATCTTGGGTAATATTAAAAACTTTTCCTCAAAAGTTGTTTCAATCTTCTACTGAATAAACCGGCTTTCATATTAATCTGTACTATAAACTAAACAGAGAAAAATAACAGAGGAGAAAATAAACTATAAATCTATATGAAAATATAAAGAAAAAAGTTAAAAGAGAAACAAAAGAATACTCACTAAATACCTTATCTATGCACATTCATCTGCTAGCTTTACCACTATATTTCACCATCATCTTGGCCCCAAAGTAATAAATTTCACCAGTCTAATGCATCTCTCGTCTGCAATTCAGGTTTTCTTTATATTATTTTGTTATAGAATTCAGTTACACTGAATGAAACTTGATTACTTATTCTCACTTGCAGGCTGAATCGAACATGTATTTCTTTTTATTGATTCACTAATGCACTCCAAGTGTTTGATAATATGCCTTATTGAAAATGGTATATCTTTGTGCTTAAAAACCTTGAGAAGTTAAGCTTTGGTGGGGTGGTTACTTTTATTAACTGTATCCTATAGAAACACAACTACATGCAACAACATCCTTCATTTATGCAAAATACAAGTAACCTATGATGCTAACAAAAGTAAAAAAAAATAACTCATTAATAGTAATTGAAAGTCTTTCCTGGACAACCTTCATTGAATATTGCGTGAGTCAGACTCTCTCAATAGAGTAACCCAACCCAAACCTGAGAAATTCGACCAAGTCACCAAGACTTGAACTTATAATTACATTTGTAAGTCACACTCTCTCAATGGTAATAGATCTAACTTAATTCAGAATGTATACCTACCACAAATTGAATTATATGAATTTGATCAGAAAGCTTTAAGATAACAGGCAAAAACATAGTCTTAGAATCCACAAAAAGATTACAACAAAGAGTTTGAAAACCAAATAAATCAAAGGATTACAATTTACACTTGACCTTTTTAACTAAGCAAATAAACATCAGCAAATAAAAGAATTTGCTTTTGGTGGTAAGCAACAATTTTTATACATATACTAATTATCATATTCTTTCTTAAGTTAATGGTTTTCCTTCAGTCACCTCTAGAAGCATAACGGTTCAAGGGACTAAAATGGCCTTGAAACAAATGGTTAGTTTCCACTCTCATTTAGTTTTTATTTTATGCAACATATCTTATTATCCATTAGGTTTAATTTTATGAAGCTGTTTTGATAGTGCAGCATACACCACTAAAAATTTACTTACTTCAAGACTTAATAAGAAGGCGCATTTAGTATCTATTATGTTAAAGCTTTCTGATCCAATTCATATACTAAACAGATGACAAATTAGGCGCACCAACTGTCCCATAGTTCTAAATCATTTATAGTGCCATACAAACTTGCTGCACCAGCAAATATTTAACATGAAATAGACTATAATTAGAAGCACCTAAAGCCCAAAATTAACAAAGCCACTTACATTCATATGCACTAAGAGTCAGACTAAAACAATGCATATTATCTAAACAACAAGCACTACTCATTTTGATTACTTCTTGCAAAGAAACTTAAACATAAAACCTGATACACGAAAATGACATCCTAGAACGAAACATATAAAGCTATCAGATTTTGATAACTCGGTTCCTACTGTGAACCGTGACTCTCGGAATCTTGAACCGCCGTAGTGAATCAGCACTATCACTCAATTCATCTTCATGAAGATCATCGTCAGAACTGTTGAGAATAATAACTTGACATTCATCCTCTGAACTGCTTATATCAATAACCTCATCCCACTTCCAATTTAGAAAATTTTGTGCACGATGAATGACCCTATCAGCAGCTTGGATTGCAGCTCTGTTTTCCTCCTGCACCATAAACACATAAGCACAAATGCATGAGTTGTTGGAGCAAGAAACTGTGTAATTAACAATTTACTAACCGGATTATATGGAACCATTTGTTTGATTTTCTTGCCAAGAATGATAGGATTAACCTACATAAACAGGGAGATGCATTTAATAAAGCCAAATCATTGTCGATTAAAGTCAATCTTACTAATGAACCAAGAGAAAACATGTAATATAATCATTCATTTATATTTGTAAATATTTTAAATTTAATATCTTTTAAAGTTGTTGGTAATAAAAATTTATATCATTTCATATTTCCAAAATCATGACAGTCGGCCAAAAATATAACATATAAAAGTTGGGTTTTACAGTTAAGAGTATTGTATTATTGGGCAATAACTTGATCGGTCAAAACTAATAAGTTTACTGAAGCAATGGTCTAAAATCATGTATTAATAACGTTATATTTGATCTTTTGTGATAAGCTATTGATTAATATTTGAACGACTTAAAAGCAAACTGAACTTCACCAAATAAAGTGACAAAAAAATATACTTCTAGAAATGGAATTTTTCTATATAGAAAACCTTCTACCAATAGAAAAAACGTGGACCGAAAAAGTTTTAGCGATTTTCGGTTGTGGAGATCGAATCATTGATAAAATACAGTAATATAATGGTATCGATATTCTTCTGTTAGTGTCCGTCTCATTCTTTATGGCACCAACATGAAACCTTAAAATACCCTATTTGAATACAACTCAGTTTTAACAAAATTTATTCATGAAAATCAAGAAAAAAAAATTTAATTAACGCATGTAAATTACCGAGTATAAATCATTATACTATGAAGGTCAATGTAAATTACTGAAGATAAATCATGTGATGATCTACGAGATGAAAAAATTATTTAAACTATAACGATGGGATTTTTGCTAATTGATACATAAAATACCACAACATATTTTTAACTCCATGGATTTCTTACCACCACCCACAAGTATTTTCATGCCTCAGCGTTTTGATTAAAGATACACGTAATGAACAACGATCTAAAGAAATTAGGACGTAGAATATAATGAACTTTATTGACCAACGCTTCACTAATTTACAACGTTTTCAATAGACATGTGATATATTTAATTAGGGACTGTGATTATCAAGATAAAGAAATAAGGACGCAGGATATCATGAATCATCAACAACGATATAGGAGAAGAAGGGTTTATCAAGACTTTAGTGATGGATTTTTTCTATTTGATACGTATAATAGCATAACATCCTTTTTATATTATAGATTTCTTACCGCCCCTCATAAATAATTTAATGCATCAGTCTTATGATTACTTCGGGAAACGCAATTTCAACCACAACTAAACAAAATCACACAGTGGTTTTTTTATGCTTTGCTCAGTCGATTATTGGTTGGGCAGATTATCCTATTAATTTAATTATTTTTTTATCCTAAGCTTCTCTGCTTTCCCTCTTTTGCGATCCACGTGTGATATTATTAACTGTGTGATAAGATTAGCAAGAAAATAATATTAGGTCTAAGAATTTCATGATTCGTTTGGAATGATCTAGGAGATGAAAACTATATTGTGACTTTAGTGATGGTTTTTTACTTATGGTTACATAAAATAGCATAACATCCTTTTAAACCCATAGATTTCTTACCACCACCCATAAATATTTTCATGCCTCAGGGTTATAATTAATGACGTACGTAATGAAGAACGATCTAAAGAAATTAGGACGTAGAATATAATGAACTCTATTGACCGACGCTTCACTAATTTTCAACGTTTTCAATAGACATGTGATACATTTAATTGGGGGCAGTGATTATCAAGATAAAAAATAAGGACGTAGGATATCATGAATCATCAACAATGATCTAGGAGAAGAAGGGTTTATCAAGACTTTAGTGGTGGATTTTTTTCTAATTAATACGTATAATAGTATAACATCCTTTTTATATCATGGATTTCTTACCACCCCTAATAAATAATTTAATGCATCAGTCTTATGATTACTTCGGGAAACACAATTTCAACACCAACTAAAAAAAATCACACAGTGGTTTTTATGATGCTTTGCTCAGTCGATTATTGGTATAATCGTTGGGCAGATTATTAACTATGCGATAAGATTAGCAAGAAAAAAAATATTAGGTCTAAGAATTTCATGATTCGTCTAGAATGATCTGGGAGATGAAAACTTTATTGGAACTTTAACGATGGTTTTAGCATAACATCTTTTTAAACCCATGGATTTCTTATCACCACCCACAAATATTTTGATGCCTCGAGGTTATGATTAATGACACACGTAATGAAGAACGACCTAAGGAAATTAGGACGTACAATATAATGAACTCTATTGACCGAAGCTTCACTAATTTTCAACGTTTTCAATAGACATGTGATATATTTAATTGGGGGCGGTGATTATCAAGATAAAAAATAAGAACGTAGGATATCATGAATTATCAACAACGATCTGGAAGAAGAAGGGTTTATCAAGACTTTAGTGATGGATTTTTTCTATTTATTACGTATAATAGCATAACATCCTTTTTATATCATGGATTTCTTACCGCCCCTCTTATAATTACTACGGCAAAAACAATTTCAACCCCAACTAAACAAAATCAGAGAGAGCTTTTTTTGATGCTTTGCTTAGTCGATTATTGGTTGGGCAGACTATCCTATTAATTTAATTATTTTTTGTCCTAAGCTTCTCTGCTTTCCTTCTTTTGCGATCCACGTGTGATATTATTAACTGTGTGATAAGATTAGCAAGAAAATAATATTAGGTCTAAGAATTTCATGATTCGTCTGGAATGATCTAGGAGATGAAAACTTTATCGTGACTATAGCGATGGTTTTTTACTAATGGTTACATAAAATAGCATAACATCTTTTTAAACCCATAGATTTCTTACCACCACCCACAAATATTTTCATCGCTCAGGGTTATAATTAATGAAGTACGTAATGAAGAACGATCTAAAGAAATTAGGACGTATAATATAACGAACTCTATTGACCGACGCTTCAATAATTTTCAACGTTTTCAATAGACATGTGATATATTTAATTGGGGGCGGTGATTATCAAGATAAAAAATAAGAACGCAGGATATTATGAATCATCAACAACGATCTAGTAGAAGAAGAGTTTATCAAGACTTTAGTGATGGATTTTTTCTATTTATTACGTATAATAGCATAACATCCTTTTTATATCATGGATTTCTTACCACCCCTCTTATATTTACTACGGGAAAAACAATTTCAACCCCAACTAAACAAAATCAGATAGTGCTTTTTTTGATGCTTTGCTCAGTCGATTATTGGTTGGGCAGACTATCCTATTAATTTAATTATTTTTTGTCCTAAGCTTCTCTGCTTTCCTTCTTTTGCGATCCACGTGTGATATTATTAACTGTGTGATAAGATTAGAAAGAAAATAATATTAGGTCTAAGAATTTCTTGATTCGTCTGGAATGATCTAGGAGATGAAAACTTTATCGTTACTTTAGCGATGGTTTTTTACTAATGGTTACATAAAATAGGTTTTTCAAATTTTAGGTTTTACAAATTGAACACCCTGATCTTTCTTACCACCACCCACAAATATTTTCATCCCTCAGGGTTATAATTAATGATGTACGTAATGAAGAACGATCTAAAGAAATTAGGACGTAGAATATAAGGAACTCTATTAACCGACGCTTCACTAATTTTCAACGTTTTCAATAGACATGTGATATATTTAATTGGGGTTGGTGATTATCAAGAAAAAGAAATAAGGACGCAGGATATTATCAATCATTAACAACGATCTAGGAGAAGAAGGGTTTATCAAGACTTTAGTGATGGATTTTTTCTATTTGATATGTATAATAGCATAACATCCTTTTTATATCATGGATTTCTTATCGCCCCTCATAAATAATTTAATGCATTAGTCTTATGATTACTTCGGGAAACACAATTTCAACCACAACTAAACAAAATCACACAGTAGTTTTTTTATGCTTTGCTCAGTCGATTATTGGTTGGGCAGATTATCCTATTAATTTAATTATTTTTTATCCTAAGCTTCTCTGATTTCCTTCTTTTGCACCGTGTGATAAGATTAGCAAGAAAAAAAATAATAGGTCTAAAAATTTCATGATTCGTCTGGAATGATCTAGGAGATGAAAATTTTATCGTGACTTTAACGATGGTTTTTTACTAATGGTTACCTAAAATAGCATAACATCTTTTTAAACCCATGGATTTCTTACCACCACCCTCAAATATTTTCACGCCACAGGGTTATAATTAATGACGTACATAATGAAGAACGATCTAAAGAAATTAGGACGTAGAATATAATGAACTCTATTGACCGACACTTCACTAATTTTCAACGTTTTCAATAGACATGTGATATATTTAATTGGGGGCGGTGATTATCAAGACAAAAAAATAAGAACGCAGGATATCATGAATCATCAACAACGATCTGGAAGAAGAAGGGTTTATCAAGACTTTAGAGATGGATTTTTTCTATTTATTACGTATAATAGCATAAAATCCTTTTTATATCATGAATTTCTTACCGCCAGTCTTATAATTACTACGGGAATATCAATTTCAACCCCAACTAAACAAAATCAGACAATGTTTTTTTTATGCTTTGCTGAGATGATTATTGGTTGTGCAGATTATTCTATTAATTTAATTATTTTTTATCCTAAGTGTAAGGCCCCGTTCCCGGAGACCTCACAGTTGGACATTCACAGCACTATTCATAAAAACATTTCATAATTCATTATCACAATGCAGCGGAATTTAAAATTTTAAAAGCCAGTCATTAATTTATAAACGCTGTTGCTAAGTAATACATGTTTGGTACAGTTACAAAAGATCATTTGTTTGCATTACAAAACAAAAATGTTATATTCATGAATGGATGTTAGCCTTGTCCCGACGAGTAGCCTCCCCGAGTGCTATCCTCAGCAATATTACCTGCCAACTGAAAACGCATAAAAGTCAGCTTTGCTAAGTGAGTCCTAGTTTTAAAATCATAAAAATATCTTGATAGATTTGTATACAAAATACTTCATAAAGAAAATATCTTATCTTTTTTTCGGATGTGATCACACATCATACATACAAATCATATCCATTACATCATCACCATTCTCTTTCTTGCTTATTTATTATTATCTTTCACTGTCGATATGGACCAAAGTGCTATACCCTCCATATAATGCGCAATAACCTGGTATTGGGCCTTGAAGTCTATAAATAGACTCCATCTGTGGTATATGCTGGCACCAGTACCGGGGCAGCAACAGTGGTCCCCTCAATCTTCAAGATTGGCCCTGTGTACATCCTTTAGGTTAGCTAAACCGTACACAGTTGAGCTAACGACAACATGGTCGTGCACCTCCTGTAAATTTTACTTGCAAGTCTTTCATTCTTTATGTTCCACTTTTCGTTAATATTAATCTTTCACTTAATTAATAATACTTCATAATTACGAACAAACCACATAAGGCCACATAATAGTATCATAATAGGCACATAAGGGCAGCACACATCATGCATAAGATAATCAAATAAAAGCATCAAGTCAACCATGGTCAAATCCTAATTTCTGATCTTCCAAAATCCCAGAAAATTCCTTAAGTCCTAAAGAAATGCGGATGAATAGAACCAATGCGGGTGAACAAAACCAATGCGGGTGAACAACTTGCAAATGCGGGTGAACAACTTGCAAATGCGGATGAACACTTGGTAATTACTGTCTTAAAAGAAATGCTGATGGACACTGTAGCAAATGCAAATGTATAAAAGAAATGCCGATGGACACTGTAGCAAATGCGCATGTATAAAAGAAATGCTGATGGACACTGTAGCAAATGAGCATGTATAAAAGAAATGTTGATGGACACTTAGGCTGAATTTAGGCAAATGCAGGTGAACAAAAGTGAATGCGGGTGAACAAAGTGAATGCGGGTTAACAAAACACTTAGGCAATTATCACAGTGTAAATGCGGATGAACCATCAGACCTGTAAATGAGACTTATGCTATAACCAGTTCTAAAACCTCATTCCCATACATTTTCTTAGCATAGATCTATCATGCTAAACTCTTAGAACAAGCTTACAACCTCATAAAGCACAGAAATTCATACACATATACACACGGTTATCATACATAACGGTTGTAAAACATTTTAAATGCATTTTCAGCCCTAAAGAAGTTTTAAAAACATAGAACCGGGGTCATAGAACTCACCTAGTGTAGCAAACAAGCAAAACTCCTCCGAACCTGCTTGTACACGAGTTCGAACACCTAAACAAGCAAAACAACCAACCAAAACACATACAACATTTAGAAATCGGTTTCTAAGGTGGAAAACCTCAAAGAACCGAGCCAAACTTCAACAAAAACCTACTAACCTTGAAGATTTCAGTTCTAATTCCTTCTTGGAACTGAGAGAGCTGGTCTGCAGCTTTCTTTCTTCATCTTTTCGGTCAAACAACAGCAGCAGTAAGATGATATGGGCGGCCATGCCTATATAAAGTGCATTTTGACTTTTTGGTACTATTTACTCAAAGCACCCCTCAACTTTGCCTTCTTTTTATTTTCTTCAAAATACTTTTCTTTCCTTTTTATTTTGACCGAGGTTTCGGGTGTTACAAGTCTACCCCCCTTAAAGAGGTTTCGTCCCTGAAACCTGTCACTCTTCGAATAACTGTGGGTAATGCTGTCTCATCTCTTCTTCAGTCTCCCACGTAAACTCAGAACCCTTTCGGTGTTTCCATTGCACCCGCACAAGTGGAACCACTTTATTCCTCAACCTTTTCTCCTTTCAATCGACGATTCCCACCGGTTGCTCCACATAATTGAGTCGTTCATCCACTTCAACATCATCCAATGATACAATCATATCTTCGTCCGCTAAGCATTTTCTTAGATGAGATACGTGGAATGTCGGGTGAATCCCACTTAACTCATCGGGCAATTCTAGACGATAGGCTACCTCCCCTACTCGTGCAATGATTCGAAAAAGCCCTATGTATCTCGGGCTCAGCTTGCCCCTCTTCCGAAACCGGATGATCCCTTTCCAAGGTGAGACCTTCAACATGACTCTATCACCCACGTTGAATTCAATCGGTATACGTCTTTTGTCGGCATACGACTTCTGCCTATCTTTCGCCGCCTTCATAAAGGCTTTGATCTATTCCAACTTTTCGGTCGTAGCCTCGATCACCTCGATGCTTCCCAATTCTTTCTGCCCAATATCTCCCCAACACACGGGCGTTCTACACCTCCTACCGTACAACATCTCGTATGGCGGCATACCGATACTGGCATGATAACTGTTGTTGTACGAGAACTCTGCTAACGGTAAGTGATCATCCCAATTTCCCCCAAAGTCGATCACGCAAGCACGAAGCATATCCTCGAGCGTCTGGATCGTCCTCTCAGACTGACCGTCTGTTTGAGGATGGTAAGCCGTGCTAATATGTAGCCTCGTCCCCATGGCATCATGAAATCTCTTCCAGAACTTTGACGTGAACCGGGTGTCACGATCCGACACGATAGACACCGGCACACCATGACGAGCTACAATCTCTTTGATGAACAGATCCGCCAATCTCTCAGATGAATACGTCTCGCGGATCAGTAGGAAGTGAGCACTCTTTGTCAACCAATCAACTATCACCCATATGGTATCGTACCCCCTCGCAGTACGGGGTAACTTCGTGATGAAATCCATGGTGATGTGCTCCCACTTCCACTCGGGTATATCCAACGGTTGGACTTCCCGTATGGCATTTGATGCTTTGCCTTCACTTGTAAGCAAGTAAGGCACTTACTCACACACTCTGCCACGTCACGTTTCATACCCGGCAACCAGTAGTCTTTCTTCATGTCTTGATACATCTTGGTAGTGCCGGGATGAATGGAGTATCGAGTTTTATGAGCTTCGTCCATAATTCGCTCACGTAGATCCTCGACATATCGAGGAATCCACATCCGTCCAAAGCGGGTTTTAACACCGTGGGTATTCTCCCCCAATTCTGCTACTAGACCTCTCATTCGTTCGGAGTTGAGGCGATCTTCTTTTAACGCCTCATTTTGAAACTCTTTAACTTGCGTTATCACCTCTGAGGTCATCACCAACTGATACGCCTTTACCCGAATCGGTTCGGGTCTCTCCTTCCGGCTAAGGGCATCGGCCACTACGTTGGCCTTGCCCGGGTGGTAATGGATCTCGCAATCATAGTCTTTGATCAACTCCAACCACCTTCTCTGCCTCATGTTGAGATCTTTCTGCTCGAAGAAGTATTTCAAGCTCTTGTGATCCGTGAAGATTGTGCACTTGGTCCCGTATAAATAGTGCCTCCAAATCTTCAACGCAAAGACCACCGCAGCCAATTCTAAATCATGAGTGGGGTAATTAACTTCGTGGGTCTTTAATTGTCGGGACGCGTAAGCTATCACTCGTCCACGTTGCATTAGCACGCAACCCAGTCCCGAATAAGATGCATCTGAATACACCACTAAGTCTTCACTTCCTTCAGGCAATGTTAAGACAAGAGCTTGAGTTAATCTTGCCTTTAACTCCTCAAAAGCATCCTCTTGTTCCCGACCTCACACGAACTTCACATCCTTGCGGGTCAACTTAGTCAAAGGTGAGGCTATCTTGGAAAAGTCTTGAATGAACCTTCGGTTATAGCCCGCTAAACCCAAGAAACTGCGAATCTCGGATGGCGTCTTTGGAGACTTCCATTGCATCACTGCCTCAACTTTTGCCGGGTCCACCATAATTCCTTCGGCATTCACCACATGACCCAGAAATTGAACCTCGCGTAACCAAAAAGCACACTTAGAGAATTTAGCATATAACTTTTCTCTCCTAAGTGTCTTCAACACTTCACGTATGTGATCGGCATGTTCTTCTTTGCTCTTCGAATAAATCAGAATATTATCAATAAACACAATCACTGATTTATCTAACATCGGCCGACACACTCGGTTCATCAAATCCATAAAGGCAGCTGGCGCGTTAGTTAAACCGAATAACATGACGAGAAACTCGTAATGTCCATAACGTGTGCGGAAAGTTGTCTTAGGAATGTCTTGCTCCTTCACCTTCAACTGATGATAACCCGATCGGAGGTCTATTCGGGAAAACCAACTGGCACCTTGAAGCTGGTCAAACAGATCATCAATCCTTGGTAGGGGGTATCTGTTCTTCACTGTCAACTTGTTCAACTCCCGATAGTCTATACACATTATCATACTACCGTCTTTCTTCTTTACGAATAATACCGGAGCACCCCAAGGAGAGATACTCGGTCTAATAAACCCCTTGTCCATTAGTTCCTGTAGCTGATCCGTCAATTCTTTCATCTCGGTCGGAGCTAACGATACGGTACCTTGGCAACGGGTTGCGCACCGGGTATCAGGTCGATCTGAAATTCTATCTCACGGTCCGGTAGCACACCTAGTAAGTCTTCTGGGAACACGTCTGGGAACTCACACACAACGGGCACTTCTGACAATTGTGGTATCGACGCGTCCATATCCTTTACGTATGCCAAGTAGGCACAACATCCGCGCCTCATACACTTCTCTGCTATTGCCATCGAAATCACTTTTGGAACCGTAGCGACGCGATCACCATAAACTATCACTGAACTACCATCGGGTGCAACTAACCAAATCATCTTCTTCCGACACACGATGTTTGCCTCATAGGCTGCCAACCAATCCATCCCCAGAACTACATCAAATCCGCCTAGGGGCATCACAAATAGTTTAGCAGAGAACCTATGGCCTTCTAACTCTATGCCACAATCCTCAATCATATCAAAAATTCTGGTAGACTTACCAATATCAGTTTCTACATCAAAAGGTTCATCAATGCTCCTACTACTAACAGACAATTTAGCACAGAAGACAGCAGATATGAAACTCCTACTAGCACCAGAATCAAATAATACAGAGGCACAAGTTTGGTTTACTAGGAACACACCTGACACGACGTCGGGGTCTACCCGGGTTTCCTCTCGGGTCATCGTGAAGGCTTTTGCACTTGCCCTCTGCCCTCCTTCCGGCCTCTTCTTCAACCCAGAATTTTCAGCCATTGGCTTCTTGCAATCCTTGTTCATATGGCCGATTTCACCACAGTTAAAGCACCGTGGGGCTCTACACATCTTTGAAATATGACCGGGCTTGCCACATTTATAGCAGACATTCATTCCCAAGCGGCATTCCCCGCTATGTTCCTTCCCACACTTATCACACCTCTTCAACCCCGAGCTTGCAGTAACCACTCGGCGATCATCCACCCTCGGCCTCTTACTGTTCGGGGTGAAACCACCACGCCCGAATCTCTTCTCGTTCCAACTCCTGTTATTACCACCCGTCTTCTTTACCTCCACCACCTCCACTTCTCTTTCATCATACAGTCTCCTAGCTAAATCCACCGCCGACCTAAAAGTGCTCGGTCGGGCAGCGATCAAGTGCCTACGGATGTCAGCAGGCAACCCCTGAATATACCGCTTGATCTTCCTTGAAGCCGGTGTAACTTGATCGGGCACCAGCCTCGCCATTTCGTTAAACTTGGTGGTATATTGCTGGTGGGTCATGGTTCCCGCCTCAAGCTGTAGGAACACTCTCTCTATCTTGTCGAGTTCTCGATGAGGACAGAATTCCTCAATCACTAACTTTTTCAGTTCACTCCATCTCATCCACCCGACAGCCCTATTGCCCTCGGCTTGGACAAGATTGTCCCACCAACACAGAGCCGAGTCGACAAACGAGTGAGTGATAAATTTCACCTTCTGATCCTCCCTACACTCACTAATATCCAACACTGCCTCCATCTCTCTAACCCAGCGATGGGCAGTAACAGCGTTACCGTTGCCGTCAAAAGTAGGGGGTTTACACCGTTGGAATGCCCCGTAGCTGCATCCCCTCGCGGTTTCCCGCACCTCTACATCTTCTTCATCACTGGAGGCTCCCCTTTCGACATTTATCTCCTCCTCAACATCATGATTTCCTTCATTCTCTCTTCTCCCAGTAGCAGCCCTTCTCTCTTCCTCCTTTTCTTTCCTCTCATCCTTCCTTACGGCCCGGATCACCTCAGTCACGACAGACGGTAGGATCGTCTGCATGACTTGGTGAACCTCCTCCACCATTGCCTCTTTCACTAAGGCCGTCAAATTGGCACTCTCATCCACTCCCTCCGGGTGATGAAGCTCAGGCTCAGCAGGAGCCGTCTCTGTAGTTCTTGCCTTGTTCTTTGCGGCCCGGGGTCTGCCAGCACGACCACCTCGTACACCACCTCTAGAAGCCTTAGATGATCTACCTCCAGCCATCCTCTAACACTATAAGATCCAAACACCAACACGGTCATTCAAGGTAATAGCTCAGTTAATGTTAAGTATAGTAAGTCCCTAATTACAGTGGCTAGTTGTGATTAACCACTTACTTTACTCTTTGTTCCCGAGCATTTCCTATCCTGACTACATCAGTATTCAAATCTACTAAAGCACATAAATCAAATAGCATGCGCACATAATACCGGTTATCATAATGAAAAGAAATACCTGATGGCACGTAGCTACTCGGGTTGGCATCCCTTCATTCGGTCCCATTTTCAGTTTAAGTTAAGGTTTTTGAAAATATTTACCCATTTCTCTCAAAATTTGGCTCTGATACCAACTTGTAAGGCCCCGTTCCCGGAGACCTCACAGTTGGACATTCACAGCACTATTCATAAAAACATTTCATAATTTATTATCACAATGCAACGGAATTTAAACATTTAAAAGTCAGTCATTAATTTATAAACGTTGTTGCTAAGTAATACATGTTTGGTACAGTTACAAAAGATCATTAGTTTGCATTACACAACAAAAATGTTATATTCATGAATGGATGTTAGCCTTGTCCTGACGAGTAGCCTCCCCGAGTGCCATCCTCAGCAATATTACCTGCCAACTGAAAACGCATAAAAGTCAGCTTTGCTGAGTGAGTCCTAGTTTTAAAATCATAAAAATATCTTGATAGATTTGTATACAAAATACTTCTTAAAGAAAATATCTTATCTTTCTTTCGGATGTGATCACACATCATACATACAAATCATATCCATTACATCATCACCATTCTCTTTCTTGCTTATTTATTATTATCTTTCACTGTCGATATGGACCAAAGTGCTATACCCCCCATATAATGCGTAACAACCTGGTACTGAGCCTTGAAGTCAATAAATAGACTCCATCCGTGGTGCACATATGCTGGCACCAGTACCGGGGCAGCAACAGTGGTCCCCTCAATCTTAAAGGTTGACCCTGTGTACATCCTTTAGGTTAGCTAAACCGTACACAGTTGAGCTAACGACAACATGATCGTGCACCTCCTGTAAATTTTACTTGCAAGTCTTTCATTTTTTATGTTCCACTTTTCGTTAATATTAATCTTTCACTTGATTAATAATACTTCATAATTACGAACAAACCACATAAGGTCACATAATAGTATCATAATAGGCACATAAGGGCAGCACACATCATGCATAAGATAATCAAATAAAAGCATCAAGTCAACCGTGGTCAAATCCTAATTTCTGATCTTCCAAAATCCCAGAAAATTCCTTAAGTCCTAAAGAAATGCGGATGAATAGAACCAATGCGTGTGAACAACTTGCAAATGCGGATGAATTCTTGGTAATTATTGTCTTAAAAGAAACGCTGATGGACACTGTAGCAAATGCGCATGTATAAAAGAAATGCTGATGGACACTGTAGCAAATGCGCATGTATAAAATAAATGCTGATGGACACTTAGGCTGAATTTAGGCAAATGCGAGTGAACAAAAGTGAATGCGGGTGAACAAAACACTTAGACAATTATCACAGTGTAAATGCGGATGAACCATCAGACCTGTAAATGAGACTTATGTTATAGCCAGTTCTAAAACCTCATTCCCATACATTCTTAACATAGATCTATCATGCTAAACTCTTAGAACAAGCTTACAACCTCATAAAGCATAGAAATTCATACACATATACACATGGTTATCATACATAACGGTTGTAAAACATTTTAAATGCATTTTCAGCCCCAAAGAAGTTTTAAAAACATAGAACCGAGGTCATAGAACTCACCTAGTGTAGCAAACAAGCAAAGCTCCTCCGAACCTGCTTGTACACGAGTTCGAACACCTAAACAAGCAAAACAACCAACCAAAACACATACAACATTTAGAAATCGGTTTCTAAGGTGGAAAACCCCAAAGAACCGAGCCAAACTTCAACAAAAACCCACAAACCTTGAAGATTTCAGTTCTAATTCCTTTTTGGAACTGAGAGAGCTGGTCTGCAGCTTTCTTTCTTCATCTTTTCGGTCGAACAACAGCAGCAGTAAGATGATATGGGCGGCCATGCCATATAAAGTGCATTTTGACTTTTTGGTACTATTTACACAAAGCGTCCCTCAACTTTGTCTTCTTTTTATTTTCTTCAAAATACTTTTCTTTCCTTTTTATTTTGACTAAGGTTTCGGGTGTTACACTAAGCTTCTCTGCTTTCCTTCTTTTGCGATCCACGTGTGATATTATTAACTGTGTGATAAGATTAGCAAGAAAACAATATTAGGTTTAAGAATTTCATGATTGGTCTGGAATGATCTAGGAGATGAAAACTTTATCGTGACTTTAGCGATGGTTTTTTACTAATGGTTACATAAAATAGCATAACATCTTTTAAACCCATAGATTTCTTACCACCACCCACAAATATTTTCATGACTCAGGGTTATAAATAATGACGTACGTAATGAAAAACGATCTAAAGAAATTAGGACGTATAATATAATGAACTCTATTGACCGACGCTTCACTAATTTTCAACGTTTTCAATAGACATGTGATATATTTAATTAGGGGCGGTGATTATCAAGATAAAAAATAAAAACGCAAGATATCATGAATCATCAACAACGATCTGGAAGAAGAAGGGTTTATCAAGACTTTAGTGATGGATTTTTTCTATTTATTACTTTGGGGCCAAGATGACGGCACCCTATACATTGCATTGAAAAATGAAGCAATGGCGTTACAATTTCACTAGACATAGCTTCCACCCAAAATTTCCAGATCTTCTTACTTAATATTCTCTGATTAATTTCTTATTTTTGTTCCCACAATCAAACCTGCATCCTATAAGAGTAGAAAAAATGTCCTCTTCCGCTCCTGTTAGCCACCTTTAACATAATTATAAACGTGTTTTATTTCTTTTTTGAAGCTTACTTTCATGTATTATACAGTTGGAGCATGATCTTCTTCTTTTTTTTTTTTTTTATAAATACATGTGTACACATACAACATGTAACATAAAAAGTAGAAAGTTAGGCATACCAATTAAAATTAACATTTCCTTTGCTCATAAACTGAAACTCACAGGAAGGGGCTGGAAGTAAACTTACACGACCTTTCTTAAACCTCTAGTATACCATTTTTCTACAAGTTCAAGTATGGTAAGCATTAGAAAGTGATATTTGCATATAATCAAGTAATAGAAATGCAATTTTGCTACTCACATTACAGAAGTCCATGTTTGACTTTCACAAGTCACATGTTAAATTTATAAACATCAAATACAAATGCTAATTACTACCATATGCAAAATGTTTCGATAAATACGTTAAGCTATAAGCAAGAATATTAAATAGACAAAATTTGAGGATCATAAAATTAATAAAATTATATTTGAAGTTAAATAAAAAAAGTTTAAGATTTTCATCTTTAAACTCAAGAAAAAGATTGTAAAACTTGTATACCCTTATCTAGGTATTTCTTAAGGTTAGGGTCCTTCCTGCATTTGAGGAATGCAACATTTTTCCAATCTACATCTGACCACGACTTTCTTTGATGATGACATTACTATCTCCGATGTCATAGGTTCTCTTGAAGCATCTACAGAATTCGCCACACCAAACAAAGAGATACATCAATCTTCTGCTTAGTAAAAGAACAGCCATTCTTTAATATTTCAAGATTTTGATAACAAAATAGAAGCCTAAATTTAAAAGATTTCAAGAAACCTAAAAATCAAAGTATAGTCATCCTCTCAGTAGAATCCTCCTTTCTTAGTGCATTCTAGTGTAACTCTCCATCAAATTATGTTTGCTTGTAAATAATTCAAGAAAAAACATTAAAATAATCAATGAATCAACTAAAAAGGTCAATGCCAGTAGGGTTGCTTTGTGCAAAAGTACAACATTTTGTAATTCCTCGATGTGAGAAACATACAAAGCTCTCGAAGCACCAAATTTCTTTTTCAAATCAATCATGGCCTAAAAATATAAGCAATATAAACAATCAATAAATTTTATGATGATGAAACTCAAGCATATAACCAATCAAAATAGCATGATGAAACTCACAAGTACCTTATCATTAAGGTTGATAGACGTATGGCTAACTTCTCAATGCATTGAAGATGTTCATTTTGGTGAAACATTAATGTAATAATCATGTTGCAAAGAGATTTGGCATCTTGTTTGAGCTCAGATTCAAACTTAAACACAATCTTTCTGTTACCAGAATACAATTTATCTTCTCATGTTGCATATAATTTAAGAAACTGCTACTAATAAATATATGTATGCGCCCATGGTTCTTGAATATAAAAAAAATCGATATGAAGCTTTACAAACGTTAGATGTGACTTAATTTTATCATAACTCTGAAAACTTGGCACTAGTTCATGGCACGCGAGAATGTTGTTGCATGTATTCATGTAAGGGCAATTACACTATAACTATATAAATAATGCATGTAACTTATTGAAAGCAAGAAACCTGTTTCACTACAATTGCCAATTCAATGATTTTGTGATTGTGTGGGCCTCCTTGAATACCACAAAAGACGACCTCGTTGAACCTTCCAGAATAAAGTGTGTATGATCAATATACAATCCCAATGTAGCAACGGATTATTTTGACAAACATACTCTTTGCCTTGTTTGCTGACTTCTTTCAATCCTTTCCTGAAAAGAAAAAATAATGGCATCACATGAGCCACAGAGTGACTTGTAGGTTTTGATGGTCATATTTGCCAACAGTAGAGCTTTTTGTTGGGTACAAACTTGTTGAATAAATGATATTTGTGAATCTGAAGGTGAATGTAATAGTATAAAGTTAGTCATGCTCATAATATCATGAACAGTCTAAGATAATAGTACTCACCTTGCGGATTTGAGCGTTGTCATATAATCGAGCAAAAGCAAATGCACCAGCAACAATCAATTTTGGCAATAGTGTGCCATTTTTCTCCAACTATAATTTTAGAAATAAAAGTCAAATCCGTATCAAAATTAAGAAATATAAAAGAGTATATATGCTAGTAGGTAAAAGTTGGAAGTTATAAGTACCAGGTCATAATCAATATAGCTAGTGCTCTTATTCAACCATTATGGCACGGTCTCGAAAAATATAGACATCGCGTCTATTGTCTTTCGGTCTGCGATACTAAGAAAAATAAAAATCAGATTACTTGTGGTGAGACTATTATACACAATCATCATTGAAGTTTATAGTAGAATGGACATCATGGTAGATGAGAATGAATGGATTTTCTAGCACCTACTAACCATGCGATAAATGGCCACCATGAGGAAAATCATGAGCCTTTAATAATCCAGAGTTAGACATGAAAATTACTTGGTGACCCTGAAAGAGGCAGCACATTCACTGCATCTTAAATGATGATTAAACATTTCGTAAGTTTAATGCATATAAGCTGGTATCGACAATATACATTCTCAACATGGAACAAAGGATTAAGTTAATTGTAACTTAAGTACATCACTGCCTTTAACACATTTTAAACAAAGTAGATTCATATCCAATCGATGATAAATAGGGTTGTGATTATATCAATTGTTCAAAGTATCAAAGCAACTTACCATAATAAGAACTCGATCTTTAAGAGGCTTCAAATCTTTAACGTCATTCATTGAGGCATATGATCGAACAACTTGTGTGCGATTTAAGAACATCAATTTTAACCGTGGCTTATTCCGAGTAACAGTCTTCATTCCAACATCATGTGAGTAAACCCTTCTACACAACAACAAACAATCTTCATTCTAACATCATGCAAGTTGACTTGAAAGTCAAACGGAGTGTGTTTCAAATACAAAGAAGGTCGATTTAAATCTATTCAAGAAAATCCCACTACTAACCATAGTATTATATAAACATTTTTCAAAGATTATGACATACATATTAGGTTGGGAGCTAACTTCCATTTTGAATTTAAATAGTACTGGTCTAACTAATTAGAGTAAACCTTTTAGCATCACAAAAGAAATTTTACCAAACCAAATGAAGCTGCACATCCCTATTTACGAGATTTACAATCTCTATTTCCCACTAAATTCAAAATAGAGTAAACCAAACTCAGGAGTTAACGACATAGAAAGTTTTAGAGAATAAAATCAGAAACATGAATACCTTACGGACGACCCTTTCGAACCAAATGTATGCTACCTTTGGTGGTAGCCTAGAGGCACGACGCCGAGCAAAATCACAATAATCTGCTGATCTGCATTGCATAAGTTCAATAAAATTAAATCATTATCTTAATTCAAACACGATGCATTTTCCAATTCCAACCGCAAAAATGTCAAATTGTCATTTAGGTTGGGGTTGGGGTTGGGGTTTCAATTGCGGGGTTAAAAAACGATGGATTGAAGATGAACGAGAGAGAGAGAGAGAGAGATAGATGAAATCGTACCTGTATATGAGGAGGATGCTGGTTGGCGTCGGAGGCGGCGGTGTTGTGTAGTGGAGCAAGAGAATCCGTATTCGGTGGGTGTGAGTATGATGTCGATGAAGGCTCAACCCCTTGAAGCTCTTAGAAGTTAAAACCCCAGATCCTTTGAAACAATGGAATGGGAAAGAAGAAAGAAGACGGTGAGTATTTATAAGGTGGAGGTGGAGGTTACCGGTGACGACGTGGGGAGGGAATATCGGATGAGGGAATGTAACCGGCGTTACTTCCGAATACAGAGGAACGTGGAGAGGGAGAGTTGGAGGCATAAAAGTAACCACCACACCAAAGCTTAACTTCTCAAGGTTTTCTACGGTCAAGATCTCTCGAAATTGATCCTACAGTTCATTATTCCAACACATGATCATTCTGTACCAACCGAGTTGTTTTACTCGGAAAACACGGTCGTTTTCTACTCTTAAATTGATTGTTTGTTAAGACATAATCTCACACCTGATGATGATATGAATAACCATTGAGCTATAATTATTTAAAGCATCTAACACTTCTCTGTTATGAGTTATATAGACCTGAAGTGATGAGATATCCTTTGTTGTAAGTGATTACAGATCTGGATATTCTCACTGATGCAACAAGATGCCAATGTGCACAAACACCAAATAAGATCTGGTTATAGTATATGTTAAGTTAACAAGTTGAGAACAGTGACTTCTTGCATATCTTTATGAGAATTAACCTCTCTAAGTCTAAATGTGACTACATAATGTCATATCTAATTGTACCTTAAACAATCCAAGAACTGAAAAAGTAAGTGTGCTGAATATCTTGATAACGGCACTCATTTTCTATCCTTAGATCTCGTGTCTCCTTTACTGTAGAAATGCTGACCTAGAACACACTTGATTAGGATTTATTCACTGTCTATGACTATCCATCAATTTTTTATTTCAATATGCTGATCTCAACTAATATGATCTCACTGCAGACATTGATTCATTTGTAACTATTAGATTTTTATTCTGCTTTAATTTTGATTTTTTGCATGTTTTCTGTGTGCAGGCATATTATCAATGATTAGTGTGATATTCATGTGACAAATTCAAGAAACTTTTAAGTTTTGTTAAACTTAAAAGTTTAGGGGGAGTAAAAAGAGTTAAAAGGAAAAGTGTCTAAGAAAATTGATTTTCAAATTTCAAGATATGAAAAATCAAAATTTAATGTTTTGGATGGTCATTCATAGCATCATTCGGTATTAAAAACACCATAAGTCACATTATTATAGGAAAACAATCGCAGCGGAATAACTTAACCAAAAACCATTTCTTGCATTAATGATTACTTTTGCCAAATAATACATTGTTGTTATGTGTTACAAAAGAATATTTAGTTGCATTACAAGACAAAAATATCATAATTGCATAAATGGATGCCAGTCTCAATCCACCAAGTAGCTTCAGTCCCGTGCCATCCTCAGCAACGTCCTTACCTGCCAATTGATATGCATATAAAAAGTCAGCGTTGCTGAGTGCGTCCTAGTTTAATAAAATAGAAAAATACACTTTTGTAAACTTCATTTGGTGATCATTCATCAATATACATAATCAATCATTAAGTGATTCATTATCTTTCTTTCTTTAACTTTCTCTTTCATTAACTATGATTGCACAAAGCAAGAGCCTACATTGTTGGTTAGCAACAGATGCCTAGCCCCTATCGGCAAACGTTTATCATGGTAGCTAACCCATCGACAGTTGATCCACACAGCTAGGCACGAAGCCTGCTCATGAACTAGGATCCCATTCATTCATTGGTCAATCCCCAGGATTAGACCCCTGATGTACATCCTTATGGGCTGATATAGCCGTACATCAGTTGAGTAAATGACCTCCTGGTCCTGAACCTCCATTCATTTGCTTGCAAGGCTTTTTATTCATCATAAGGGCCCGGGGGTAACATTCATTAAGTTTTACTGTTCTTCGTATGGGCAAAACAAATGCAGATGAGCACTTTGGCTGTACTAAGGGCAAATGCAGATGAACACTTTGGCTGTACTAAGGGCAAATACGGATGAACACTTTGGCTGTACTAAGGGCAAATGCGGATAAACACAGCAAATGCACATGAACAACACTTATGTGAATATTCAAGTCTAAATGCGGATGAACTAAACCAACCTGAAGCTGTCACTTATTCTATATTCAGTTCCAAATCCTCATTCTTATACATTCTCAGCATCGATCTAGCATGCTAAACTCTTAGAACAAGCATACACCACACAAATTGATCAAGAATTCGAAACACATACTCACACGCACATCAGGTGCAGAGCACACAGATCAGTTTATATTTTCGGTTGTAAAGCAGTAGGTAGTATGCATTTTAGCCCAAAACAAGTTAAAACAAGTAAAACTGGGGATCTAGAACTCACCTCTAACATCTTTTGAGTAAAACTCCACCAACCAGAGAGCGCCTGGAGTTCTAGCACCTAAACACGCAAGAACAAACAACCAGACACAAAGAAACACATAAAAATCGGTCCAGCAGCATGAGCACAACTAAAAACCAAACAGATATACAAGAAAACCTCACCTACTTGAAGAATTTTAGCTTTCTCACTCTAAAATCCGGTTGAAGCTTCTTCCTCCGTTTCCAGCCGAAAGCAGGTGTGAGAAATGAGGGTGTGGGCGGCCATACGTGCTTTTGAACTCATAATAGACAAGTTTGCCACTTGCACAACTTTAACCCTTGACTTGAAGCATTTCACCTTTCTTTCTTTTTCTTTTGCTGAAATTTTCTAGGCGTTACACGGATTCATCTATTTTCTAGATCTGATTTCATATTTAACGATGTCAAGAATAAAGAATACAACAATGTGATGAAAAAGGTCGCTGTTCATCGAAACCCCCTCTGTTCATCAACAATATACAAAAGAAAATCAACACATCTGTTAAATTTGGTACGATTTGAAGATGATTAATCATGCATCAGATTACTCCTTCAAAACTCAATGCAACATAACAAGATTAACATCAATAGAATGAAGAAAAGAAGGTTACGACTACTGTTTATTATCATAAGCATTTCATATCTAATGTTTTTTGACTACTGGTATTCGTATTAGTTTGATTAGGAAATACACATGAAACAACAAGAAATGTGGTTACAGATGTGTAGAAAGTTCTTATCATTACACTAATGCGGGTGCCAAGCTCCAAACAAATGCGGATGCCGAGTAACAAACAAATGCGGATGCATCATTTTCTCAACATACAAATATGGTTGAGCATCGATTAAATGTGGCTGTATGACTTCTTTCAAGCATGACTAATACGGATGTCATTTTGTGTTGCACAAACATGATGAAATCAACAAAGGCTGATTATGAACTTTAAGAACAATAAGAGCATAATCAGGTTGATTCCCCGAAGGATCTTTTCAAATCTCTCAAACAAAATATAACAACAGATTGTTATATTTGAATTCCACAAACAATAATCATGGTGCGGAAACCCATTATTAGAGCTATGATATCAGTGTGTGTGAGTGATTGTGTGTTTGCTAGTGATTGAATGCTTGAATGATAATAACTGCTTGTTTGTATTGATTGTTCAAAATCTTACAAAGGATTAGGGAATTATGCTATTTATAGCCTATACACAATAGGTATATACAATTCCAAAAATACCCTTATGTAAATGAAAATTACATAAAAATCCTAAGTCTAAGTTATCCATTGTGGATGATAGACTGTCCGCTGTGGATGCTAAGTTGTCCGCTGTGGATGTTGAATAAGTTGTCTGCTGTATCTTGGATGTTGTCCGCTGTGAACACTTGTTGTATGTTTGTCTTGTTAGTTGTTAGATGTGGAATGTTCATCTGGTGCAGATTGAACATCCGCTGTGGACTCTTTATCAGCTGTGGACTTTGGTCATCTGCTATGTGAGTTGTTCATCTACTAAGTTGTTCTTCATTCGCTGCATGGACTTGGTCATCCGCTGTGGGCATTTCTTCATCCACTGCTAACACTTGTCAAAATTTCTTTTATCTACAAACCTGAAAAAAATAAATTTAAACAATAATTAGTGTATGTTATGAATGTTAATGATGCTATTGTGTTAGTTAATGATTGTTTGAATGTTAGAACATATTATGTTTGATTATGGCAAGCATTATCCATTTAAGTATTATCCTATTAATGCACTTGTTGAGTCCCCCCTAAGGATGATGTTTCCATCTCTTTAATGTTTGCTTGTTAATGTTTTGTTTGTTAGTAAATATGTGTGTGTTGTTTGTGTTTGATATGACTGATTGTAATGATTGTGTGTTAGACTTATACTGTTTGATTACATGTTTGTATGTTATGCATGATTGACTTATTGATAGTATGATCTGATTACATGTTTGATTGCTTGATTACATGTATGATTGCTTGATTTCATGTATGATTGATTGATTTTCTGTATGACTGATTGATTTTCTATATGATTGAATGATTGTATGTTTTTTGATTACATGTTTGTTTACTTGTATGATTCACTGATTACACTTGTGTAATCTGATTGCCTTGAATGTTTGATTTGTATGTTTGCTGGTGTGATTTGTTATTTGTCTGATTGTTTGTTATGTGTGATAATTATGTATGATTTATATGTATGATTGATGTTCTGATGTGTTTATTGTCTGTTATGTATGGTTGGATGTTTGATTTATTAGAAAGGCTAGATATGTATGTTTGCTTGTCTTTGTCTGTTTGTATGTTAGTGAAACTTTAGGAATGTGAAGGACCAGCTTCTTCAACATTCTTTTGCACTTCTGCTATGGCCTTCAAGGATTCTTCTACATCCTTTTCAATTGCTTGATCTTTTTCAGCTTCTTTTACTTGATCTGATAAAGGTGTGATCCTCAGAGCATTTCTACTATTAACAATATTCTCAACAATGTAGTTGATAGCACTTTTCTGATCATCATATTTGCTTTGAATTGTAAGATGAACCAGCTGTTCCACAGTAGATTGATCTAGGCTTTGCACATCAGTGTTGCTAACCAATATGGTTACAACATGATTGCCGATCTCAAGGTTGTTGTTTTTAGATATTCTCATGCCTGTTATGTCTTCAATGTGTGTTAATGGTTGTTGTTTGGTTTTTAATCTTTGTTTGAGTGCAACATTTATGTAGGATCATATGAGGCTGGTACAACCAAAACAACACTTAGAGTATTTTTAAGTACAATAGAAGAAGTTTTCCAAAGACAAAGCCGCTCTTTTGAAGACAAATTGAAGATCTTCCAAAGCTTAAGTATGAAGAACTTCCAAAGGAAAACTAAGTCTTTTGAGACTAAGTAGTTTTCCTTCCAAAGTATATGAAGAACTTTCGAAAGTAGAACCAAGTCTTTCGAGACCAAGTAGTTCTCCTTCCGAAGCATTCACACTTAGAAGATCCAAGACAAAGTCTTCCGAAGAATGAAGTCATGAAGACTTGCAAAAGACTCGAAAGAAGTTGATTCTTTCGAAGTATAAATGGCCTCGGAAGAACTTATTCTTCCGAAGCCATTTGCCTACTGAAGAATCAACTATGAACCAGTTGACATAAGTATGGGTTATCTGACATCCACTACCAACTCTGATATACTGCATGGCACTTTCCCATACCCATGTAGTTGACCATACTTTAATCCACTATTCACCTTTATCAGTTAGTACAATTACCATACTTAGTTGGTGTCAAAAGGTAAGTCATGGACCTGTCATGACTACCTAATCTAGGATATTATTTTATCTTAAAATACTTTACTTCTAGCAATGTAGTATTTGTTTAGTGGTAAATTCCAGCTGGTTTGCCAAGTATAACCGGCTGTAGATAGTAGTATATATAGTTTCTCATTGTAACTTAAGTAACCATGCTTGTATGAGTCTTGTTATACTAATTTGAGAAGTAATATATACAAGTATCTTGAAAACCATTCTTGTGTTCATTAACTTATTATATTATTGTCAACTTAGTTAAAGATTTTGCTTCATCAACCGAGGGAGATTTAGTGAGTTTGTGAGATAAAACTGGTGTTAAGAGACCAACACCGATCCTGCAATTGGTTTCAGGGCTGTTTAGGCTCTTGATTGTGAGATCTAACCATCCCAAATCACCCTTGTTTCTTCACACTTACTCACTTCACTCAAATGGCTCTTAACCAAAATTTTTTTGAGTCTAAGATGGGAACCATGACCAAGGCTCCTATCATCACCCTTGATGATTTTGGAACCTGGTACAAATGTATTGAAGGTTTCATCAAGTATCAAGACAGTCGCATGTGGAGATCTATCACTCATGGTCCTTACAAGCCAAAGGCGGTGGCCCCGGCTGGTAATGGCGCCATGATTGAGAAAGCTGTTGAAGACTACTCTGATGAAGACTTCAAGAAGATGGACATCGACTGCAAAGCCTTGACCATGTTGTTTACTGCTATACCAAACTCCATAATAATAGGCTTTCAACAATGCGAGACTAACAAAGAACTATTTGATGCTTTGAAGCTGATGTACTATAGTTCTGTTGAATCAAAGGAGAACAAGAAAGATATGCTGAAGCAGAAGTTTGAGAACTTCACTTATGTTGTTGGTGAGACCTTGAGCCAAAAATACTTCTAGTATATGGCTAGTATATGGACTTGATCACCTCTCTTCAAACTATAGGAGTTGTTCTTGAGAAAAGAGACATAGTCAAAAAATTCATGAGTGCACTTCCTCATGAGTTGACTTTTTACTATGTCTCAATTAAGAGAACTGAAAATCTCAACACTCTCACTATGACTTAACTGGAGATTTTCAATTCTGTTTTGATGATCTAGAGTGTTTCAACCCAGATGATGTTGAATATATGGACATTGTCCAACAAATTGATCTTTTAACCTATAGAGCAAAGAAGTTATTTAAAAGAACCAGAAGGCATTTTCCTCAGAACCCAACTAACAGCGAATTCGGGTTTGATAAGAGCAACGCCAAATGCTACAACTGTAACCAGTTTGGTCACTTTGCTAGAATGTAAATGTCCAAGATCTAATCCTGAAGCAACTCAAGCCTCCCATCATCCTGCTACCTCAAAGGCTGCAACCAAACCCACTAAGCCACAAATTGCAGCTGTTGCTCAAGAGGTTGCCTGGAGCTTTATGGTGCAAGATGTCACCCCTGCTCAAGCTCTCAGGGCTGGAACTGAAGACAGCAAGGTATATGAACATCTCTGTACCCCAGCCTGTATTGCTAAGGTTAAATTGTATATGGACTACAACATTGAAATTAGATCTGATATTGAGTCCTTAAATATCCTAAAATATGATTTTAAGAGAGCAGAATCTGACTATAAACTCAAAATATAAGAGTTAGAGAAAACTATGTCCTCTTTAAAACATGAACATACCAACTATAGGACTCAAATAAAAGTTCCAATATCCAACTTGACTGAAGCTCAAGCCCAGCTAGTAATGCTTGAGGCTAAAGTAGAGAAGTATGCTATTCAAGAGAATAACTTCAACACCATTGTAGCATCATCCTCCCACTCCAAGGTATGCTATCAAAACAAAAGTGGGTTGGGATCTAATGAAATTGCTCCACCATACTCTCTTGTGTCTATTAGTGAGTTGAAGAATGATGGAATAGTGGAAACCACCACAGGGAAGGATAAGGTAGAAAACCTCATCCCCAAAGTTGATAAATCCTTGACCACCAAAGCCAAAAAGAACAAGATCAGGGCAGCAAGAAAAAATGCCAAAAAGGTGGCTGAGACTAAGATGAAGATAGACCCAAGGCAAAAGGGTGTATTCATCTTAGCTGGATTCCAAGTGGTCGGAAGTTTTGATTCAGGAAAGGAGTGGAAGACCAGACTAGATGTTGCAGCCCAAACCTCTTCTTTACAAACTATAATTGAGCCCACATGTATACAATTTGGTTCAGTTATATCATCTACATTGGAAGAACCCAAGACCAACAAGGCTTGGGTTTTCAGTAACAACTAATCATTTCACTTTATATGCAGGGACATCCATATGGCAAGAATGAAAATGTCTAGATTGTGGATAGTGGATGCTCCAGGCACATGACAGGGAACATATCTCTCCTACAACAATTTCAATATTTTGATGGAGGTCCTGTTTAGTTTGGAGGTGAAGTCGGATGATACATTTCTGGTAGAGGTAGTGTATCCAATGGTAAGTTAAACATTGACAAAGTTACTTTGTCAAACAGCTTGAACACAATCTCTTGAGTGTTTCTCAATTCTATGATCAAAAGCACCAAATGCTTTTCACAAAACATGAGTGCATTATCCTCCAACCCAAGATGACAATTCCTCTTGAATTGGTGCTTCTTAGATCTCCCAGGAAAGGGGATATGTACAAGCTAGATATGAACAATGCTTCTCCATTGGGTGAAGTATCATGTTTTCTTTCCAAAGCTAATGGTGATGAGTCAACTCTTTGGCATAAAACAATGTGCCATGTTAATTTTAAAACCATGAATAAGCTGGTTAAAAATTATTTGGTACATGGTGTGCCTAAAAAGGAGTTTTTCTGTAAAGATAACTGTGTTGCTTGCCTGAAAGGAAAGCAACACAAGGTTTCTTACAAATCCAAAGAGGTTAACTCCATCACCACTCCATTACACTTATTACACATAGATCTTTTTCGCCCCACAAGTATAATGAGAATTGAAAGGAAATCATATTTTCTTGTGATTGTTGATGATTTTACAAGATTTATATGGGTATTATTTTTAAGAACTAAAGATGAAACAACTGAAATTTTAAAATCTTTTATTCTTAAAATTGAAAATCAAAAGGATCACAAGGTAAAAATCATTAGAAGTGATCAAGGGACTGAGTTTAAGAATCAAGTTCTTGACTCATTCTGTAACTCAAAAGGGATTGCCAGACAATACAGTGCTCCTAAAACTCCTCAACAGAATGGTGTTGCTGAGAGGAGGAACAAGACACTTATTGAGGCTGCAAGAACTATGTTAGCTGATTCAAAGCTGCCTCTAACTTTCTGGGCAGAGGCAGTCAGCATTGCATGCTATGTGCAGAACAAGGTTGTCATTGTTAAGCCCCATGGAAAGACCCCTTATGAGTTATATAATAAGAGGCCACCGTTCATTGGCTTTCTTAGGTCCTTTGGCAGCAGGTGTACCATACTTAATGTAAAAGACAATTTAGCAAAATTTGTTGAAAAGTCGGATGATGCTATCTTTGTTGGATATTCCTCAACCTCTATTGCTTATAGAGTGTATAATATTAAAAATCAATAGTTTGAGGAATCATCCAACATTGTTGTTAATGAGCACACTCCTTGTGAGAATGTTTCAGCTGGAACAGGAACACAAAGTGACCTCTATGAAGATCAAATGTTTGAGTTACCTAGACCTATTCCCAGTTCTCTAGGAGGAATTGAAGAACAATCTCCCACTACTGGAAGTCCTGAAAGCTTGAACATCTCAGGAAATAATAGTGCTTCAATAAGCTATCAGCCAACTGAGCTTCAAAACTCACCAGCTGACAACTCTAGCATTCAACACTAAGCTGATGAAGATGGTAATCTGGAGGAATAGGCAACTGTTGATACTGCTTCTCAGTAGAATTTCATTGATGTTGTCACACACTCATTCAATCAGTCCTCATTGAATGAGTGTGAGACATCAGCTGGTCATGGTATTCAAAATCCTCATTGAATTTCATTGATGTTGTCACACACTCATTCAATTAGTCCTCATTAAATGAGTGTGAGACATCAGCTGGTCATGGTATTCAAAATCCTGAGCAAAACTTCTCAAACTTGGATCTATCTATGCAACTAGATGTGATTCCTAGGCTCAGGATACACAACACTCACCCAGCTAAGAACATCATTGAGGATGTCTTAGAATGTATGAGAACAGGAAGTCAGACCCACAATGGGAATGACTGCTTGTACTCATGCTTTATCTCTCAAATGAAACCAAAGAAGGTGGAAGAAGCCCTTAAGGACAACAATTGGATTGAAGCTATGTAAGAGGAATTGCTTTAATTCAAGAGGCAAAAGGTATGGAACTTGTGTCTATTTCCACTTGGCCAAGTCCCCATTGGCACTAAGTGGGTGTTCAGAAATAAAAGAGATAATAGAGGTTTGATCATCAAGAACAAGGCAAGACTTGTTGCTAAGGATACACACAGGAGGAAGCCATAGATTACACTGATATTTTTGCACCTATTGTAAGACTTGAGGCTGTGAAAATCTTCCTTGCTTTTGCAGCATCCAAGAACTTCACTGTCTTTTAATTTGATGTCAAATGTGCATTTTTATATGTGGATATCGATAGAGAAGTCTATATGTGTCAGCCACCTGGATTTGAAGACCCATAGCACCCCAACTATGTGTGCAAACTAGATAAAGCTCTTTATGGGTTGCATCAAGCACCTAGGCTGTGGTATGAGACCCTGTCTCAGTTTCTTCTTAGGAATGACTACACCAGAGGCACCATAGACAAGACATTATTCATAAAGAAGTCTGGGAAGGACATGCTGCTTGTTCAAGTCTATGTTGATGACATCATATTTGGTTCCTCAAATGACTAAATGTGCAAAGACTTTGAAAGCATCATGAGGAAGAAGTTTGGGATGAGTTCAATAGGAAAGATGGATTTCTTCCTTAGAATTCAAGTGAAGCAGATGGAAGAAGGGTTCTTTGTCAATCAATCTAAGTATGTCAATGACATCTTAGAGAGATTTGAGAGGAAAGATTGTAAGCCAGCCAAGACACCTATACCCAAAAATCATAATCTTTTTCCTGATTCCGAGGGGGAGGATACTGATCAACATCAATACAGGGCGATTATTAGATCTCTGATGTATCTCACTACAAGTAGACCTGGTATCATGTTTGCAACCTGCATCTGTGCAAGATATCAAGCTGCTCCCAAGGCGTCTCACCTAATTTCTACCAAGAGAATTCTTAGATACCTTAAAGGAGCTCCCAAACTAGGTCTCTGGTATCCTAAGAATAAGGACTTCAATCTCTATGGGTAGACTGACAGTGATTATGGTGGCTGCAACATCAACAAGAAATCCACATCCAGAGGATGTTAATGTCTTGGTGGAAGGATTATCTTCTAGCAATGCAAGAAGCAATCATGTGTCTCTACATCAACTGCTGAAGCTGAATACATTGCTGCTGCGATCTGCTGTGCACAACTGCTATGGATTCAGAATCAGATGCTGGACTATGGTTTCAACTTCATGGAGACTCCTATCCATATAGACAACAAGAGTGTCATTTCTATCATAGAAAATCCGGTCAAGCACTCCAAGACAAAGCATATCGATATCAGGTATCATTTCATTAGAGATATTCATGAGAAAAATCTAATAAAGCTAGTCAAAGTGAATTCAATGAACAATATGCTGACTTGTTCATCAAAGCCTTTGATGAACAAAGATTTAAATATTTAATTATAGCTATTGGGATGATTAACATTGACTAGTTCTTCTCTTTCGAAAAACTTTTTTAAATATGTCTTGTCTATGTTGTCTAAATACAATCTAAGCCCTATTACAAAAAGGCTTTCTTCAAAAATCTAAGTGTAAATACTTTCGAAAAGAAATTTACCCTCAGAAGAGATCTTTATCCATCTTCCAAAGGCAAATTCCTCTGCATAAATATTATCTTTCGAAGAGTTTTTAGCCTTGGAAGAACAATTAATCATAGATCAAATCTACTTCCAAAGCTTACTAACTTCTGTTCTCGAAAGAAGACCGTACTCTCGGAAGCAAACTTGTCATTAAGACATGGTTTGTTTTCAGGAAGTAAAAATGGCTTCGGAAGACAATACTGAGAAACACAAGTGTTTTCTCTCGGAAGCAATTTTACCTTCGGAAGAAAACCTTTACTATGTAACGGAAATATTTGAGCCCCACTCTGTAAAAATTAAGATTTTATTGATGATTGTTGGAATATTTTAAATGGTTTATCTTACTGCCCCTGTCAAATCGAAACCCAAATAGTCCTTTCACCTTATCGGTTTGATTTTGTAACCCCCATTTAAAATTTTTGACTCTCTTTCTTTACTTTCTTTACCATCTCAAAAGCCCTAAATTACCACTATCTTCTTCACTCACTCTCAAATTCCTTTAATCTAATTGTACCTCTTAACAATGGCCCTAAATCCCCAACATAATCTGGTTGCTATCTTTGATTCTTCAAAGGATGCCGACTTTGCCCCTATTGTTAAATTTCTGTCCCAATCGGCATACTTTACTGCCCTCACTGTCAACCCTACCATCTACTCTAACCATATAGCTGAATTCTGGGCCAATGGTCGAAGTGAAACACTAAATGATGAAAGGGTCATCATATCAAGGATCTGCTGGCAGGAGATCACCATTGCTGAAACAACAATCAGCTAGCATCTGGAGCTTCATGATGAGGGCACACCTACTGAATTCCCCAAATCTAAGTTGGAAGACACTTACACTCAGATGGGATATGGCGGTGATTTGAGCAAGTCTAAAGTTGATAAATTTAACTTCTCCTACAATTTGAAGTTCTTGCTGCACGTCGTTCTGCACTGCCTATCCAACAAGTCTGGGGGATGGGATCAAATCCCATATGATTTGGGCTGCCTAGTCTACGGGTTGGTAAAAGGCCTACGCTTTAACTATTCATGCTTTATGCTGAACAACTTAAGAGGCAATCTCACCCAGGATCTATTCTACATGTATCCCGGGTTCATTCAGCACATAATCAACTGTGAGCTGGACTAGAATAGATTACAATGTACAAATGTTCTACTGGTCCCTCACATGCGGCCTGGTATCTTCAAAACTTTGAAGAAGGTGTCCACCAACTTCACTAGAAGATTCACTGATCTTCTTCCAGGTATCCACAAGCCAACGGCTCCTAGTGACATCCCTGCAAGCCCAGCAGGTGATGAACACACACCAGACACCACCACTCAAATGCCAATCACTTCTTCCCACCCAATCAAGATCACCTACACAAGACACCCCAAACAAACCCCTAATCAATCTACACTGATTGATTAGGTCCCCTCTGTTCAAGCCAAAAAGGCTAGAGTGGAACTTAGGGCTCCCACTCAGCCAGAGGTCCAACCATCCTTCACTATTGACCTCAATGTCAGCATTCAGTCTCCTCAGTCTCAACCTGACGAGCCCACAACCCAAGCTTTTAGCCCTCAGTATGAGTCTCAACACTCCCCTAAAAAGCCAAAAAGGGACACCAACATCATCGGGTCATCTGCTCTAGCAGAAGAACCCTTAGGTGCTGACCAAGGTCTCGAGTTGTAGGAACCTCTGAAGTTAAGAGGCTGATGCAACCAAAGGATACCAAAACAATCAAGTCTTCCAACATACACTTTGGAACAAAGAAGAACCACCTTCAGAAGTTTTACACACTCAAGAGAAATGCTTAGTGTAAAATCTTCCGAAGCCAAAGTTCAGAAGAAACTGCTGCGGAAGCTTTACACTTAACATAGAAAATACCCTAAGTGTAAAGTCTTCCAAAGCCAAAGACTCAACTCTTCCGAAGGTAAAAGATGAAGTCTTCCGAAGCTCTCAAGACAAAGTCTTCCAAAGCTGTTTAAAGACAAGACTGATTTTCTTCTAAAGAGAGAGAAAAGATACCTTTTCCATCAACTTTATCATAAAGCAACTTACTGTCCGCTGCATGCTCTGGTGGTTCACCAACTATCATCATTTGGTGAAACTTCCACGCTTTATGATAAAGTAGATAAGGTCTTTGCCTGCAAGTTTCTGTTTTTGTTCCTTTTTGGCTTTTTGTAATAGGAAAGTCAGTGAGCTATGGCATGTCATAGTCACTAGTCAAAAGGCAATCTGCCTTTTGACTTTAGGCTGATCTTGTTGTCTAGATTAGTCACTTCCAACTATCTTTTTGCATATTGACGGTTGTAGGATGTAGTATAAGTAGTCTCCATTTCTTGTATTCAAAAATATACTTGTACAACACTTTTAATAGAACTAGAGAAGCAATATACAACTTCCTTGAAAATTTATCTTGTGTTCTTGTTCTTATTTTTACTTGAGTTTGTCTTGTATCTTCAGTAAAAGTTCACAGTTCCTTATTTGAATTGTTAAGTGATCTTAAGATCCTCCTAAGTGTGTTAACTAAGTGCAAGCTTAAGTACCCTTTAACGGTCCTGCATTTGGTATCAGAGCATTCCAGGCTCTTGATTGTAAGATCTCAACATCTTTAAATCCTCTTAGCTACACACATCACTTAACTCTTCAAATGGCAGCTATCTCCAAAGCTGATATGGAAACTGGAACTATGACAAAGTCCCCACTAATCACTCCTGAGGATTTTGACACTTGGTGTCAAAGAATGGAAGGCTTTATCAAGTCTCAAGATTCAGGATGTGGGAGTCTGTTGTTAATGGACCTCATGTACCATGCACCTCTTCAGCTGCTGTTGGTGGTGGCATGATACCAAAGGAGAGGCCTGACTTTTCAGATGAAGACTAGAAAAGAATTGACATTGATCAGAAAGCCATGACAACCCTCCAAACTACTCTTCCAAATTCCATCTACAGAGGTTTCAAGAAGTGCAAGACCACTAAACAGTTATGGGATGCACTGAAACTGATGTATGAGGGTTCAAATGAAGCCAAGGAGAACAAGAAGGATCTCCTAAAGCAGCAGTTTGAAAACTTCACCTTCAAGACAGGTGAGACCATGACTCAACAATACTTCAGGTATGTTGAGATTGTGGATACTCTAGCTGATGTTGGGGTAACTATTGAGAACATGGATATTGTTAAAAAGTTCATGTCCTCTCTTCCAAGGCAATGGACACACTACTGTGTGGTCATTAAGAGGACTAAACACCTCAAGACCCTTACTCTCACTGAGTTGTATGGGATACTCAATGGATACCAGATGGAGATGAATATGCAAAATTCTTCTGGCAACTCCAACACTCACCAGAGTTTAGCCCTTCATGTGGTTGAAAGGGATAGCAGAGAACCACAACATCATCTCATCTGCTACCCTAAAACCTCATAAAAGGGTCCTTTCATCACCTTCCTAGAGACACCCAGAGAGAACTACATCCAAGGAAGTCCCTTCCAAGAGACAAGTTCTTCTCAAGCTTTTATCTCCACTGATGAAAGTTCAGGCAACTTTCTTTTCACTCTTGAAGACCTGGACTGTATCCATCCAGATGATCTGGAGTACATGGAGATAGTCCAGTAAATAGCTCTTCTCACTCACAGAGCCTAGAAGTTCTACAAGAGGACTGGAAGAAGGTTTCCTAGCAATGCTGCTAGTGGCAAGTTTGGGCTGGACTAAAGCAAAGTCAAGTGTTACAACTGTAACCAGATGGGACACTTTGCTAGAGAATACAAGGCACCTAAGTCAAATGGTGCCCAAGCCTCATCCAGGCCAAACTACACTAAAGGAGGGCACCAGAATGAGAAGCCAAGACAGCAAGCTGCAGTTGCTGTTGAAGAAGGAGGCTTTGACTGGAGCTTTCAAGCAAAAGATGCATCTCCAAATCAAGCACTCATGGCTGACCATGATGAAGCCAAGGTACTTGAACATCTTTGCTCTCCTGAATGTATTGCTAAAGTGAATAGATACAAGTCCTACAACTTGGAAATGAGATCTGATATTGGGTCTTTAAATATTTTAAAAGCTGATTTTAAAAGAGCTAAATAAACTTAAGATAGAAGATCTAGAGAAAACAGTTTCAACTCTTAAACATGAGCAGACAAACTACATGGCTCCAATTAAGGATCTCATTACCAAGTTGACTGAATGCCAGGCTGAGCTTGTGATCAGCAAAGCCAGGGCAGAAAAATGTGTTCTTGAAGAATAGACATTCAAGAACATGATATCCTCATCTCTGCATGCAAAAGTGTGTTATCAGAATAAGCAGGGACTAAGATCTAGTGAGATAGCTCCTCCACACACTCTACTATCAGTCAGATCTCCTAGGTGTGGAACTAGTCAAGATGAGCTACCATCCATAGACCCTAGTGATGAAGAGGATGAAGAGGAGAAGATGAGGGATGACTCTAAGGTGAGTGAAGAGAGTCAATCCAAAAAGGGTCACCATGCTCCTAACGAGGAAAATGAAGCTGGTTTGAGAAAAACCAAGAGAAAGAACTTGATTAGAAGAGCAAAGAGAAGATCTAGAAAAGCTTAAGAGATCAAGACGACCTTTGATCCCAAACAGAAACAAGTATTTATCTCTACAGGGTTCAAGGTGATGAAAGCTGAAGATCCTGTCAAGAATTCTAGTACCAAGAGTTCTACTTCAACTTCAACTCACTCCAGCAACAACAAGAAGACTGATCAGCTGTGTGTCACTGCTACACAGCCTGAACCATCCATTTCAAAGAGCAAGCTTCACCCTAAGGATTGTCAATACAATCCCAAGAGTACTATCCACATGATCAATAAGAAAACTTCTGAGAAGAAGAAGAAACAAATAGCTTTGGAAGGAAAATCTGTTTCCCTCGAAAGCTCCAAAATGAAGAAGAAGGCAAATGAAAAGTTGCCTTCGGAAGGAAAGTTGGTCACGGAAGAAAGGAATGCTTTCGAAGCACTGAAACTTGCTGCAGTGAAGGCAAGATCTTCCGAAGGTCCAGTCACCAAATCTTCCAAAGTTACCAAAACTTTTGAAGCTTTGAAGGTCAAGCCTAATCTTCCAAAGGTGGTGTGGAAGATGAAGGAAGACCATGTGGCTGAAAGCTCATCATCATAAACAGCAAATGATCCTCAAAGCCTGAGCATAGGATCCATTACTGTTTCATTACCTTCAACTCATTTTAACAAACCCAAGACCAATGAGGCTTGGGTTTCTAAATGTAACTAAATCATCTCTTTTTTGTGCAGGGGCAGCTAAAGACCAACAGAAATATCTGGATCATTGATAGTGGCTGCTCCAGGCACATGGCTGGCAATGAGTCCTTACTTCAAAACTTTGAAAGAGTTGATGGAAGACCACTTGCTTTTGGAGGAGATGCAGGAGGTTACATCACTGGCAGGGGCATGGTCTCAAATGGTAAGCTCAGCATTGAGAAGGTAAATTTTGTCAAGGAGCTTGGATATAATCTTTTGAGTGTGTCCCAATTTTGTGACCAAAAACATCACATGCTCTTTACTAAGCATGAGAGCATTGTTCTCAAGCCCGAGGTTGACATTCCTCAAGAGCATATTCTTCTCAGAGCCCCCAGGAAAGGGAACATGTACAAGATAGACTTACAGGAAACATCTCCCTCTGGAGAGATTTCTTGCTTTCTATCTAAAGCAAATAGTGATGAGTCTTTCCTTTGGCATAAAAGAATGTGCCATGTAAAGTTTAAGAACATGAATAAACTGATTAAAAATGATTTGGTAACTGGAATGCCAAAGAAAGAGTTTACAAGTGATGACCACCGTGTTGCATGCCTGAAGGGGAAGCAACACAAAGTGTCTCACAAGCCAAAGGAAATAAACTCTATCACTACTCCCCTACACTTGTTACATATGGATCTATTTGGCCCCACCAGTGTAATGAGTTTAGGAAGGATCTCATACTGTTTGGTGATCACAGATGATTTCACAAGATTCGCTTGGGTGTTTTTCCTTAGAACTAAGGATGAAACTCCTGAAATCTTAAAGAATTTCATTCTGAAAATTGAGAATCAATCTGATCACAAGGTTAAAATCATAAGATGTGATCAAGGAACGGAATTCAAAAACCAAATCCTTGATACATTTTGTGATGAAAAGGGTATTTCAATACAATACAGTGCTCCTAGGACTCCTCAGCAAAATGGTGTTGCTGAGAGGAGAAACAGGACACTTATTGAAGCTGTAAGAACCATGTTGTCTGACTCTAACGTGCCCATCACCTTCTGGGCAGAGGCTGTCAACATAGCCTGCTATGTGCAGAACAGAGTTTTAGTAGTTAAGACATATGGTAAGACTCCTTATGAACTGTGGCACAAAAGGAGACCATTCATTGGTTTTCTCAGAACATTTGGATGTCCTTGCACCATCTTGAATACCAAAGATCAAATAGCCAAGTTTGTTGAGAAATCAGATGATGGACACTTTGTTGGGTACTCTTCTCAAGCTAAGGCTAATAGAGTATACAATCTCAGAACTAGAATCATTGACGAGTCAGCCAATGTGACTTTCAACGAACACACATCCTGTGTAAAAGGTCCTGGTCCGAATTGGCTATTTGAACTTGACTTAGTTACCAAATGTTTTAACAAATCTTCGAGAATGTTTCAGGATCTACAGATAATAGGTCAACAGAAGATCCTGATCCAAGATTTGAGCTAAGAAGACCAAACAAGAAGACTACTTCAGCTCCAGTGGTGACTAACCCTGCAATTGAAGCTCCCATCAGCACTAGCATGACAAATACTGCTGATTCAAATGAATTGCCTTCAAATTCCAGCTTGGAGGCTCAGAATTCAGGAGAAGGAACTTCAAATGTAAGAGGAATTGGAGGTGGTGACAGTGATCAAGAATTTCTTAACGCTGATAACCACTCCATTGAAGACAACATGAATGATGTCACACACTCATTGTATCAAGTTTCTCTTGATATGTGTGTTGATATGGTGGGAGACACCTTATTGCCAGATCAGAATTTCTCAAATTTAGATCTGTCTAACCAACTTGCTGTGATCCCTCAACTTCAGATCCACAAGTCACATCCTACCACAAACATCATTAGAAATGTTGACTCAGGGGTAAGAATAAGAGGACAAACTCATGATAGCTATGTTTGTCTAAATTCTTGTTTCTTATCCCAGATAGAGCTGAAGAAAGTTGATGAGGCTTTGAAGGATGGAAGCTGGATTGAAGCTATACAAGATGAGCTGCTTCAAATCAGAAGACAGAAGGTGTGGAACTTATGCCCTCTTCCTCAAGGGAAAAGTGTCATAGGTACCAAATGGGTATTCAGGAACAAGAAGGTTGATAGAGGGATTATCATCAAGAACAAGGCTACACTAGTTGTCCAAGGATGCACTCAAGAAGAAGGGATTGATTACACTGATGTCTTTTCTCCAGTTGCAAGACTTGATGCTCTAAGAATTTTTCTGGCTTATGCTGCATCCAAGGATTTCAAGGTCTACCAGCTTGATGTGAAGTGTGCCTTTCTCTATGGGGTGATTGATGAAGAAGTTTATATTAAACAACCACCTGGCTTTGCAGACCCCGATCATCCTGATTATGTCTGCAAGCTTTATAAAGCCCTTTATGGACTGCATCAAGCTCCAAGAAAGTGGTATGAGACACTATCAACATATCTCTGTCAACATGAATACAAAAGAGGTACTATTGATGGGACTCTCTTCATCAAAGAAACAGGAAATGACACATTGCTAGTTCAGATATATATAGATGACATCATCTTTGGTTCAACTAATCCAAAGCTCTACAAAGACTTTAAGATGCTGATGAATAATAGATTTGAAATGAGTGCCATGGGGGAACTCAATTTCTTTCTAGGAATTCAAGTGACGCAGGTTGAAGATGGCATCTTTATCAGTCAGTCAAAGTATGTACAGGACATACTTACAAGATTCAAGATGACTGACTGTAAGGTTGCAAAGACACCCATAGCCAGAAACCACTCCCTTGGTCCTGATCTTGAGGGGGAGTGTGTTGATGAACATCTCTACAGGGCTATGATTGGGTCACTTATGTATCTTACTACTAACAGTCCTGATATCATGTTTTCCATATGCATATGTGAAAGATATCAAGCCAACCCCAAGATGTCACACCTAATCACTGTCAAAAGGATTCTTAGATATCTCAAAGGTGCTCCAAATCTAGGCCTTTGGTATCCAAAGAATTCAGACTTTAATCTGTATGCTTACACAGATAGTGACTATGGTGGCTGCAACATGACTGCAAAGTCCACATCTGGGGGTGTCAGTTCCTACGTGGAAGGATAGTCTCTTGGCAATGCAAGAAGCAATCCTGTGTGTCTGCATCAACTGCTGAAGCTGAATACATTGCTGCTGCCAGCTGCTATGCTTAAGTGCTTTGGATTCAGAATCAGATGCTAGACTATGGGTTCAATTTCAAAGAGACTCCCGTCCATATAGACAACAACAGTGCCATCTCTATTACAGAGAATCCTGTGCAGCACTCAAGGACCAAACACATTAATATCAGGTATCATCTGATTAGAGATAATTTTGAAATGGGTTTGATAAAACTAATCAAAGTTAACACAAATGAATAATATGTTGATCTGTTCACAAAAGCTTTTGATGAACATCGATTTAAATATCTTGTATCAGCTATTGGGATGATTAACTTTGAATAGATTTTTCTTAATAACTTAATCAACTTTATTTCCTAAACTATGTGTCCTAGGTTGTCTATTAGATCACTTCATACTCCAGATCTCTTTGGAAGAAAAACGAACTTTTAAAATGATATCTATTATAATGATTGAAATTTACCTTCGGAAGAAGCAAAAGTTGCATTCGGAAGAAAATTTATGTCTTTAAATCGTTTAAACAGCTTATCTGAGATTTACCTTCTGAAGAAATTCTTGAAGTATCTTCCGAAGCTTAAATTTTGGTATAAGTACTTAAATGCATTTTAGGAAGAAATTTCTTCCGAAAGCAATTTAGTCTCGGAAGACTCATTTATTTCTTCCGAAGCCAAAATTTTCAAAACTCTTTGAAATATCTTCCGAAGCAAAATTGCCTCGGAAGCTTTGATTGCAAAGTTTCCGAAACCAAAATTGCCTTCGGAAGCTTTTATTACTTCCAAGAAAACTAACTTTTTGGGCGGCTTTTTCAGAAGTAGGACCCACTTGCGGATTTCAAAGTTTATCTTTTTGTCATAACTTTGTCTCAAATCTAGAGTATATCTTTCCAAACGGTTCTATTTCATCTCTCTACTCTCATTGTTTCTTACCCTAAAATTACCCCTAATTTCATCTTCTTCTTCCTTCCTTCACTACAAAGCTTCTTCAAATGGCCAATCTTGATCATGGTAACGACCCGGATTTCACCATGCACCTACACATGCAACATAATCAAGTTGCCCTGCTAAACTCTGAGAAGGATCCAAGCTTCTCAGACGTTTGTAGGTATCTTTCTTTGTCTCACTACTTCACCTCCCTTACAGTCGATCCTCCTCTCTATGAGGATCAGTTACTTGTGTTTTGGCGGACCTGTCAAGAGGTCACCATGGACAAGGAGAAGGCACTGTTTGCCACAGTGCAGGGGAGGATGGTTTTCATTACTCCAGCCATTATAAACACCCACTTGCAGCTGGATGATGAATCAGGTGAGCTGTCCTTTCCAAAAGCTGCTGTCAACCAATCCTTTGAGCAGATAGGATATGAAGATGACTTTTCAGTCAAGGCCTTCAGGAAGGGGAAGGTCTCATTCCAATGGAAATACCTCCTCCATGTCATCATCCACAGCTTATCCAACAAACATGGAGGATGGGACCAGATTCCAGAAGACCTCTCCTTCATTATCCATGGGATGGTTCAAGGGGTCAAATTCAAGTACTCTCAGTTTGTATTTACAAATTTACTAGCAAATTTGGATTCCTTAGAATATTACATGTTCCCTCTGTATGTTCAACACATTCTCAACTGTGAATTGGGACCACAGTTGAGGGGAACAGGTAATGTTCTTAAACTTGCACACATGAGGCCCGACATTTTCAAGATATTGAAAAAGCCAACTGTTGGGTTCTCAGGGATAGGAACAGCCCTTGTCCCAAAAATATTTTAGCTCATTGCTCAGGGTGACATCCTAGCAGCCCCATCTAGTGATGAACCAACACCCTCCACCTCTCAACCACCATCAAGGCCAATAATTACCCTCACCTACACTAGAAAATCCAAACGAACCCCTGTACTTGCTATTGAGCACGTGCAGGCCCCCATATCACAACCCATACAGGAGGAAGTGGACACTCGAGCTCCACTTCTCCTGAGGAGCAAACCACTCCCATTCTTCAACAGATCAATGATGAGGTTCCTCATGCTCAACCTGATGAGCTCATAACTCCACAAACAGCCTTAAGCCATCACTCTGAGTCTCAACACTCTAGTGATCAACTTTCAGGGGAAAGCTACCATCCCCAGCCTCTTGATCTTAACCAACCAATTCCCAGCTTTGACTTCTACTCTAATGAAGATTTAGGATTTAGTAAGTACCATGAATCTCCCCTCTCTACCCACACTTAAGGGGAGATGAGTACTCCTGCTTCACCCATGTCCAGCCCACATCAAACACCCCAAACTGAGGTGGATCTTCCTGTGATTACATCTTTAATACCTCAACCACGGCAACCCAGCCTCTTGACATTGTCATGGGGTAGGGGAAATCTAGCAGCCAAGAACCCCATGCTGGTGGTGAGGGAGCGGACCTCGGTTCACCTCCTTCATCCCCCAATGATTCTTCAATTGAAGGAGATGGGAGTCTGAAACTCAGGGTGCACCAACTCGAAGACCTCTGCACCCAACTGGTTTCAAAGATAGCTCACCTTGCATCACATGTGACTATCTTGCAAAGGAGGGTCCATGACCAGGAACTTGAGATCATCGATCTTAAGGGCCAGTTAGCTGAGAGACCCATAGGACAAACTCATCCAGGTCCACAAGAACCTATGGATATTATGGATCACTTCCCCAGCTCACCTATGCATGAGGGTGATGCTACCAAAAAGGGGGAGGAAGTTCTGACAGCCACAGAACCTGGGAGTTCTTCCTCAAGTATGGACATACAGGACTCACCATCTTATCTTGTAGTTGTCCATGCTCAGCAACCTCCTCAAGACAGAGATCTCGACTTGCAAGTTCAACATCTGTTTGAGGAAGGGATACTAAGAGCAATGTCTGCCCCTTCTGAGAACCCAATCATGGGTTGGGGGTAAGACAGTGATAGGAAAGCTCTTGTACTCTCTAGAGCTTAGGGTCAACTAGAAATCTTAAACATTTCAAACCTGAGTTTCTATGAGGGTATAAATCTGGTAGATCTGGCACTTATCAACCCAAGCAATAACAGACAAGCTGTCAGATTAGCCAATCAAATTCAAGACTAGGTGCTGGCAGAATTCAAAAGGAGAACAACATCATATAGACAGAGGCTAGCAGTTGAAGCCTTTGGTCAAGTGGATGGTGAGGTAGACCCCAAGATTAGCTTCGAAGGGAAAGGCTTGACTGAAGGCCCAGAGGCTGAGACTGTGGACCTTGAGACAAGATCTCCTCCAGCACCCCATACCCTCAGTGAGGCACCAGCTGGTGATGGTGCTTCACAACCTCACTCTGGCCAGAGTTTGACTACTGAATCAAGCAATGAAGGCCAAAGTTCTTCTCAGGCTGAGTCATCAAGATCTGCATTGAAAAAGGCAAAAAGGAGATGACTCCTGAAAAGATTGAAGAAGAAAAGAGAGAGAGGAAGAGGAAGCTGAGGGGAGAGAGTTCAAGTGGTTCCCCAGGATTCATGCAAGCTACAATTCTGGCTGCCCCTGTACCAAACACTCAAGAACATGAATTAAGGGCAGCCAGGCTCAACTATATAGGGACCAGGAACTAAAACATAGATGAACTCATCTCTCTCCCCTTAGAGGAGTTAAATAAATTGGCCGACATTGAATTGTCAAAGGAGAGGAAGGAAGCAGAGGATGCAGCCTTAACCCTCAAACACAAGAAAGAAATGAGGAGGAAAAGGCTTTATAAGAACATTCCTGTCCTCTCCCCAGTTCAAGAAAGTCCTGAGTCAGGGACTGTGGCTGCTGAATAACTTCAGGTAGTTGACAAAGAAGATAGATTAAAAATGATCAACTACTTGAGTGCCACAGGTCTCTATCAGGCACCTGCACTCCTTCCCTTGCCTTATGATTATATATTATTTGAATACAATAGGTAGCTGGAAGAGCAAGCCAAAAAAGAAAGGCAAGCTGCTAGGAAGAGGCAAAGGGAAGAAGCTGCAAAATCAAGAGCCATCATCCAAAAAATTCAGAAAAAGTCTACAGATAGGCAGAGGATGATGAGCTTCTTAAAGCTGTATGGGTTCTCCGGAAGGAGGCTTGGTCCCGTGTCTCTATCCACAATGGATGAGCATATAAGGGTGATCAAGCAGAAGATAAAAAGGGGAGAGCTTGTGGACCTTCATTCATCATCAAGTCAAGCTCAACCTAAAGTTGAGTAAAGGTTGAACCTACAAAGACAACACCACCTGCACCTGAAGCTGCATAACAGCCAACTTCATCTTCTAACCCACAGCAGGGTTCTCCTCCTTCTCCTTCTGAAACTGGGAGAGAGGAGATCTCAACTGAGAGGGAATCCACTGACGAACTTGGTACTGAAGACCAACCCTCTCAGTTAAAATCATCAGGGAGGAGAAAAAGGATAGCCAGAAGAAGTTCATCAACTAAGAAGAAAAGAAGAAAGGCATCCACCTCCCAACCTCAGGATAAGTCAGAATATCCTAAGGACGTGCATGAAGAGGACTCTCAACCAACTCCTATCATAGTAGAGCCTCTCTTTGTTGGAAGACAAATTCTTTCCTAGACATTTGCTAAAGATCCAGACAGATGGTATGTCACTAGAGATCAGGAAGAGCAGCATGTCTATTTCACAAGTGACATGCTTGAACTCCCTCTGCATGATCTCTATGACATGAGAAGGTACTTCATGAGTCTGAAGAATCCAGATCTGCTGATGAAGAAAAGAGTTCTAAAGATCCTCATGTGGACTATCCCAGTCTGAAGAACCTCTCTGTTTTGGTAGCATCAGCCTAGGGGGAGTTTGTAGGAATCTCTGAAGTTAAGAGGTAGATGCAACCAAAGGATACCAAAACAACCAAGTCTTTCAACATGCACTTTGGAACAAAGAAGAACCAACTTCAGAAGTTTTACACACTCAAGAGAAATGCTAAGTGTAAAATCTTCCAAAGCCAAAGTTCAAAAGAAACTGCTGTGGAAGCTTTACACTTAACATAGAAAATACTCTAAGTGTAAAGTTTTCCAAAGCCAAAGACTCAACTCTTCCGAAGGTAAAAGATGAAGTCTTCCGAAGCGCTCAAGACAAAGTCTTCCGAAGCTATTTAAAGACAAGACTGATTTTCTTCTAAAGAAAAAGAAAAGATACATTTTCCATCAACTTTATCATAAAGCAACTTACTGTCCGCTGCATGCTCTGGTGGTTCACCAACTATCATCATTTGGTGAAACTTCCATGCTTTATGATAAAGTAGATAAGGTCTTTGCTTGCAAGTTTCTGTTTTTGTTCCTTTTTGGCTTTTTGTAATAGGAAAGTCAGTGAGCTATGGCATGTCATAGTCACTAGTCAAAAGGCAATCTGCCTTTTGACTTTAGGCTGATCTTGTTGTCTAGATTAGTCACTTCAAACTGTCTTTTACATATTGATGGTTGTAGGATGTAATATAAGTAGTCTCCAGTTCTTGTATTCAAAAATATACTTGTACAACACTTGTAATAGACCTAGAGAAGCAATATACAACTTCCTTGAAAATTTATCTTGTGTTCTTGTTCTTGTTTTTACTTGTGTTTGTCTTGTATCTTCAGTAAAACTTCATAGTTCCCTATTTGAATTGTTAAGTGATCTTAAGATCCTCCTAAGTGTGTTAACTAAGTGCAAGCTTAAGTACCCTTTAACAGTCCTGCATGAGTCATTAGATTTACCTCCCTATCCCTCATAACCTATTAACCTGACCTGATGAAAAGATAATTATGTTTCATTTAGGCCAACATGTTGATATACCACACCACTCACAAGATCAGCTGAGCCCCAGGGAACCTCTAATGTCTAGCCCATATTAGCTAAACCTAACTGAGGTGAGTCAAACTGGTGTGGAGGTGACTCATGTAGGCTTAGCTACCACTACTAAGAGTGTTTCACTAACGTCTCAGGACAATGGTGACATAAGTGAGACTGAGTCTACGGCAACCTTACCCTTGATGACTATGAAAGAGACATCAGAACGCAAGGGTATCCAGGGCGCCAAGAAACCATTATTGGTGGTAATGATGAACATACTAGGTATGTTATCTCATCTCCCAATGATTCTTCAAATGAAGATGAGGGTAGTCTGAAACTCTTTGTCAGAGACCTGCTTTCTAAAGTCTCAAACCTTGAATTAAAGGTTAAGACTTTAGAGGACAGGTCTGCCACTCAGCAACTTGAGATAGAAAATCTCAAGGCTCAACTAGCTGAGACACAGATTGAGAAGTCTGTCAGGCATGTACCTATCCAAGTTTCTTTAAGTTCCTCCTCCAGCTCTTCTACTTCTTAAGATGATGCTATGAAAAAGGGGGAGAATGTACAAAAACAAAGACATGAGGAACCCTGCGTTGCCATCACAACAACTTCCCTTGATGCCATATCTTCTTTTTACCCTACACAGCAACACCCTACAACCATCTTCCCTCAAACAGCTCCCATTACTATTCAAGTGGACCCAAAGATGCTTATATACCTCAACAGATTTTTAACCACATTTCTGATAAGCTCATCCATTGAACAACCTTCCCTTGATGTAGTCGTTGCCTACTTTGGAGCTAAGGAGCTTCAAAGGTTGAGTGCACAACCTACCTCTGAAAAGGAAGTTGGTCAACCTAAGATCTCTATTGAACCTGAGATTAACTTCAAAGGGGATATACAGACTCATGGCCCAGCAACCAATTTGGAATGGACAGGTAGTGCAGTTCCAATTACTTCCGAAGAAGAAATCCAAGTTGTGGAAGGAATAATTGAACTGTCTTCCTTGTCTAATGATCTATTCATCACAGAAACCATTCTTGACCTAGCCTCTGAGGTAAATAGTGAGGACTTCCTTACAACCCCTCTCTCCCAAATACAACAAGTTCAAACCCCCTCTCCCCAACCTGAATCCTCTAAACCTGCGTCTCCAAAGGTTGAATCTTCTTCTAATCCTAGGAGGAAGGGGAAGCTCACTGCTGAGGAGTTTCAAGAGGAGGAAAGATTGGAAAAGCTCAAGAAGTAAGGAAGAGTTGATACTGGGATGCTGTTGGCTGCAAGTAGCAAAGCAGCAGCAGCTGCTTAAGAAAATATTAATAATAAAAAGAGAGTGGAGGTCATTGACAGGCTTATCAACATGGGAGTAGCCAATGAAGAAATACTTCTATGCCCACTTGATGAGCTTGTGAAGATGGAAAAGGCTACCTTGCTGCAAAACGAAAGAGAGGAAACAGCAAGGTTGGCCGAAGAGGAGGAGAAGAGGAAAAGGAAGGAAGAGGCTATAGAAAGGGAGAGGATGGAGAGGATAGCCTTTCTCTTCTCTAGAGGCTATTGTCAAGAGGAGATGGTACCTCATAATTATGATACGATCTTGTTTCTTTTCCACAAAGAACAAGATCAGATCAACAAAAAAAGGAAGAATGATGTTAGGGAGAAGTTGAGGGAGAAGAAGAAGAAGGAGGAAGACGAAAACTGCTGCTGCCAAGAAGGTGGGAGATAAGGAATGGATGATAACTTATCTCAAAGCCCTTGGCTTCTCCGGCAAGCAAGTGGGTCCCACGACACTAAAGACCCTACAGCGACATGTCAGCGACATCAAGGCTGACATTCGCTTAGGAAGAAGGCAGGAGGTAATAAAAAACATCAAGTGCTTAGAAGATGACACCCAAACCAACACCAACACCCAAACCAGCATAACTTACACCCACACCTTTTCCCTTGCCCATCAAAACTAAACCAACCATTAAGCCTCACACCCCTAAACCTACACCATTAGCCTTACCTACATGCTCACCCACTGCTTCCCAACAACCAACTCCACTACCTATCCTCAAACCCAAAACACAACCCAGAACCCAATCTCTAACCAAACCATCTTTTGAAACATCTAAGCCCCTAACCTTAGAAGAGTTCAAGGAGATCAAGAAGAAGCTCATCAACTGCACAACACTAAGCAACATCACTTATGAGGAAGAGACAATTAAGCTAAAATATATTGTTGGCACTTCCAATTCCCTCACAAGAGATGCATTCCTTGATTTGCCTAGGGGAACACTGGACCAAGCTCTCCAACTTCTTGCAATCAATCAGATGTTCTAACAGAAGAACAGAAGAAGTTAAGGAGACTTGTGACTCTGCTGGATATTTGGAAGGGGGACAAGCTTTCATCCAAAACCCTTAATCCTAGAAAACAAATAGTCTGGTGGAGGTTCGATGAACCTTCACACAGATTTACTATGGAATGAGAGAATGGTGAAGTAAACAGGGTTGATACTTCATCTCTGTTACACTCTAGCAGATTTGAGATTACTGAGTTAGCAGAGAAACCATCTCAAATCCCACCAACTCTTAGGTTGCTGCTCACATCAAAAATCATCTGAGCAGTCTTTATTTGGCTAAGCTTACAAAGAAAGCCAAGACTGAAGAAGAGTTGAAAAAAAGAGCAAAGGATAAGGAAGAAGGTACAACTACAAAAGGAAAAACATTACTTCAGATGGTTGAAGGCTCAACTTCTGATCCTATAGTTAGATGGGAATATGACTGCAATTCCTATCAACTAACTCTCTTTAAAGGGATGCAGCAAAGGGTGCATGTCATTCAGAAGAATAGAGTTGATCTATTATCTACGAATAACTTATACAAGCTCCTCACCACCACATCAAGGAAGAACAAGGAGACAGACAAATATCTTCTTTCCCTAGTGTTGAAGACCTTAAAGAGTAGAAGGAAGTGAAGTTTTGGTAGCATCAGCCTAGGGGGAGTTTGTTGATCATATTAGGCTGGTGCAACCAAAACAGCACTTAGAGTATTTTTGAAGTACAATTGAAGAAGTCTTCAAAAAACAAAGCTGCTCTTCCGAAGACAAATTGAAGATCTTCCAAAGCTTAAGTATGAAGAACTTCCAAAGGAAAACTATGTCTTCCGAGACTAATTAGTTTTCCTTGCGAAGTATTAGAAGAACTTCCAAAAGTAGAACCAAGTGTTCCGAGACCAAGTAGTTCTCCTTCTGAATCATTCACACTTAGAAGATCCAAGACAAAGTCTTCTAAAGAATGATGTCATGAAGACTTGCAGAAGACTCAGAAGAAGTTGATTCTTCCAAAGTATAAATGGCCTCGGAACAACTTATTCTTTCGAAGCCATTTTCCTTCAGAAGAATCGACTATGAACTAGTGGATATACTATGGGTTGTCTGACATCCGTTGCCAACTCTGATATACTGCATCACGCTTTCCCACACCCATGTAGTTGACCATACTTTAATCCACTGTTCACCATTATTAGTTAGTATAGTTATCATATTTAGTTGGTAACAAAAGGTAAGTCATGGACCTGTCATGACTGTCTAATCTAGGATAATATTTTATCTTAGATACTTTACTTCTAGCAATGTAGTATTTGTCTAGTGGTAAATTCCAGCTGGTTTTCCAAGTATAACTGGCTATAGATAGTAGCATATATATAGTCTCTCATTGTAACTTAAGTAACCATGCTTGTAAGAGTCTTGTTATACTAAGTTAAGAAGTAATATATACAAGTATCTTAAAAACCATTCTTGTGTTCATTAACTTATTATATGATTGTGAACTTAGTTAAAGATTCTGCTTCATTAACCAAGTGATACTTAGTGAGCTTGTGAGATAAAACTCGTGTTGAGAGACCAACACCGATCCTGCAATTCACATACACAGTCCCTAAGATTCTAAACATGGTATGAATTTGCAACAATCTCCCTTACATAGCATATCTTCTATTGCTGGGAATGTTTTGCTTTTCAAAAATGAAACATAGGATGGATGAAGGAGTTTCATTTCCACAGAATCAAAACAACCTTATGTCAGGTGCTTCTTCCCTTCTAGCTTTCTTTCCAACCAATTCAAAATATGTTTCATCATAGTACCACTTGGTAATTGGATGATTGTACTGGTTACCATCAATCTTCTTCATAATCAGCTTCAAATCAATTGGCCTTATTGGGAACCAACCCTTTCCAATAATTCTCTGTCAATTTCAAAGGTGGTTCTTCACTTTTCTACTTATTTTGCTAGCTTCTTGTTCTTTACCTAGCTTAGCAATGTGAAGTTTATTTCTCTATCAGCCTTTTGTTTCTTTGATAATGATGTTTGTTCATGTATGATCTTAGTATATGAAAGAAATTAGCTCATCTTGGATTGTTTGTGTGATTGCCATTCTAACTTCATTAGGTCAAGTCTATCTTCATATGTTAATGATCCAAGTTGGGATATGTGTGATAAGTATTGCACAAGTCCAGATACTTCTTTGATTAAAACTACATCCCAAGTTTCATCATACTTCCATGCTATAATTTTTCTTTCATTTGCATCAGCTGTGAGAGTAATTATGTCATAAGCTTGACAAAATTTGTTTCTCATTGATCATTTCTCAAACTCATTTCCTTCAGGCCAAAGCCTATGAGGCATAAACTGCCTTGGTTCCTCATTGGATGAAGCTCAGGTGGAGCTTAATGGTAAGTGGATAGAGAAGATGCAGGATGAGGTTTAAAGACTTATGGTTTCAATGCATTTACAAGCATGTTCTTTGTAGATCTCTCTAGCCATTTCTTTCATTTGAGATAGAGATCTGCCTACAAATGACCTATATGGTACCTTTGTGTGACTCAACCAACTTTTAACCTGGGAGTAGCTCATTTTGTCTATTTGAGGATCTTTGGGCAGATTCTTCTGAAATTCTTGTTGATCTTTAATTTCTTATATATTTTTGTATGTTTGCTCTTTTTCATCCTTTATGACTTCTTGAAAGTCTTTGAGCAGGTCTTTAACCTTAGATAGGTAAGTTACATGAATGTATCATATGAAATCTCTTGTTACTAATCAATTCCTATTAGGGTTTCAGGATCATCAGAGAAGAGTTGTTATATGTTTTGCATAAATCTTCATCTCTATCTATATCTTCTTTATCAGAATCACTCAAGATGATTATAGGTCTTGATCAGAGTTTGATCAATTTCACCTTCTTCTAGTGTTGCAGCCTCAGATGTTATCTGTTTGGGTTCATCAATCATTAGTTAGCTTTGATTTTCACAGCTTCAAAGGAGGTGATTCAGGCTCTCTTGTTCTTGAACCTGTTGTTTTCTCTTCTTTAAGAGGCTAGGTACAACCTTTTCCTCTTTTTATCATATGTTTTCATAGAAGGTGTGATGATGATGAAGCTTGATCTTTGGTTGTTTGGGTTGTTCTTTCAAGGATTTAGAAAATTACCTGATTTGTTCTTTTTTGCTTTTCAGAGAGTGGGTTTATTGGAATAATGTTTGTTTGTGTTGATTGGGTGTTTGGTGTATGAAAATGCTATATGAGTATTGGTGAATAGTGTATGTTCTTAAAAGGGTTTGCCTCACAAACAGTTGATCCATAGAGTATGACTCTTTAGGAATCATGATTGCCAATTTGTATGTTGTTCCTGAGAGCTTGTTTCTTCTCCTTGAGCCATAATTTGTTCTCAAAGTCATCACTCAGGTCATGTTCTGAACCTTCTGATGTTCTTCTTATTCAGTTGAGTGTTTTTGAGTTCAAGCTCTCTGTTTAGTTTTTTTTCTTCAGTTTGAGTATAGATAATCTTTTTAAGCTCATCATTCAGAATCCTTTGCATCTATTTGCTCAGTCAGATATGTAAACATCTAATCTTGTACTATTGAGGTCTTGATCCTTTGTCTTCACCTCTTCTTTGATTGATTAGTTGTTGTTTTAGGAATTGAACAATCAAATTCAGAGCTGTTTGATCTGCTATGAGCTTTTCTATCTCTTCGTCTTTCATTTGAGCTTTCTGGTTCTGTGCTATTGATCTATATGATGTATGATTGGTTCAGGCCCAGGAACAGCTTGCTCTTCTTGTATGATTTGGACATGCTGTATGATTGGTGTTGGTGAATCACATTTTGAAACATCATGTGAGGCTCCCTGTTGGAATCCTCATGAAATGTTTGGTACAGGAGGTTATGATCAATCATGTGAGCAGGAACAGGCACTTCAGCTCCATGAATAGACTTGATTTGATCCTTGTGAAAACATGTTTATTGAAGTAAACAGGCTGAAAAATGACACCTTCTCTTGGGATGTTGGTAGAAGATCATTAATAATCATATGAAGGAATCTTAGAAACATCTGAAACTGTTCCTCACCTCGTTAAGTTGTAGACCATCCCATTTAAACTTGTGCAGAAAAGTGAATGTCTCCTTGGAATGATGCTTGCAATGGCTGAAGAGCTCCTCACAGAAGTGGCATCCTAGCAGTCTTTTGTTTGCAATAGTCTTTTGGTATGTATGCATGAGGAATCTAAATTGGGCACACATGCATGATTTCTTGATTGTTTCCTGTCTATGGTACCAGTGTAGCATGTTTTCCTGAAACATGTAACATATAGTTTTCATCAAATTCTACTGGTCCTTCAGCATCTTTATTTCCAAGCTGTAATACTTTCCTGATTACTTCTTGTGAGAAATAGTCTTGCTGAATGGCTGAAGAGCTCCTCACAGAAGTGGCATCCTAGCCTCTTTCTGTTTGCAATAGTCTTTTGTATGTATGCATGAGGAATCTAAATTGGGCACACATGCATGATTTCTTGATTTGTTTCATGGTACCAGTGTAGCATGTTTTCCTGAAACATGTAACATATAGTTTTCATCAAATTCTACTGGTCCTTCAGCATCTTTATTTCCAAGCTGTAATACTTTCTGATTACTTCTTAGAATAGTAATCTGATGATCATGAATTATAGAGACTACTACCTCCCATCATTCATCTGTTCTAGATGAGCAACACCGATCCTGCAATTCAATACACAGTCCCTAAGATTCTCAACATGGTATGAAGTAGCAACAATCTCCCTTACATAGCATATCTTCTATTGCTGGGAATGTTTTGCTTTTCAAAAATGAAACATAGGATGGATGAAGGAGTTGATTTCCCAGGATCAAACAACCTTATGTCAGGTGCTTCTTTCCCTTCTAGCTTTCTTTCCAACAATTCAAAATAGTTTCATCATAGTACCACTTGGTAATTGGATGATTGTACTGGTTACCATCAATCTTCTTCATAATCAGCTTCAAATCAATTGGCCTTATTGGGTAACCAACCCTTTCCAATAATTCTCTGTCAATTTCAAAGGTGGTTCTTCACTTTTCTACTTCTTCTTGCTAGCTTCTTGTTCTTTACCTAGCTTAGCAATGTGAAGTTTATCTTCTCTATCAGCCTTTTGTTTCATTTGATAATGATGTTTGTTCATGTATGATCTTAGTATATGAAAGAAATTAGCTCATCTTGGATTGTTTGTGTGATTGCCATTCTTAACTTCATTAGGTCAAGTCTATCTTCATATGTTAATGATCCAAGTTGGGATATGTGTGATAAGTATTGCACAAGTCCAGATACTCTTTTGATTAAAACTACATCCCATGTTTCATCATACTTCCATGCTATAATTTTTATTTCATTTGCATCAGCTGTGAGAGTAATTTTGTCATAAAGCTGACAAAATTTGTTTTCTCATTGATCATTTCTCTAACCTCATTTCCTTCAGGCCAAAGCCTATGAGGCATAAACTGCCTTGGTTCCTCAATTGGATGAGCTCAGGTGGAGCTTGATGTAAGTGGATAGAGAAGATGCAGGATGAGGTTTAAAGTCTTATGTTTCAATGCATTACAAGCATGTTCTTGTAGATCTCTCTAGCCATTTCTTTCATTTGAGATAGAGATCTGCCTACACATGACCTATATGGCACCTTTGTGTGACTCACCAACTTTTAACCTGGGAGTAGCTCATTTGTCTATTGAGGATCTTGGGCAGATTCTTCTGAAATCTTGTTGATCTTTAATTTTCTTATATCTTTTGTATGTTGCTCTTTTTCATCCTTTATGACTTCTTGAAAGTCTTTGAGCAGGTCTTTAACCTTAGATAGGTTAAGTTACATGAATGTATCAATGGAAATCCTCTTGTACTAACTCAATTCCTATTAGGGTTTCAGGATCATCAGAGAAGAGTTGTTATATGTTTGCATAACATCTTCATCTCTATCTATATCTTCTTTATCAGAATCACTCAAGATGATTATAGGCTCTAGATCAAGAGTTTGATCAATTTCACCTTCTTCTAGTGTTGCAGCCTCAGATGTTATGTTTGGGTTCATGAACCATTAGTTTAGCTTTGACTTTTCACAGCTTCAAGGAGGTGATTCAGGCTCTTCTGTTCTTGAACTGTTGTTTTCTCTTCTTTAAAGAGGCTAGGTACAACCTTTTCCTCTTTCTATCATATGTTTTCATAGAAGGTTGTGATGATGAAGCTTGATCTTTGGTGGTTGGGTTGTTCTTTCAAGGATTTAGAAATTGCCTGATTTGTTCTTTTTTGCTTTTCAGAGAGTGGGTTTATTGGAATAATGTCTGTTTGTGTTGATTGGGTGTTGGTGTATGAAAATGCTATCTGAGTATTGGTGAATAGTGTATGTTCTTAAAAGGGTTTGCCTCACCAAACAGTTGATCAATAGAGTATGACTCTTCAGGAATAATGATTGCCAATTTTGTATGTTGTTCCTGAGAGCTTGTTTCTTCTCCTTGAGCCATAATTTGTTCTTCAAAGTCATCACTCAGGTCATGTTCTGAACCTTCTGAATGTTCTTTCTTATTCAGTTGAGTGTCTTTGAGTTCAAGCTCTCTGTTTAGTCTTTTTATTTCTTCAGATTGAGTAGAGATTATCTTTTTAAGCTCATCAATCTCAGAATCCTTTGCATCTATTTGCTCAGTCAGATATGTAACATCTAATCTTGTACTATTGAGGTCTTGATCCTTTGTCTTCACCTCTTCTTTTGATTGATTTAGTTGTTGTTTTAGGAATTGAACAATCAACTTCAGAGCTGTTTGATCTGCTATGAGCTTTTCTATCTCTTCGTCTTTTCATTTGAGCTTTTCTTTTAGTATTTTAGCTCTGTTGTTTGTTTTCTCAATCAGTTTGTTGTACTCGTTGAATAAAAACACTTTAGAGTACTCAATTTCTTCCTCTGCTGGTATTTCACTGCCTTGTTCTTCACCTTCAACAGGTTCAGCAGTGCTTTGCTATTCTAGATCATGCTCATGTTATGATGATGTACCAGCTTTTTCTCGTTCAGTTGCTTGTTCTTCTAATGAAGCATCAATGTCTCTCAACTGTGAGGATAATGTTGTTGATCAGAAAAGGTTGTGCTTTATAGTGGTGATGGCATGTGATGCTCAAACTGAAACTATTCTTGCTCTTGTACATACTGTTGTTCTTGTTGAATGAATGGTTCTGGTTCTGGTGCTATTGGATCTATATGATGTATGATTGGTTCAGGCCCAGGAACAGCTTGCTCTTCTTGTATGATTGGGACATGCTGTATGATTGGTTGTTGGTGAATCACATTTTGAAACATCATGTGAGGCTCACCTTGTCTTGGAATCCTCATGAAAATGTTTGGTACAAGGAGGTTATGATCAATCATGTGAGCAGGAACAGGCACTTCAGCTCCATGATATAGACTTGATTTAATCCTTGTGAAAACATGTTTATTGAAGTAAACAGGTTGAAAAATGACACCTTCTCTTGGGATGTCTGGTAGAAGATCATTAATAATCATATAAAGGAATCTTGGAAACATCTGAAACTTGTTCCTCACCTTAGTTAAGTTGTAGACCATCCTATTTAACACTTGTGCAGCAAAGTTGAATGGCCTCCTTGGAATGATCCTTGCAATGGCTGAAGAGCTCCTCACAGAAGTGGCATCCTAGCCAGTCTTTCTGTTTGCAATAGTCTTTTGGTATGTATGCATGAGGAATCTAAATTGGGCACACATGCATGATTTCTTGATTTGTTTCCTGTCTATGGTACCAGTGTAGCATATTTTCCTGAAAACATGTAACATATAGTTTTCATCAAATTCTACTAGTCCTTCAGCATCTTTATTTCCAAGCTGTAATACTTTCCTGATTACTTCTTTAGAAATAGTAATCTGATGATCATGAATTATAGAGACTACTACCTCCTCATCATTCATCTGTTCTAGATGAGCAACACCGATCCTGCAATTCACATACACAGTCCCTAAGATTCTCAACATGGTATGAAGTAGCAATAATCTCCCTTACATAGCATATCTTCTATTGCTGGGAATGTTTTGCTTTTCAAAAATGAAACATAGGATGGATGAAGGAGTTTGATTTCAACAGGATCAAACAACCTTATGTCAGGTGCTTCTTTCCCTTCTAGCTTTCTTTCCAACCAATTCAAAATATGTTTCATCATAGTACCACTTGGTAATTGGATGATTGTACTGGTTACCATCAATCTTCTTCATAATCAGCTTCAAATCAATTGGCCTTATTGGGTAACCAACCCTTTCCAATAATTCTCTATCAATTTCAAAGGTGGTTCTTCACTTTTCTACTTCTTCTTGCTAGCTTCTTGTTCTTTACCTAGCTTAGCAATGTGAAGTTTATCTTCTCTATCAGCCTTTTGTTTCATTTGATAATGATGTTTGTTCATGTATGATCTTAGTATATGAAAGAAATTAGCTCATCTTGGATTGTTTGTGTGATTGCCATTCTTAACTTCATTAGGTCAAGTCTATCTTCATATGTTAATGATCCAAGTTGGGATATGTGTGATAAGTATTGCACAAGTCCAGATACTCTTTTGATTAAAACTACATCCCAAGTTTCATCATACTTCCATGCTATAATTTTTCTTTCATTTGCATCAGCTGTGAGAGTAATTTTGTCATAAAGCTTGACAAAATTTGTTTTCTCATTGATCATTTCTCTAACCTCATTTCCTTCAGGCCAAAGCCTATGAGGCATAAACTGCCTTGGTTCCTCAATTGGATGAAGCTCAGGTGGAGCTTGATGGTAAGTGGATAGAGAAGATGCAGGATGAGGTTTAAAGACTTATGGTTTCAATGCATTTACACGCATGTTCTTTGTAGATCTCTCTAGCCATTTCTTTCATTTGAGATATAGATCTGCCTACACATGACCTATATGGCACCTTTGTGTGACTCAACCAACTTTTAACCTGGGAGTAGCTCATTTTGTCTATTTGAGGATCTTTTGGCAGATTCTTCTGAAATTCTTGTTGATCTTTAATTTTCTTATATCTTTTGTATGTTTGCTCTTTTTCATCCTTTATGACTTCTTGAAAGTCTTTGAGCACGTCTTTAACCTTAGATAGGTTAAGTTACATGAATGTATCATATGGAAATCCTCTTGTTACTAACTCAATTCCTATTAGGGTTTCAGGATCATCAGAGAAGAGTTGTTATATGTTTTGCATAACATCTTCATCTCTATCTTCTTTATCAGAATCACTCAAGATGATTATAGGCTCTTGATCAAGAGTTTGATCAATTTCACCTTCTTCTAGTGTTGCAGCCTCATATGTTATCTGTTTGGGTTCATCAACCATTAGTTTAGCTTTGACTTTTCACAGCTTCAAAGGAGGTGATTCAGGTTCTTCTTGTTCTTGAACCTGTTGTTTTCTCTTCTTTAAAGAGGCTAGGTACAACCTTTTCCTCTTTCTATCATATGTTTTCATAGAAGGTTGTGATGATGATGAAGCTTGATCTTTGGTTGGTTTGGGTTGTTCTTTCAAGGATTTAGAAAATTGCCTGATTTGTTCTTTTTTGCTTTTCAGAGAGTGGGTTTATTGGAATAATGTCTGTTTGTGTTTATTGGGTGTTTGGTGTATGAAAATGCTATCTGAGTATTGGTGAATAGTGTATGTTCTTAAAAGGGTTTGCCTCACCAAACAGTTGATCCATAGAGTATGACTCTTCAGGAATAATGATTGCCAATTTTGTATGTTGTTCCTGAGAGCTTGTTTCTTCACCTTGAGCCATAATTTGTTCTTCAAAGTCATCACTCAGGTCATGTTCTGAACCTTCTGAATGTTCTTCCTTATTCAGTTGAGTGTCTTTGAGTTCAGGCTCTCTGTTTAGTCTTTTTATTTCTTCAGATTGAGTAGAGATTATCTTTTTAAGCTCATCAATCTCAGAATCCTTTGCATCTATTTGCTCAGTCAGATATGTAACATCTAATCTTGTACTATTGAGGTCTTGATCCTTTGTCTTCACCTCTTCTTTTGATTGATTTAGTTGTTGTTCTAGGAATTGAACAATCAACTTCAGAGCTGTTTGATCTGCTATGAGCTTTTCTATCTCTTCGTCTTTTCATTTGAGCTTTTCTTTTAGTATTTTAGCTCTGTTGTTTGTTTTCTCAATCAGTTTGTTGTACTCGTTGAATAAAAACACTTTAGAGTACTCAATTTCTTCCTCTGCTGGTATTTCACTACCTTGTTCTTCACCTTCAACAGGTTCAGCAGTGCTTTGCTGTTCTAGATCATGCTCATGTTATGATGATGTACCAGCTTTTTCTCGTTCAGTTGCTTGTTCTTCTAATGAAGCATCAATGTCTCTCAACTGTGAGGATAATGTTGTTGATTAGAAAAGGTTGTGCTTTATAGTGGTGATGGCATGTGATGCTCAAACTGAAACTATTCTTGCTCTTGTACATACTCTTGTTCTTGTTGAATGAATGGTTCTGGTTCTGGTGCTATTGGATCTATATGATGTATGATTGGTTCAGGCCCAGGAACAGCTTGCTCTTCTTGTATGATTGGGACATGCTGTATGATTGGTTGTTGGTGAATCACATTTTGAAACATCATGTGAGGCTCACCTTGTCTTGGAATCCTCATGAAAATGTTTGGTACAAGGAGGTTATGATCAATCATGTGAGCAGGAACAGGCACTTCAGCTCCATGATATAGACTTGATTTGATCCTTGTGAAAACATGTTTATTGAAGTAAACAGGCTGAAAAATGACACCTTCTCTTGGGATGTCTGGTAGAAGATCATTAATAATCATATGAAGGAATCTTGGAAACATCTGAAACTTGTTCCTCACCTCAGTTAAGTTGTAGACCATCCCATTTAACACTTGTGCAGAAAAGTTGAATGGTCTCCTTGGAATGATGCTTGCAATGGCTGAAGAGCTCCTCACAGAAGTGGCATCCTAGCCAGTCTTTCTGTTTGCAATAGTATTTTGGTATGTATGCATGAGGAATCTAAATTGGGCACACATGCATGATTTCTTGATTTGTTTCCTGTCTATGGTACCAGTGTAGCATATTTTCCTGAAAACATGTAACATATAGTTTTCATCAAATTCTACTGGTCCTTCAGCATCTTTATTTCCAAGCTGTAATACTTTCCTGATTACTTCTTTAGAAATAGTAATCTGATGATCATGAATTATAGAGACTACTACCTCCTCATCATTCATCTGTTCTAGATGAGCATGAGTCTAGAATTGGACTATGTGATCCTCATAATTATCTGGTCTTGCTTTCATAGCATGAACCAGCCTTGTTTGTCTAATGACATGAATAATATCTCAGTAATTCTCAGCTTTGGGTGAATCGTCATTGAGAAAAGCACAAAGGTTATGATCTTTAACAAACACTAGGTCTGCCACATCTGCAATGAAAAAGATTAATGTTAGTATCTGTCTGTTAATGATGTGTGATGATGAAATATTGATCAAGTGTTTGCAAGACTGTTGTGATTGTTATAAAATGATGAATTATGTATGCTTAAACCTTGTGACTTGTTTAAAGTGTATGTTTGACATGTATAACCACTAAGTCAGTTTGACTTATCCAAAGTTAGCTGCTTGGATAATTTTGGTTATGAAAATCTTATGTGTTTCAATTTGTTTTGATCCAAATTATTCTGCATTGTGTTTGTTTTTTCATAAATAGTTTTTTGTGTAATATTGTACACTAATTTCATTTCATAACAACTCAACTTGAACATTTCAGTTTGACTGTTGAAGTCAAAACATTCATTGAATTTACATTCAATGAAAATGCATTTAAAGTTGGTGTGTTCAAATGCATGCCAAATTAACTGATTTTACAAGTTTGTTATAAACTTTTGAACATGTTTACCAAGTTATAGCATATATCAAGTTAGTTTAAACATTTTCAAAGATCAAACATCAGTTTTTGTATTATTTTGGCAAGAAGATCATGACTGTTCATGATCCTGATGAGCACTTAATCAACTTACATCAAAACAACAGTCATAATACATTCGACTAAGGTCATCTAACACGTACTCAGTGTTTGATTTGTTTTAAAACATCAAAAAAAAAATTATGTTTTGATTTTGGTTCAAAGTTCGACTTGGTAGAACAATGTTCGAATCAGAACCAATGAACAAGATGCTTTAATGATTGTTTGATGATAAGATTCTTGATGTTATACCTATTTGAAAATTTTAATTTTTTCTTTCTCACTTGTGATGAATGAAAAATCACAAGTGTAGGACTATATATACAATGGAAAAAATGAACGTCCACTGTGTATACAGTTTGTATGTCTGATGTGTAAATAGTTTAAACTTAAAAGTTAATTTTAAGTTGTCTGCAGTGAGTTACACATGCATTATGTGTATAGTTCATCCGCTGTACAATTTAAACTTGTATGTTATGAACCCTTGGATGTTGTACTGTGTTCACAGCGGATGAGCATTTGTACATACGATATGAACCCTTTGAAAAATTGTTTTGTTGTTCACAGCGGATGAACATGTCTCATGTGTTATGTACACTTGGGAATGATTGTTTGGTTGTTCACAGTGGATGAACATTTCTCATGCGCTGTGGACACTTTGAATGTTTGAATTATGTTCACAGTGGATGACTCCTTGGTCATGCGCTGTGGACACTTGTGTGATTACAATAGATGACAAAAGGTCATAAGCTGTGTGTTGTTCCCTATTCATAAAGCAGATGAATATTTCTTTCATGCGCTGTATGGTCTGTTTATTATGTAATTCACAACGGATGAGCATTTGTTCATGCACTGTATAAACTTGTACTGTTTCTACAACGGATGACTAATGTTAGTCATGCGCTGTTGAATGACACTATATTCACAGCGGATGTCTTACCAACATCATGCGCTGTGAACACTTGTATGTTCACTAGTGCATAGCGGGTGTATGTTTGTTTTGTCCGCTATATACACTTCGTGTATTTTGCATGTTATGATGGTTACTGTAGCTACGGTGGATGTATGTTTGTGTGTCCACTGTGACAACAGTTGTCAAATTTTCAAAAATTTTGAATAAACTTGATTAATTTTCTTCCGAAGCAAATGTTGTTTGTTTTCCTTTCGAAGTAATTTTTGAAAAATTTTCTTTGGAAGCATGTTTGATAAAATTTTCTTCCGAAGCAAAAGTTTAATAATTTTTTTCCCGAAGCATGTTTGATAAATTATTTTGAAATGTTTCAAAATTTGAATGTTTGTTAAAATTTTAGAATTTTAACATGATCAATCTATGGATGTTAAAGAATCACTCACAAGTAGTATTGTGCAATATTATGCATATGTATATGTGTCAAACTGTTATGTTTGGGTGCTTGCTTGATTTGGCATTATTTAAAACTCAAAATTTAAAAAATTTTAAATTTTAAAAGTTTGTATGATTATGCACATAGTCTATTGCCTTTGATATTTCCATGTTCATTTTCTCCCCCTAAATTTTTATGTATTTATAAAAACTTTTTATAAAATGATAAAAATTTGAATGTGTTTGAATGTAAATTATCAAAGTCCAATGATTGATTGCTTGATAAACATTTAGAAAGATAACACTTTATCTAACTAATAAATGAATGATTTTCATGTTTGGACGTGAATCATTTGCACATAACATGAGATCATACTAGTCCTAAATTCTCACTGAATTGTTTGAATGATTTTAATAATAGACATTGACTAATAGAATATTGATTGCAGATATTGTGATCCACTTAAACTCATGCATGGTATTAATGATTGATTGAAACAGTGAGTGATTATCATGTTTTGGGTGTATTAAGATAAATTATATGTACCCCACATCCGATTGTATGTTAAGATCATTCCTCCTCAAGATATACTAGAAAGTAATTTCAATACTTATGACCTAGCTACTTAGGAATATAAATGCTTAATTTGATCCATGTTGTTTGATCCATATTAGGATTCTTTTTCACTTCACTTTGGAAGGTGATCCTCTTTGGGATTCTTTTGATTGTTCATCCTTAATGGATGTGTTCCTCATTGGAAATCTTTTTGGATCATGATTTATGTCATTCGGGTCTGTGCTCAGTACAACAAAGAGAGCCTTAGTGTACTTCAGGTCTATGATAATCATAACAGAGGAGATATTTGTATGATTGAGCAATTTATAAACTGTTTCACTTGGTGTATTGTAGTTACTTTACAAGCAACCTATATTGGTTAGACCAATACTCAGCATAAACCAAGATGTGTGTTGCTAACCACAC
>CM046430.1:26175657-26225657 GCA_025506505.1 Flaveria sonorensis | reverse complement strand
AGAAGATCCTACCCCGAACAAACGGCAACAATTTTCAGGATGCAAATGCTCTCACACTAGAAAAGTCATCATGATCCGGATTTTGGTCATTGTTCGGCCTATACTCTTTCTCAAGTTCTTTTTTAAACAATGTATATATTTTAATAATAACAAATGACTCAAAGTGCAATAAAATTAGACATGATAATAACATATATATTATATATATATATATATATATATATATAATTTAACTTAGATACGATTCTTTTGAGCGTTGAGTGATAAATTCTAACTTATCCAAGTCTTTAATGTTAGTGTCCCCATCCCTTGGTCTTTTTTTAGTCTCTTTGATGGCATGGGTCAATGAAGACTAAATCATAGCCAACCTTTTCACTTTTTTGTTTCTCGTAAATAAAATATTAATAACTATCAAATGTACAAACACTTACTAAAAGTAATATAAATAGGATCAGCCTACCAATCAAATACAATGTTCATCGAATCCCATAGACCTGCCTGTATGACGAGATAGATCATTTTTACTGTTATTACTTCCAACAATACACCTTTTTAACCAATCATCTTTTATCCAAATCTTCAAATTGTAAAAGTGTAACACCCAAATTTTTATAAGGGCCAAAATACAAAAGAAGAAAAGAGTCTTGAATAAAGTAGACAAAGGCCAAAGTTGAAAGGTGAAAAGTGTAAAAAGTACCAAATTCTATTATTTTAATGCAAAAGTGGTATGGCCGCCCATAACACTTTCGGTTGCTGCTACTGTTCGACAAACCAAAAGAAGAAGAACTGAAATCCTCATTTCTCTCGGTCGAATTGTGAAGATGAAGAAGAATCTTCAAGGTTAGTAGGATTTTGTGATTAATTGGTTCGGTTTCTTTGAGGTTTCAACCTTAGAAACTGATTTCTAAGTGTTGTATGTGCTTTGGTTGGTTGTTTTGCTTGTTTAGGTGTTTGAACTCGTGTACAAGCAGGTTCGAAGGAGTTTTGCTTGTTTGCTACACTAGGTGAGTTCTATGACCCCGGTTTTATGTTTTTAAACTTCTTTGGGGCTGAAAATACATTTAAAATGTTTTACAACCGTTATGTATGATAACTGTGTATGTATGTGTATGAACTTCTATGTTCTATGAAGTTGTAAGCTTGTTCTATGAGTTTAGCATGATAGATCTATGTTAAGAATGTATGAAAATGAGGTTTTAGAACTGGTTATAGCATAAGTCTCATTTACAGGTCTGATGGTTCATCCGCATTTACATTGTGATAATTTCCTAAGTGTTTTGTTCACCCGCATTTACAGTTGCTCATCCGCATTTGCAGTTGTTCACCCGCATTTGCCTAAATTCAGCCTAAGTGTCCATCAGCATTTCTTTTATACATGCACATTTGCTACAGTGTCCATCAGCATTTCTTTTTATACATGCACATTTGCTACAATGTCCATCAACATTTGTTTTAAGACAGAATAATCACCAAGTGTTCACCCGCATTTGCAAGTTGTTCATCAGCATTTGCAAGTTGTTCATCCGCATTATTTTTTGTTCATCCGCATTTGCAAGTTGTTCATCCGCATTAGTTTTTGTTCATCCGCATTTGCCAGTTGTTCATCCGCATTTGCAAGTTGTTCACCCGCATTGGTTTTGTTCACCCGCATTGGTTTTGTTCACCCGCATTTCTTTAAGACTTAAAGAATTTTCTAGAATTTTGGAAGATTAAGATTAGGGTTTGACCATGGTTGACTTGATGCTTGTATTTGATTATCTTATGCATGTTGTGGGCTGTCCTTATGTGCCTATTATGATATTAACATATGACTTTATGTGGATAGCCTATCATCATAAAGTATTATTATTAATCAAGTGAAAGATTAATATTAACGAAAAGTGGAACATAAAGAATGAAAAGACTTGCAAGTAAAAATTTATAGGAGGTGCACGACCATGTGTCGTTAGCTTAACTATGTACGGTTTAGCTAACCCAAAGGATGTACATAGGGTCAATCTTTAAGATTGAGGGGACCACTGTTGCTGCCCCGGTACTGGAGTCAGCATATGTGCACCACGGATGGAGTCTATTTATAGACTTCAAGGCCCAGTACCAGGTTTATGCGCATTATATGGGGGGTATAGCACTTTGGTCCATATCGACAGTGAAAGATAATAATAAATAAGCAAGAAAGAGAATTGGGATGATGTAAATGGATATGATTTGTATGTATGATGTGTGATCACATCCGAAAGAAAGATAAGATATTTTTTTAAGAAGTATTTTGCATACAAATCTATCAAGATATTATTATATTTTTAAAACTAGAACTCACTCAGCAAAGCTGACTTTTATGCGTTTTCAGTTGGCAGGTAATTTGCTGAGGATGGCACTCGGGGAGGCTACTCGTCGGGATTTGGCTGACATCCATTCAAGAAGATAACACTGTTGTTTTGTAATACAACTAATGATCTTTTGTAACTGTTATCAAACATGTATTGCTTAGCAACAACATTTATAAAGTTAATGAATGGCTTTTGAAGTTTAAACTCCGCTGCATTGTGTTAATAAATTATGAAATGTTTTATAAATTGTGCTAGGATTGTCCAACTGTGAGGTCTCCGGGAACGGAGCCTTACAAAAAGTTATATGTATAATATGTAAGGCCCCGTTCCCGGGACGCTTATAGTTGGTCAATCATCGCATAAAACATATAAAACTCATCATTTTGCAGTGGAAATTTAACTTTTTATTAATAATAAAAAACATGTCAAATCATCATATCATTTCATTCACATCCCAAAAATGAATTAATAATAACATTCTCCAAAATATGAATGCCAGACTTGAACCATGCCAAGTAGCTAATGCATCCATGCCTGCACCTCCTCAGCATCAACAATTACCTGCCAACTATTATGCATACAAAAGTCAGCGACGCTGAGTGAGTTCTAGTTTTATAATAAAATACTTCACTTTTGCTTAAAACATTTTCTTTACTTTTGTACATGATCATAAATTATACATACATCTAGATAATATCATTATTATCTTTCATCATCGTTCATAATCGTTCATTTCGTACTTTCTTTCATTATTATCTTTCACTTTATTCTAGATCCTGCCATATGCTATACCCCCATGTCATGCCAAAGCTGGTACTATGTCGGGGCTTACAAGTAAACCTCCACGTCATGCTCAAAGCTGACACAGTACCGGGGTAAGCGACAAGGACCCGTTTCATACTTTTCGGTCAATCTCAAGGATTGGACCCCTGTGCGCATTAACAAGGGTAGCTAAACCGCACACAGTTGAGCAAACAACTACCTTGTTGAGTTGTGAACCTCTATCATTTTGATTGCAAGACTTTACATTCATTCATTATGATCCACTTCACGTTAATGTTATCTTTCACTTTCATTACTTAATACATTACGTACATATACATATCACGCCACGTAAAGTCATATCATAATACATAACATGGAACATCATCATCATAACAGCAGCCCACAAGGATACATAACATAAACAAGCATAGGCCACCATAAAATATCAGTACTTAGCACTTAAATTCTATTCCCAAAATTTCAGAAATAAACTAAGTGTTCACAGTGCATGAACAAGTATACAGCGGACAGTTCAAATACTCTAAGTGTCCACAACGGACAGCCAAGGCTCACAGCGGATAGCTAAAGTCCACAGCGCATGACTAAGTCCCACAGCGCATGTCATAAATATTCTAAGTGTCCACAGCGGACAACCAAGTCTACATCCGACATGCGAAGTCCACAGCGGACATGCAAAATTCACAGCGGACATACAAAGTCTACAGCGAACAACATAATAATCTCTAAGTGTCCACAACAGATATGCGAAGTCCACAGCGGACATGCAAAGTGCACAGCGGACAGTTAATGGTCCATAACGGATATGCATGCATTCCTAAAGTGTCCACAGCGAACAAACAATTTCCACAACGGACGGTCTAGATCACAAGTGTCCACAGTGGACACTTAGTATCCATAACGGACGGCATGCATAATTCTCTAAGTGTCCACAACGAACATGCAAAGTCCACATCGGACATGCAAAGTCCACCTGCAATCCAACTTACACAGTTTCTAATCCCATACATCATTTTAATCGTATTATTAGCTTAGATCTAGCAGTTAAACACTTAAAACATCACAAACAACCATACAACAACATGGAAATCCTTAAAACACATATATTTTTGTAAAAAAGTCATTTTAACAATGGAAAACATAGCTTATCCAGTAACATCATTTTCAGTATGCATATCAGCCCCAAATAAGTAGAAAATCAGTAAAAGATGGGATCTAGAACTCACCTTAACAGCTTTCGAGTCAAACACAACACATCTGAGAGCAATATCTGGAGTTCTAACACCTAAACAAACATAAAGAAGCAACTAAACACTTAGAAACACACAAAGATTGGTCCAAAAGTTAAAACCCAACTGAAACCAAGAAGAAAACTCTTTAAAATCTTACCTTCTTAAAGAACTTTCCACTTTCTCTCTTTAAAACCCAGATGGGAGCTTCTTCTCTCTAAAACCGGATAATTGTGCATGAGAGAGAGGGGTATAGGCGACCATATCACTTTTTTTGAACCTATTATGGGCAGGTTTGCCCCTTGCACAGTTTTAACCCCTTGCTTTGAAATAAAACTCTTTTTCTCCCTTACTTTCTTTTCTTTTCTTCTTTCTGGAATTTTCCAAGCTTTACAAGTCCATCCCCCTTATATAGGTTTTGTCCCAGAAACCTATCACTCCTTAAAGAGATTTGGGTAGTGCTGTCTCATCTCTTCCTCAGTCTCCCATGTAGACTCGGATCCCTTCCTAACTCTCCATTGTACTCACACAAGTGGGACCACTTTATTCCTTAGCCTCTTCTCTTTTCTGTCAATGATGGCCACCGGCTGCTCCACATAATTGAGTCATTCATCCACCTCGATCCTCGAGTTGCATGATCATATCCTCATTGGCTAAGCACTTCCTCAAATGAGATACATGGAACGTTGGATGAATACCACTTAATTCATCAGGTAGCTCTAACTTGTAAGCCACCTCTCCTACTCGAGCAAAGATTCGAAAAGGCCCTATGTACCTCGGGCTTAACTTTCCTCGCTTCCTAAACCGGATGATACCTTTCCAAGGCGAGACCTTCAACATAACTCTATCGCCCACCTTGAATTCGATCGGTCTACGTCTCTTGTCTGCATACGAATTCTGTCTATCCTTCGCTGCCTTCATAAAGGCCTTAATGTTTTCCAACTTTTCGGTCATAGCCTCGATCACCTCAATGCCCCCTAACTCCTTTTGCCTGATGTCACCTAAACATACAGGTTTTCTACACTTCCTACCGTATAGCATATCATATGGAGGCATACCAATGCTGGCATGATAACTGTTGTTATATGAGAACTCTGCTAATGGTAAGTGTTCGTCCCAACTTCCACCAAAATCAATGACACATGCTCATAGCATATCCTCAAGCATCTGAATGGTTTTTTCCAACTGACCATCTGTCTGAGGATGGTAAGCCGTATTGATATGTAACCTCGTCCCCATCGCATCATGAAATCTCTTCCAAAACTTAGATGTAAACCGAGTGACACATTCAGACACGATAGACATTGGTACACCATGACGAGTCACAATCTCTTTGATGAATAGATCCGCCAACCTCTCAGATGAATATGTCTTGTGGATAGGTAAAAAGTGAGCACTCTTCATCAGACGATCAACTATCACCCATATGGCATCGTATCCCCTTGCCGTACGTGGCAACTTCGTAATGAAGTCTATGGTGATGTGCTACCATTTCCACTCGGGTATATCCAAGGGTTGGATCTTCTCGTATGGCTTCTGATGCTCCGCCTTCACTTGCAAACAAGTAAGGCACTTATTCATATACTTCGCTATGTCGCGCTTCATTTTCGGCCACCAATAATCCTTCTTCATATCTTGATACATTTTCATAGAACCGGGATGAATTGAGTATCGAGTCTTATGAGCCTCATCCATGATTTTTCCTCGTAGATCTCCATAACAAGGAATCCACATCCTCTCGAATCGGGGTTCGAACACAGAGAGTGTTCTCACCCAACTCCGCGACAAGGCCTTTCATCCTTTCGGAGTTAATCTGATCTTCTTTCAGCGCTTCATGCTAAAATTCCTTAACCTGCTTCATCACATCGGAGGTCATAACCAGCTGATAAGCCTTCACCCGAATTGGATCAAGTCTCTCTTTTCGGCTAAGGGCATTCGCCACCACGTTGGCCTTGCCCGGATGGTAATGAATCTTACAGTCATAGTCCTTGATCAACTCTAACCACCTCCTTTTCCTCATATTGAGATCCTTCTGCTAGAAGAAGTACTTCAACCTTTTATGGTCAATGAAGATGGTGCATTTTGTCCCGTACAAGTAGTGCCTCCAAATCTTCAATGCAAGACCACCTCCACCAATTCCAAATCATGAGTAGGGTAGTTAGCTTCGTGGGTCTTCAACTATCGGGACGCATAGGCTATAACCTTCCCCCATTGCATCAACACGCAACCCAATCCCGAATAAGAAGCATCCGAATAGACCACCAAGTCTGCGTTCCCTTCGGATAACGTCAAGACAGGAGCTTGAGTCAATCTTGTCTTTAACTCTTCAAAAGCATTCTCCTGCTCTTTACCCATTCAAACTTCACCTCCTTACAGGTCAACTTAGTCAATGGTGAAGCTATCTTGGAGAAGTCTTGAATGAACCTTCTATAGTAGCCCGCCAAACCCAAGAAACTACAAATCTCAGATGGCGTCTTTGGAGACTTTCATTGCATCACCGCCTCAACTTTCGCTGGGTCCACCATGATCCCTTTAGGATTAACTACATGACACAAAAACTGAACTTTGCGTAACCAGAACGCACACTTGGAGAACTTGGCGTACAACTTCTCCCTTCAAAGCATATCCAGCACTTCCCGAAAGTGACCGGCATGCTCTTCTTCGCTCTTCGAATAAATCAGGATATCATCGATAAACACAATCACTAATTTATCTAGCATAGGCTGACACACCCGATTCACTAGATCCATAAAAGCAGCTGGCGCATTGGTTAAACCAATAGACATCACAAGAAACTCATAGTGTCCATAACGCGTACGAAAAGCTGTCTTAGGAATATCCTGCTCCTTTACCTTCATTTGGTGGTAACCAGATCGGAGGTCTATCCTTGAGAACCAACTGGCACCTAGGAGCTGATCAAACAAGTCATCAATCCTCGGTAACGGATACTAATTCTTCACTTTCAGCTTATTTAGGTCACGGTAGTCGATGCACATCCTCATGCTACCGTCCTTCTTCTTCACAAACAAGACCGAAGCACCCCACGGAGAGATACTCAGTCAAATGAACCCCTTATCTAACAACTCTTGCAGCTAAGTCATCAATTCCTTCATCTCGAAGGGAGCGTGACGATACGAAGCCTTTGCAACAGGTTGGGCACTAGGTATCAGATCAATTTGAAACTCAATCTCACAGGCAGGTGGCACACCTGATAAATCTTCCGGGAATACGTCTGGGAAGTCCTACCGGTACAGCCGACATTCATGGTTCTATCGCATCCACATCCTTCACATAAGGCAAATAGGCACCACATCCATGCCTCATACACTTCTCTGCCACAACCATTGAAATTACTTTCGAGATCGTACTAACTCTATCGATGTATATCGTCACCGAACTCCCATCAGGTGCGGTCAATCGAATCATCTTCTTATGACACATCATGTTTGCCTCATAGGCTGCTAGCCAATCCATCCCTAGGACTACATCAAATCCGCTTAAGGGCATCACGAACAACCTAGCAGAGAACCTATGGCCTTCTAACTCTATGTCACAATCTTCTATGATATTAGAAATCCTGGTAGACTTACCAATGGCTATTTCTACATCGAAGGGCTCATCAATCTTTCTACTCTTAACAGGCAACTTATCACAGAAGGCAACAGAAATAAAACTCCTACTAGCACCAGAATCAAATAATACAGTGGCACTAGCATCACTAACCATAAATGTACCTGATACAACATCGGGGTCCACTCTGGCTTCCTCGTGAGTCATGGTAAAAGCTCTCGCCCTGGCCTTCTGCACTTCCTTCCCTTTCTCAGCCTCTTTTCCCTCCTTCGAGCTCTCAGCTCTCAGCCTCTTGCACTCCAGACTCATATGACCTGTTTCTCCACAGTTATAGAACCTCATCACCCCACAATCCTTGGCTATATTCCCTGCCTTCCTGCATTTGAAACAGATGTTCGACCCCACTTACATTCCCCCGCATGCTCCTTCCCACACTTATTACACCTCCTCGTCTCTCTACCTGCCATCACCACCTTCCGAACATCCACCCTTACCTTTCTGTACTTGGTAGTAAAACCACCATTGCCAAATCATTTCCCGTTCCAGTTCTGTCACAACCACCTTTCTTACTCACCCCAAGCACAGTCACCTCCTCTCTCTTGTCGTATAGTCTCCCTACCAGATCCACCACCGACCTAAACATACCTGGCCAGGTGGCAATCAGATGTCTACGGATATCCGCCGGCAAACCTTGGATGTATCTCTTGATCTTTCGTGACACAGGCATCACCTGATCTGGCACCAGCCTTGCCATCTTGTTGAACTTGGTCGTATACTACTGATGTATCATGTTTCCCGCCTCCAACTGCAGGAACTCTATCTCAATCTTCTCGAGTTCCCTGTGAGGACAAAACTCCTCGATCACCAACTTCTTCAGTTCACTCCACCTCATCCTTCCAATCGCCTTGCTACCCTCGGCCTGGAAAATATTGTCCCACCAACATAGGGCCGAATCCACAAACGAGTGGGTACCAAACTTCACTTTCTGGTCCTCCCTGCACTCGTTGAGGTCCAACACAGCTTCTATTTTGCTCACCCATATGTGAGCAGCAGCAGCATTCCCATTCCCATCAAAAGTCGGGGGCTTGCATCTCTGGAATGCCCCATAATTGCACCCCTTTGCAGTTTCCTGCACTGCCTCCTCTTCATCATCATCACTGGAGACAACCATCTCAATCCCTGGTTGTTCCCCTTCCCCTAAACCTCTCTCCTTGCCCTCTCTCCCAATGGTTTTCCTCCTCTCCTCTTTCTCTTTCTTTTCATCCTTTCTCACGGCTCTAATAACGTCAGTCACCACAGATGGCAGAATCGTCTGCATGAATTGATGAACTTCCTCCACAACTTCCTCTTTCACTGAGCCCCTCAGGTTAGCACTCTCATCACCGCCTTCATGGTAATGAAGCTAGGGATCTTCAGGAGCCGTTTCAGTGGTCCTAGCCCTGTTCCTCGTGACACGCGGCCTAGCACCACATCCACCATGACCTCCATCTCGAGAAGCCTTCGAAGATCTACCACCAGCCATCTCCAAACACTATAAGATTCAAACACCAACACGTTCATTTAAGGTAATAGCTCAGATTACGTCAAGTATAGTAAGTCCCTAATTACAGTGGCTAGGTGTGATTAGCCACTTACTTTACTCTTCATTCCCCAAGCATTTCCTATCCTGACAACATCAGTATCCAAATTTACTAAGAGCACGTAATTCACATAGCACACGCACATAATTCCTTTTTCCATTAATTTATATAAAATGTTTACATAAAACATTTACCTGCAGGCATGTAGCTACTAGGACTGGCATCCCTTTACCTTTCTTGTCCCATTCTCAGTTTAAGTTTAGGTTTCGAAAATAATTTACCCAATTCACTTAAATTTTGGCTCTGATACCAACTTGTAAAGCCCCATTCCTGGGACGTTTACAGTTGGTCAATTATCGCATAAAACATATAAAACTCGTCATTTTGCAGCGGAAATTTAACTTTTCATTAATAATTGAAAACATGTCAAATCATCATATCACTTCATTTACATCCCAAAAATGTATTAATAATAACATTCTCCAAAATATGGATGCCAGACTTGAACCATCCCCAGTAGCTTATGCATCCATGCCTGCACTTCCTCAGCATCAACAATTACTTGACAACTATTATGCATACAAAAGTCAGCGACGCTGAGTGAGATCTAGTTTTATAATAAAATACTTCACTTTTGCTTAAAACATTATCTTTACTTTTGTACATGATTATTCATTAAACATACATCTAGATAATATCATTATTATCTTTCATCATTGTTCATAATCGTTCGTTTCTTACTATCTTTCATTATTATCTTTCATTTTATTCTAGATCCTGCCATATCTATACCCCCACGTCATGCTGAAGCTGGTACTATACCGGGGCTTACAAGTAAACCTCTACGTCATGCTCAAAGTTGACACAGTACCGGGGTAAGCGACAAGGATCCCGTTTCATACTTTTTGGTCAATCTCAAGGATTAGACCCCTGTGCGCCTTAAAAAGGGTTAGCTAAACCACACACAGTTGAGCAAACAACTACCTCGTTGAGTTGTGAACCTCCATTATTTTGCCTGCAAGACTTTACATTCATTCATTATGTTCCACTTCACGTTAATGTTATATTTCACTTTCATTACATAATACTTTACTTACATATACATATCACGCCTCATAAAGTCACATCATAATACATAACATGGAACATCATCATCATAATAGCAGCCCACAAGCATACATAACATAAACAAGCATAGGCCACCATAAAATATCAGCACTTAGCACTTAAGTTCTATTCCCAAAATTTTATAAATAAACTAAGTGTTCATAATGCATGAACAAGTATACAGTGGACAACTCAAATACTCCAAGTGTCCACAGCGGATAGCCAAGGCTCACAACAGACAGCTAAAGGCCATAGCGCATGACTAAGGTACACAACGCATGAATAAGTCCCATAGTGCATGTCATAAATATTCAAAGTGTCCACAGCAGACAGCCAAGTCCACAGCAGACATGCAAAGTCCACAACGGATATGAAAAATCCACAGCAGACATGCAAAGTCCACAGCAGACAACATAATAATCTCTACGTGTCCACAGCGGACATGCAAAGTCCACGGCGGACATGCAAAGACCACATCAGATAGTTAATGGTTCACAGCAGACATGCATGCATACTTAAACGGTCTACAACGGACATGTTAAGCACTTACAGCGGACGTGCATGAATTCCTAAAGTGTCCACAGCAGACAAACAATGTCCACAGTGGATGGTCTAGATCACAAGTGTCCACAGCGGACACTTAGTATCCACAGCGTACACTTAGTATCCACAGCGGACACTTAGTATCCACAGCGGACGGCATGCATAATTCTCTAAGTGTCCACAGCGGACATGCAAAGTCCACCTGCAATCCAACTTACACAGTTTCTAATCCCATACATCATTTTAATCGTATTCTTAGCTTAGATCTAGCAGTTATACACATAAAACATCACAAACAACCATACAACAACATGGAAATCCTTAAAACACATATATTTTCGTAAAAAGTCATTTTAACAGTAGAGAACATTGTTTATCCAGTAACATCATTTTTAGTACGTATATCAGCCCCAAACAAGTAGAAAATTAGTAAAAGAGGGGATCTAGAACTCACCTTAATAGCTTTCGAGTCAAACACAGCAAACCTGAGAGCAATATCTGGAGTTCTAACACCTAAACACACATAAAGAAGCAACTAAACACTTAGAAACACACAAAGATCGGTCCGGAAGTTAAAACCCAACTGAAACCGAGAAGAAAACTCTTTAAAATCTTACCTTCTTAAAGAACTTTCCACTTTCTCTCTCTAAAACCCGGATGAGAGGTTCTTCTCTCCAAAACCGGATAATTATGCATAAGAGAGAGGGGTATGGGTGACCATATCACTTTTTTAACCCATTATGGGCAGGTTTGCCCCTGCATACTTTTAACCCCTTGCTTTGAAATAATACTCTTTTTCTCCCTTACTTTCTTTTCTTTTCTTCTTTCTGGAATTTTCCGGGTGTTACATAATATATAAAGAACAATAAAAATTAAGAAAAAAGATGGATCTTTTTAACCCTTACATTACACAAACATTTCCATCTCTCAAGAGAGATCTTATCGGGCAGATAATTACAAATTATAGTGAACTTTTTTTTTATTCATTCAATTACCTGATTGTCTTTCCTTGCTTCATTTATATATTCTTCTCTTAGACGCCTCATTTTATCTAGATAACAATTTGCTAGCACGTTAATGAATCCTTTAAAAATATGTTGGTCGTCTCGTGGATCCCATCTCCACTTGGTGTGTAAAAAGTAAAAAAAATAAATTTAGAAACCAAAATTAAATAAATATAGTTATACCATAAATAAATTATTATTTGTTATTGTAAGGTTATACTTGAAAGGCTGATGCAACCAAAGAAACCGAAGCAACCAAGGAGCTTCCAACTTGCATGCACATTGTGCATAGTAGAAGTCACTTCTAAAGTTTTACACTTCTCACATCAAATTATTCTAAGTGTAAAATCTTCCGAAGCCAAAGACCAAATCTTCCGAAACCAAAGATGAAGTCTTCCGAAGCTTCAAAGACAAAGTCTTTCGAAGTGAATGAAGTGAAGACTGATTTCTTTGGAAGACAGAGAGGGCATGCTTTCTCTGATCTACTTTTGTATAAAGCTGACCAACTTTCCGCTACAACTCTGAAGACTCACCAACTTGCATGAGTTGGTGAAAAGGTCCATGCTTTTGTAAATATAGATTATGGTTTAAAGTCTGTAACTTTCTACTTTGTACCTTTCATCCTTTTTTGTAATATAATAGGATGTGAGCTATGGCATGTCATAATCATTAGTCAAAATGCAATCTGTCTTTTGACTTTACATTGATCTTGTTGTCTAGATTAGTATTTCTAGCTGGCCTTCAAAGTATGGCCAGCTGTAGGATGTAGTATAAACTATCTCAGGTTCTTGTATTTCTTTTTATGCTTTGTAACATTTGTAAAAAAACTTGAGAGCAATATACAACATTCTTGAAAACCATACTTATCTTGTTCTTGTTCTTAGTTCTGTCTCATTGTTTACTTGTGTTCTTAGTATCATTCATATAAACCCAGTTCCTTATTTGATCTGTTAAGTGTTCTAACACTCTTCTCATTGTGAGACTAATTGTATTGACTATCCCTTAACCGGTCCTTCAATTGGTATCAGAGTGTTTTAGGCTCTTGATTGTAAGATCTCACCATCTTAAATCTCTTTAGTTTCACAAAACACTTAACAGCTCAAATGGAAGCTATCACAAAGGCTGATATGGAAACCGGTACCATGACAAAGTCTCCACTGATCACACCTGATGATTTTGATACTTGCTGCCAAAGAATGGAAGGCTTCATCAAGTCTCAAGACTCCAGGATGTGGGGATCTGTTGTCTCTGGACCTCATGTAACATCTACCACTTCAGCTGCTGGTGGTGGTGGTATGATACCAAAGGAAGTGGCTGACTATTCTGAAGAAGACTGGAAAAAGATAGATAAAGATCAAAAAGCCATGACCGCTCTCCAAACTGCTCTTCCAAACTCCATCTACAAAGGCTTCAAGAAGTGCAAGACTACTAAGCAACTATAGGATGCACTAAAGCTTATGTATAAGGGGTCCACTGAAGCAAAAAAGAACAAGAAGGACTTCTTGAAGCAGCAGTTTGAGAACTTCACCTTCAAAACAGGTGAAACCATGACTCAATAATACTTAAGATATGTTAAGATTGTGGACACTCTAATGGATGTTGGAGTAACTCTTGAGAACAGGGAAATTGTGAGGAAGTTTATATCCTCTCTTCCCAAACAATGGACACACTATTGTGTGGTCATCAAGAGGACTGAGAACCTCAAGACCCTTACTCTCACTGAGTTATATGGTATCCTTAGTGGCTACGAAATGGAGATGAACATGCAAAATCCATCTGGTAAATCCAACAATCAGCAGAGTTCCACCCTGTATATGGTTGAAAGGAATTACAGAGAACCATGGCTTCATCTCATCTGCTACCCTAACAACTCACAAAAGGGTCCTTTCATCACCTTTCCGAAGACACCAAGAGAGAGCTATATCCAAGGAAGCCCATTCCAAGAGACAAGCTCTTCACAAGCCCTTGTGTCTACTGATGAAAGCATAGGCAACCTTCTCTTTACCCTTGAAGACCTGGACTGCATCCATCCAGATGATCTGGAGTACATGGAAATAGTCCCGCAGATGGCTCTTCTCACTCATAGAGCCAAGAAGTTTTACAAGAGGATAGGGAGGAAGTTTCCTAGCAATGCAACCAGTGAAAAGTTTGAGCTGGACAAAAGCAAAGTAAAGTGTTACAATTGTAACCAAATGGGACACTTTGCTAGAGAGTGCAAGGCACCAAAGACAAATGGTAACCAAGCACAAACTAGACCAAACTACACTGATGGAGCTCCCTAGAATGAGAAGCCCAAGCATCAAGCTGCAGTTGCTGTTGAAGAAGGAGGCTTTGAATGGAACTTTCAGGTTGAGGATGCATCTCCAAACCAAGCACTAATGGTAGATCATGAAGAAGCCAAGGTATTAGAACATCTTTGTACACCTGAATGTATTGCTAATGTTAACAGATATAGGTCCTAAACATTTTAAAAGCTGATTTTAAAAGAGCTGAAAATGATTACAAACTTAAAATAGAAGATTTAGAGAAAACCATTTCAACTATTAAGCATGAACATAACAACTACAGGACTCAGATAAAAGATCTCATCACTAAGTTAACTGAATGCTAGGCTGAGCTTGTGATCAGCAAAGCCAGGGCAGAAAAATGTGTTCTTGAAGAAGAGACCTTCAAGAACATGATATTCTTATCACTGTATGCAAAAGTTTGTTATCATAATAAGCAGAGATTGGGATCTACTGAGATAGCTCCTCCACGCATTCTATTATCTGTAAGATCTCCAAGGTGTGGAACTTGTGAAGATGAGCTTCCCCTCATAGACCCCATTGATGAAGAGGATAAAGAAGAGATAGTGAAGGATGATTCTAAGAAGAGTGAAGAAGATCATCCTAAGAAGGGACACTATTCTCTTGAGGAGAGAAAAGAATCTAGAATGACCAAGTCTAAAAGGAAGAACTTTATCAGAAAAGCTAAAAGGAAATCAAAGAAGGCTCAAGAGATCAAGGCCAATTTCAACTCTAAGCAAAAACAAGTGTTTATCTCTGCAAGATTTGAAGTGGTGAAGGCTGAAGACTCAGCAATGAACTTTAGTACCAGAAGTTCTAGTTCATGTCCAACTCATTCCATCAAACAAAAGAAGGCTGATCAGCTGTGTACCACTACTACACAGCCTAAACCATCAAGTTCCAAAAGCAAGCCTCACCTTAAGAAGCTTGTTGCATCATCTGTGAAGATGAAGATGGAGGTGGAAAGTGATCAAGTTCAGTTTTTCTCTCAAAAGAAGGTTCTCAAAAGGAAGCAAATGGATTGCGTCATGTGTGGTAGTACTTCCCATCTTGCTAAGGAATGCAACTACAATCCTAAAAGTACTATCCACATGAACAAAAAGAAAACCATTGAGAAGAAGAAAGAAAACCTAGCTTCGGAAGGAAAATCGTTTCCTTTTGGAAGCTCCAAAGTGAAGAAGAAGACAAGTGAAAACTTGCCTTCGGAAGAAAAGTTGGTCTCGAAAGAAAGGAATGCTTTCGAAGTACTGAAGCCTACTGTAGTGAAAGCAAGTTCTTCTGAAAGTCTAGTCTCCAAAACTTTCAAAGTTGTCAAAACTTCCGAAGTGTTGAAGGTTAAGTCTAATCTTTCAAAGATAGTGTGGAAGATGAAGGAAAACCAAGGGACTGAAAGTTCTTCATCAACAACAGCTGATGATTTTCAAAACTTGAACATAAGATCAATTACTATTACATTGTCTTCAAATCACTTTGATAAGCCCAAGACCAATGAGGCTTGGGTTTCCAAATGTAACTAAGCATTTCTTTCTTGTGTAGGAACAGCTAAAGACCAAGAGGAATGTATGGATCATTGATAGTGGCTGTTCCAGTCACATGACAAGCAATGGTTCTCAACTTCAAAATTTTGAGAAAATTGATGGAGGGCCAGTTGCTTTTGGAGGAGATGCTGGAGGTTACATTACTGGAAGGAGAATGGCCATAAATGGTAAGCTCAGTATTGAAAAGGTAAACTTTGTCAAAGAGCTTGGGTACAATCTACTGACTGTATCCTAATTTTGTGATTAGAGACATAACATGCTCTTTACTGAGCATGAATGCATTGTTCTCAAGCCCGGGGTGGTCATTACTCAAGAGCATATCCTGCTCAGATCCTCCAAGAAAAGGAACATGTACAAGATGGACCTACAAGAAACATCTCCCTCAGGAGAAGTCTCTTGCTTTCTATCTAAAGCAAATAATGATGAGTCTTGTCTCTGGCATAAAAGAATGTGCCATGTAAACTTTAAAAACATGAATAAATTAACTAAGAATGATTTGGTAACTGGAATACCAAAGAAAGAGTTTACAAGTGATGACCATTGTGTAGCATGCCTGAAAGGGAAGCAACACAAAGTGTCTCAGAAGCCAAAGGAAAGAAACTCTATCACTACTCCCCTACACTTATTACATATGGATCTCTTTGGCCCCACTAGTGTAATAAGTCTAGGAAGGACCTCATATTGTTTGGTGATCACAGATGACTTCATAAGATTCACTTGGGTCTTTTTCCTTAGTACTAAGGATGAGACTCCTGAGATCTTGAAGAACTTTATTCTGAAAATTAAGAATCAATGTGATCACAAGGTTAAAACCATAAGATGTGATCAAGGAATAGAATTTAAGAACCAAATCCTTGACACATTCTGTGATGAAAAAGGTATTACAAGATAATATAGTGCTCCCAAGACTCCTCAGCAAAATGGTGTTGCAGAGAGGAGAAACAGGAATCCTCAAACAACCACCTAGGTTTGCAGACCCAGATCATCGTGATTATGTCTGCAAGCTTGATAAAGCTCTTTATAGGCTGCACCAAGCTCCAAGAAAGTGATATGAGACACTATCTCAGTATCTCTGTCAACATGGCTACAAGAGAGGTACTATAGATGGAACTCTCTTCATCAAAGGAATAGGGAATGACTTAATGTTGGTTCAAGAATATGTAGATCACATTATCTTCGGGTCAACTAATCAAAAGCTCTGTAAAGACTTTAAGAGGCTGATGAAGAATAGATTGGAAATGAGTGCTATGGGGGAACTCAATTTCTTTCTAGGAATTCAAGTGAAGCTAGTTGAAAATGGCATCTTCATAAGTCAGTCAAGTATGTACAAGACATCTTTACAAGATTCAACAAGACTGATTGCAAGGTTGCAAAGACACCCATAGCCAGAAGCCACTCCCTTGGACCTAATCTTGAGGGGGAGTGTGTGGATGAACATCTCTATAGGGCTATGATTGGGTCTCTTATGTACCTCACAGCTTGCAGGCCTGATATCATGTTTGCCACATGCATCTGTGCAAGATATCAAACCAACCCCAATATGTCACACCTAGTTGCTGTCAAGAGGATTCTTAGATATCTCAAAGGTGCTCCTAAGCTTGGCCTTTGGTATCCAAAGAATTTTGACTTCAATCTGTTTACCTATAGAGATAGTGACTATGGCGGCTGCAACATGACTACAAAGTCTACATCTAGGGGATGTCAATTCCTTGGTGGAAGGATAGTCTCATGGCAATGCAAGAAACAATCATGTGTGTCTGCATCAACTGCTGAAGCTGAATACATTAATATTGTACGCTATTTGTGCTCAAATGCTTTGGATTCAGAATCAGATGCTGGGCTATGGATTCAACTTCAAAGAGACTCCCATCCACATAGACAACAATAGTGCTATCTCTATTACAGAGAATCCTGTATAACACTCAAGGACAAAACACATCAACATCAGGTATCATTTGATTAGAGACAATTTTGAAAAAGGATTAATTAAACTTGTCAAAGTTAACACAAATGAATAATATGCTGATCTGTTCACTAAATCTTTTGATGAACAAAGATTCAAATATCTTGTATCAGCTATTGGGATGATTAACTTTGAGTAGACTTTTTCTTAAACTTATATCAATTCTATTTCTAAAACCTGTGTGTCCTAAGTTGTCTATTTTATCATCTCCATAAGCCCAGTTTCCTTTGGAAGAAAATTTTTCAAATGATATTCCTAAGATTTTTGAAAATTTTTAAACATATTTTCTTTCGAAAGACATCAAGTTGTCTTCGGAAGAACATTATGTCTTCAAATCAAATAACTACCTATAAGACATTGACCTTTGGAAAAAATTCTGATATATCTTCCAAAGCCTAAATATACTTCTAAGTACTTACATGTATTTGGAAGACAATTTTCTTCCGAAAACAATTAAGTCTCGGAAGATTTATTCTCTTTAGAATAAAACTTCCAAGTACTGATCATCCGAAACCAAACATGTCTTAGAAGTAAAATTCTTTAAGTATTTTCCTTCCGAAGCAAAATTTTCACAAATCTTACGAATATCTTTCGAAGCCAAATTGGCTTCGAAAGCTTTCGAAGACAAAAATACCTTCGGAAGATTTTTTGACTTCCAAGAAAAGTACCTTTTTAGGCACTTTTTAATGGTGGGACTGACATTCAAATTTCAAAGTTTATTATTTTGCATTAACTTTGTCTCAAATCCATTTCATATATATTCTCTTAATGGTTCCCCCTCTTTCACTATCTTCTTCATCTGAAAATTCTCTAACCTAAATTCACTTACAAACTGCCCGTGTTCTTATCTCTCTTTACAACAAAGCTACCTCAAAATGGCCAACCTTAATCACAGAAACCAACCCGATTTCTCCATGCAACTTCACAAGCAACATAATCAAGTTGCTCTGTTGAACTCTGAGAAAGATCCTGGTTTCTCAGAGGTTTGTCGCTTTCTCACTCTATCAAACTACTTCACCTCCCTCACCATCGATCCTCCACTCTATGAGGATCAACTGTTGGAATTCTGGAGGACCTGTCAAGAGGTCACCATGGATAGGGAGAAGGCATTGTCTGTCACAGTGCAGGAGAGGATAATCTTCATCACTCCAGCATCCATAAACTCACATCTAAGGCTGGATGATATCAAAGGTGATTTGTCCTTCCCCAAGTCTGATGTTAACTGTCCCTTTGGTCAGATGGGGTATGAAGGGTATTTCTCTATTAAGACCTTCAGGAAAGGGAAGGTTTCCTCTCATTGGAAATACCTCCATGTCTTCATACACAGTCTATCAAACAAGCATGGAGGATGGGACCAAGTTCCAGAGGACCTTTCCTGCATAATGCATGGGATGGTTCAAGGAGTCAAGTTCAGGTATTCATAATTTGTGTACATTAATCTACTTGCAAACTTGGAATCCCTAGAATATTACATGTTCCCTAGATATGTCCAGCATATTCTCAACTGTGAACTGGGCTCACAGTTGAGGGGAACAGGTAATGTTCTAAAATTGGGACAGATGAAGCCCGACATCTTCAAGACTATAAGAAAGCCAACTGTTGGCTTCTCAGGAGTAGATACAGCCCTTGTCCTAAAAATGTTAGAGCTTATTGCTCAAGGTGACAATCTAGCAGCAGCAGCTAGTGTTGAACCCACACCTTCTACTTCTCAACCCCTTATACAGCCACAAATAACCATCACCTACCAAAGAAAATCCAAACAAACCCCTGCACATACTACTCAGTTTGTGCAGGCCCCTTTATTACCACCCACACAGGAGGAAGTAGACACTGGAGCTCCCACTTCTCCTGAGGAGGAAACCACTCCCATCTTACTAATGATTAGTTCTGAGGTTCCTCATGCTCAGCCTGATAATCTCACAACCCCCTAAGCCTTAAGCCTTCATTCAGAGTCTCAACACTCAAGTGAATAACCTTCAGGGGATAGTTACCATCCCCAGCCTCTTGATCTAAACCAACCCATTCCAAACCTAGAATTCTATGATGATGAAGACATAGAATTCAGTGAGTATCATGAGTCTTTCTTCTCCTCCCCTACTTAAGGAGAGATGAGTACTCTTGTTTCTCCCATGTCTAGCCCACATCATCCACCCACTACTAAGGTGGATCTCCCTGAACCTATTCAGGAGGTCCATATGGAAGAGGCTCTCACTTCAGCAAGTGACTACATCATTAAGACCTCAACCATGGCAATCCAACCCATTGACACTTCACTTGAAGCTGTCATGGTGCAGGGGAAATCCAGCGGCCAAGAACATAGTGCTAGTGATGAGGAAGAAGACTTAGGTCCTATTCTCTCATCCCCCTATGACTCTTCTGATGAAGATGAGGAGAATATGAGACTAAAGGCGCAAAATCTTACTCAAACCTACACCTATTTAGTCTCCAAGATTAGTCACTTGGAATCTCAGGTTACTACCTTGCTAAGAAAGGTCAATGATCAGCAACTTGAGATTTCTGATCTCAAGGAACAACTAGCAGGGAGACCTTTCAGGAGGGCTCAACCAGGAAAACAAGAACCTGTGGATGTGACAGACCTAACCCCTTGCTCACCAATGCAAGAGGGTGATGCTACCAACATGGGGGAGAAAGTCCAAGCAATCACAAAACCTGGGAGTTCTTCATTGAGTATGGACATTAAGGATTCACCAACCTCACTTGCAATTGTCCATACTCAACAACCTCCTGAAGTCCATATTGATATGGACTCACTCATTTAAAGTCTGTTTGAGGATGGTATTCCAAGAGCTATGTCTACCCCACCTTATGATGTTAAGAATGAAATAGTTGGGTGGAGGTATGATGCTGAAATGAGAGCTTTGATTTTGCATAGACTTCAGGGGCAGTAAGAGGTTTTCTATTTTTAGACCCTAAAGTTCCATGATAGTCTTCCTCTAGTCCACATGCCACTTGCTAATCCTAGTCAAAGCGGGAAAGCTGGCAAACTGGCTAAGAGGATTCAAGACAGGATTGTTGAAGAGTTCAGGCAAAGAAGAAGATAAAGGCTAACAGGCAATGTCATTGGTCAACTGGATGTTGAGGTGGAACCAAAGATTAGCTTCAAAGGGGAAACCTTGACTGAAGGCCCAGTGATAGACCCTATGAACCTTGTTACAAGAGCTGCTTCAACATCATCAGCCCTCAGTGAGGCACTAGCAGGTATAGGTGCTTCACAACCTCTCTCTGGCCAGAGCTTGACTGCTAAACCAAGTAATGAAGGCCGAATCTCTCTCCACCTTGAGTCACGAAGGCATGTGCGTGACAAAGGGAAGAGGAAGATGACCTCTGAGGAGATTAAGGAGGAGGAGAGAGAGAGAGAGGAAGAGGAAGCTAAGGGGAGAGAGTTCAAGAGGGTCTGTTGGTTTCATGGAAGCTGTTATCAGGGCTGTCCCCAGGCCAAATACTCAGGATGATGAGTTGAGGGTAGCCAGATTAAACTACCTCAGGACCAGGAACTACATCATAGTTGAACTCATCCCTCTTCCCTTAGAGGAACTCAATGAACTGGCAGACACAGAGCTGTTAAAGGAGAGGAAGGAGGCAGAGGATGCAGAATTGCTCCTAAAAATCAAGGAAGAAGGATGTAAGGCCCCGTTCCCAGGACGCTTACAGTTGGTCAATCATCGCATAAGACATATAAAATTCATCATTTTGTAGCGGAAATTTAAACTTTTCATTAATAATTAAAAACATGCCAATGCATCATATCTTAATTACATCATCAAAAATTGTATTAATACAATATCATCTCAAAATGTGGATGCCAGATTCAAAGCATTCCCAGTAGCTTATGCATCCATGCCTGCACCTCCTCAGCATCAGCAATACATGCCAACTACTATGCATACAAAAAGTCAGCGACGCTGAGTGAGTTCTAGTTTTCATAATCAAAATACTTTACATTACATTAAATCATATCCTTTACTTTTGTTCATGATCACACATCATACATACATCTAGATAATAATTATTATCTCCATCATCATTCATCATCATTCGTTTTCGTACATTCATTCATTAACATCTTTACTTTCTTTATGGATCCTGCCATCTGCTAAACCCCCCAACATTGTGTGCGAAGATGGTACTTTATCGAGGCCTGTAAACAACCCCTAATCATTGTGTACGGAGCAGATACATTATGCACGAAGCAGATACATTGGGCATGAAGCAGATACCATACTAGGGTAAGCAACAAGGACTCCATCATTCATTACTTCCATTTTCATCATCAGTTGTCTTTCACTTTCATTACGTAATACTTTACTTACGAACATAAGTATTACACAACACGTAAGGTCACATCATATACATAACATGGAACAACATCATCATCATAATAGCACACAATGCATACCTATCATAAACAAGCATAAGCCACCACAAAACATCATTCTTAGCACTTAAACTCTACTTCCCAAAATTCCAAGAAATCCCAAGTCCTAGAAGGAATGCGGATGAACAAAGAAATGCGGATGAGCAAACAAATGCGGATGAACAGACAAATGCGGATGAACAGACAAAAAGTGGATGAACAAATGCGAATCTTCATACTCAGAAATATTCTGTCGGGATATGCACATGAACCAAATGCGGATGACTGAAACAAATGCGCCTAAACACTGTAGCAAATACGCATGAACAAAGCAAATGAAAGTCTTCAGAAAATATTCCAAGTATCAGGAAATGCACATGAACCAAATGCGGATGACTGAAACAAATGCGCCTGAACACTGTAGTAAATGCGCATGAACAAAAGAAATGCGCATGATCACTGTAGCAAATGCGCCAGAACAAAACACTTATGCGAATATTCAAATCTAAATACAGATGAACTAAACCAACTTGCAGTTGCAACTTATGCTATATTCAGTTCCAAAACCTCATTCTAACACATCCTTAACACAGATCTATCATGCTACGCACTTAGAACATACTACACATCATACACATCTTTGAAATACATCTAAAAACATACACCCAGTCGCACTCCATGTCAAAATTCATAATTTAGTTTAGAAAACCTTCTGCCCAGTATGCATAACAGCCCCAAACGCTTAGAAAACCAATAAAAGAGGGGATCTAGAACTCACCTTGAATAGCTTTCGAGTAGAACACCTCAAACCTGAGAACCCGCTTAAAGTTCCAGCACCTTTAACCCACGAAAACGAGCACTAAACACCAGAATCTCGGTCCAAAAGCTCGAACCCAACAGAAAATAGGGAAGAAACACTTGAAAACTTTACCTTTCTTGAAGATCTTCTACTTTCTCACTCTAAAAACCGGTTGAGAGCTTCTCTCTCTCTCTAGAACCGAAGGTTGTAGGAGAGAAAAGAGGTTACGGGCAGCCATATCTCTTTTAAACCCCATTATGTGCAAGTTTGGCCCTTGCACGCTTTTAACCCCTTGCTTTTGAAATAGCTTCCGGATTGCTCCCTTACTTTTCTTTTTCTGAAATTTCCGGTTGTTACAAGTCCAACCCCCTTATATAGGTTTCGTTCCTGAAACCTGTCACTCCTTAAAGAGATCTGGATAGTGCCATCTCATTCCTTCCTCTGATTCCCCAGGTAGCCTCCATTCCTTCATTACAACGACTCTAGCTGCCACTTTAGAGAACCCTTTGGATAATTACCCTGTAGTACTCACCAAACCCAAGAAACTACAAATCTCAGATGGCATCCTTGGAGATCTCCATTGCATCACCCCCTCGACCTTTATCGGGTCTACCATAATCCCTTTAGGATTAACCACATGACCCAAAAGCTGAACCTCGCATAACTTGAACGCACACTTGGTGAACTTGGCGTACAGCTTCTCCCTTCAAAGCATATCCAGCACTTTCCGGATGTGACCGACATGTTCCTCTTCGCTATACGAATAAATCAGAACACCATCGATGAACACAGTCACTGACTTATCTAACATAGGTCGGCACACCCGATTCATCAGATTCATAAGGCAGCCGGCGTGTTGGTTAAACCAAAAGAAATCACGAGGAACTCGTAGTGTCCATAACGCGTATGAAAAGCTGCTTTAGGAATATCCTGCCCCTCCACCTTCAATTGATGGTGACCAGATCAGAGATATATCCTCAAGAACCCACTGGCACCTTGGAGCTGATCAAACAAGTCATCAGTCCTCGGTAACGGATACCGATTCTTCACCGTCAACTCGTTCAGCTCACGGTAGTTGATGCTCATTCTCATGCTACTATCTTTCTTCTTCACAAAAAATACTGGAGCACCCCAGGGAGAGATACTCGGTCGGATGAACCCCTTATCCAGCAACTCCTACAACTGGAGCATCAGTTTCTTCATCTTGGAGGGAGCTAGTCGATACGATGTCTTGGCAACAGGTTGGGCACCAGTTATCAAATCAATCTGGAACTCAACCTCGCGGTCCGGTGGCACACCTGGTAGATCCTCCGGGAATACGTCTGGGAAGTCATACACGACCGGTACATCCGTCAATCGTGGTATTGACGCATCCACCTCTTTCACATAAGCCAGGTAGGCACTACATCCACGCCTCATGCACTTCTCTGCCACCACCATTGAAATTACCTTCGGAACCATATTGACCCTATTACTGTAGATCATCACCGAACTCCCACCAGGCGCGGTCAAACAAATCATCTTCTTGCGACACACAATGTTTGCCATATTGGCTGCTAGCCAATCCATCCCCAGGACCACGTCAGTTCCATCTAAGGACACCATGAATAATTTAGCAGAGAACCTATGGCCTTTCGATTCTATCACAGAATCCTCTAAGGCATCATGTATCCTAGTAGACTTACCGATAGCAGTTTCTACATTGAAGGGCTCATCAATCCTTCTACTCCTAACGGGAAACTTATCATAAAAGACAGTAGAATTATAACTCCTAGCACCAGAATCAAAAACAGAGACACAAGTTTAGTTAACTAGGAATGTACCTGGCATGACGTTGAGGTCCACCCTAGCCTCCTCTAGAGTCATAGTAAATGCCCTGGCTTCGGCCCTCTGCCCTTCCTTCTCCTACTCAAACCCTTTCCTTGCGCTGGAGTTCTCGGCCATCGACTTCTTGCAGTCTCTACTCAAATGCCCTGCTCACCCGCAGTTGTAACATTTCACCCCTCTATAATCCCTCGCCCTATGGCCCTCCTTCCCACATTTTAAGCAGAGATTCGATCCCCACCTACAATTCCCTGCATGCTCCTTCCCGCACTTTTTGCATGCCTTCTCTCCCCCTCTTATCACATTCCGATCATCCACTCTCATCCTCTTACCTCCAGCCACAAATCCACCATCTTTATCCCGACTCCCATTCCCATTCCTAACATTGTCCCCCTTCTTCTCCACATCCACCATCGCCACCGCCACTCGCTCGTCATACAGTCTCCCCGCAAGATCAATCACTGACCTAAACGTTCCTGGCCTAGCGGCGATCAGATGTCTGTGGATATCTGCCGGCAGACCCTGGACGTACCTCTTGATCTTTCGTGACACAGGCGTCACCTGATCTAGCACCAACCTTGCCATCTCATTAAACTTCGTTGTGTACTGCTGGTATGTCATGGTTCTAGCCTCCAACTACAGGAACTCCCTCTCGACCTTATCAAGCTCCCTATAAGGACAAAACTCCTCAATCACCATCTTCTTCAGTTCACCCCATCTCATCCTCCCGATCTCCCTACTACCCTCGGCCTGGACAACGTTGTCCCACCAACATAAGGACGAATCCACAAATGAGTGGGTAGCAAACTTCACCTTCTGATCCTCTCAGCACTCACTGATATCAAGTACCGCCTCCATCTCTCTCACCCATCGGTGAGCAGCAGCAGCACTCCCATTCCCATCAAATGTCGGGGGCTTGCATCTCTGGAATGCCCCATAGTCGCACCCCTTCACAGTTTCCTGCACTGCTTCCTCCTCCTTATCATCACTAGAGACAACCATCTCAGTATCCGGTTGCTCCATCTCCCTTGTACCACCTCCTTCACCCCTTCGCCTATCAGTCTTCCTCCTCTCCTCCTTCCCTTTCTTCTCATCCTCCCTCACATCTCTAATAACCTCGGTCACCACAGACGGAAAAATCGTCTGCATGACCTGATGAACTTCCTCCGCTACTGCCTCCTTCATTGAAGCCCTCAGATTAGCACTCTCATCTTCACCATCATGGTCATGAAGCTCGGGCTCTTCAGGAGCCATTTCGGCAGTTTTAGCCCTATTCCTTATGGCAGGTGGTCCAACACCACGCCTACCACGACCTCCATCTCGAGAAGCCTCTGAAGATCTACCACCAGCCATATCTAAGCACTACAAGATTCAAACACGAACACGGTCATTCAAGGTAATAGCTCCGATTATGTCAAGTATAGTAAGTCCATAATTACAGTGGCCAGTTGTGATTAGCCACTTACTTTACTCATCATTCTCCAAGCATTTCCTATCCTGACAACATCAGTATCCAAATCTACAAAGAACACATCATCCACATACCACACACACATAATTCCCTTTTATTAAACCTCATAAAATATTTACATAAAACGTTTACCTACAGGCAAGTGGCTACAAGGTCTAGCATCCATTTCCCTTTCGTCCCATTCTCAGTTTAAGTTTAGGTTCTTTGAAAATATTTTACCCAATTCTCTTAAACTTTGGCTCTGATACCAACTTGTAAGGCCCCATTCCCGGGACGCTTACAGTTGGTCAATCATCGCATAAAACATATAAAATTCATCATTTTGTAGCGGAAAATTAAACTTTTCATTAATAGTTAAAAACATCCAATGCATCATATCTTTAAATTACATCATCAAAAATTGTATTAATAGAATATCATCTCAAAATGTGGATGCCAGGCTCAAAGCATTGCCAGTAGCTTATGCATCCATGCCTACACCTCCTCAGCATCAGCAATACCTGCCAACTATTATGCATACAAAAAGTCAGCGATGCTGAGTGAGTTCTAGTTTTCATAATTAAAATACTTTACATTACATTAAATCTATCATTTACTTTCGTTCGTGATCACACATCATACGTACATTTAGATAATAATTATTATCTCCATCATCATTCATCATCATTCATTTTCGTACATTCATTCGTTAACATCTTTACTTTCTTTATGGATCCTGCCATATGCTAAACCTCCCAACATTATGCATGAAGCTGGTACTTTATCGAGGCCTGTAAACAACCCCTAATCATTATGCACGAAGCAGATACATTATGCAGGAAGCAGATACATTGGGCACGAAGCAGATACCGCATCGCGGTAAGCCACAAGGACTCCATCATTCATTACTTCCATTTTCATCATCCGTTGTCTTTCACTTTCATTACGTAATACTTAACTTACGTACATAAGTATAACACATCACGTAAGGTCACATCATATACATAACATGGAACAACATAATCATCATAATAGCACAAAATTCATACCTATCATAAACAAGCATAAGCCACCACAAAACATCATTCTTAGCACTTAAACTCTACTTCCCAAAATTCCAGGAAAGCCCAAGTCCCAGAAGGAATGCGGATGAACAAAGAAATGAGGATGAGCAAACAAATGCGGATGAACAGACAAATGCGGTTGAACAAAAGAAATGTGGATGAACAAATGCGGATGTTCATACTAAAAAATATTCTGTCAGGAAATGCACATGAACCTAATACACCTGAACACTGTAGCAAATGCACATGAACAAAGCAAATGAAAGTCTTCAGAAAATATTCCAAGTGTTAGGAAATACGCATGAACCAAATGTGGATGATTGAAACAAATGTGCTTGAACATTGTAGCAAATGCGTATGAACAAAAGAAATGCGCATGATCACTGTAGCAAATGCGCAGAACAAAACACTTATGCAAATATTCAAATCTAAATGCGGATGAACTAAACCAACCTGCAGTTGCAACTTATGCTATATTCAGTTCCAGAACCTCATTATAACATATCCTTAACACAGATCTATCATGCTAAGCACTTAGAACACACTACACATCATAAACATCTTAGAAATACTCTAAAAACACACACCCAGTCACACACCATGTCAAAATTCATAATTTAGTTTAGAAAACCTTCTGCCCAGTATGCATAACAGCCCCAAACACTTTGAAAACCAGTAAAAGAGGGGATCTAGAACTCACCTTGAACAGCTTTTGAGTAGAACACCTCAAACCCGAGAACCCACTTGAAGTTCCAGCACCTTTAACCCACGAAAACGAGCACTAAACACTAGAATCTCGGTCCAGAAGCTCGAACCCAGCAGAAAATAGGGAAGAAACACTTGAAAACTTTACCTTTCTTGAAGATCTTCTACTTTCTCACTCTAAAAACCGGTTGAGAGCTTCTCTCTCTCTCTAGAACCAAAGGTTGCAGGAGAGAAAAGAGGTTATGGGCGGCCATACCTCTTTTAAACCCCATTATGTGCAAGTTTGGCCCTTGCACGCTTTTAACCCCTTGCTTTTGAAATAGCTTCCTGATTGCTCCCTTACTTTTCGTTTTCTGAAATTTATGAGTGTTACAAAGGAGACAGAAAAGGCTCTACAAGCATGCTCCTATCCTCTCCCCAGTTTAAGAAAGTCCTGAGAAAGAGGCTGTGGCAACTTAACAACCTCAGGTAGACAAGGAAGCTGATAGACAAAACATGATTAGCTACCTGAGTGCCACAGGTCTTTGACAGGCATCTGTACTTCTTACCTTATCATATGAATATGTTGAATTCGATATCTTAAGCAGCTGGAGCAAAAAGTTATCAAAGTACAAAAGGCTGCTAAGAGAAAAATGAGGGAAGAAGCTACAAAGTCAAGAGCCATCATCCAAAAGAGTCAAAAGAAGTCTGCTGATAGGCAGAGGATGATGAGCTTCTTGAAGCTGTACGGATTCTCCGGAAGGAGGCTTGGTCCAATGTCTCTATCCATTATAGATGAGCACATTAGAGTGATCAAGCAAAAGATTAAAAAAGAAGAGCTTGTTGACTTGCATTCTCCACCAAGTCAAGCTCAACCTGAAGTTGAGGTAAAGGTTGAACCCACTGAGACAACACAATCTAAAACTAGAGTTGTATCTCAGCCAACTTCATCTTCTAATCCATAGCAGGGTCCAAATCCCTCTCCTTTTAAACTTGTGAGGGAAAAGGACCCAACTAAGAAAGACACAACAAGTCAACCTGGTGCTAAAGGCTAGTCTTCTCAGTTAAAGACTCCAAAGCGGAGGAAAAGGATGGCCAGGAAGAGTGGTTCTAAGAAGAAGTCCAAGGCATCCACCTCTACACCTCAGGATGAGTCAGAGCATCCTAAGGTAGTGCAAGAAGAGGCTGCTTAACCAACTCTAACTCTAGTAGAGCCTCTTGCAACTGGAAGACCCATCATGTCCTGGACCTTTGCTACTAATCAGATAGGTGGTATGTCATTAGAGATCAAAGAGGTCAAGATATCTATTTTTGGCAAGAGATGCTTGATCATCCTTTACATGATCTCCATGACATGAGAAGTTATTATGAGAGTCTGAGGGATCTTAATCAATTGATGAAGAAAGGAATGGTCTTGATCCTGATGAGAACTGTCAATATCTAAGTATACTTCTCTGTTTTGGTAGCATCAGCCTAGGGGTAGTTTGTAAGGTTGTACTTGAAAGGCTAATGCAACCAAAGAAACCAAAGCAACCAAAGAGCTTCCAACTTGCATGCACATTATGCAAAGTAGAAGTCACTTCGAAAGTTTTACACTTCTCACAGCAAATTATTCTAAGTGTAAAATCTTTCAAAGCCAAATACCAAATCTTTCGAAGCCAAAGATGAAGTCTTCCAAAGCTTCAAAGACAAATGCTTCCGAAGCCAATGAAGTAAAGATTGATTTCTTCCGAAGACAAAGAGGATATACTTTCTCAAATCTACTTTTGTATAAAGCTGACCAACTTTCTGCTGCAACTCTGAAAACTCACTAACTTGCATGAGTCGGTGAAAAGGTCCATGCTTTTGTAACTATAGATTATGGTTTAGAGTCTGTAACTTTCTACTTTGTACCTTTTATCCTTTTTGTAATATATTAGGATGTGAGCTATGGCATGTCATAGTCACTAGTCAAAAGGCAATCTGCCTTTTGACTTTACATTGATCTTGTTTTCTAGATTAGTGTTTCAAGCTAGCCTTCAAAGTATGGTCGGCTGAAGGTTGTAGTATAAAGTATCTCAGGTTTTTATATTTCTTTTTATGCTTTGTAACACTTGTAAAAGAACCTGAGAGTAATATACAGCATTCTTGAAAATCATACTTATCTTGTTCTTGTTTTTAGTTCTGTCTCATTGTTTACTTGTGTTCTTAGTATCATTCATATAAACCCGATTCCTTATTTGATCTGTTAAGTGTTCTAACACTCTCCTCATTGTGAGACTAATTGTATTGACCATCCCTAACCGGTCCTACAGTTATATTACCTGAAAGCAATCAAACATCTCCCTCAATTTACTATGTGGGACCTTTTTAAACATGGACCAATCTTCATCAAGTTTTTGGTCAAGTATGTCTATGGCACTCCTATGAACCTTTCCACATACAAACCTAAAATATTAAAATATCCAAAAAAAATATAATTATAACATGAGTAAACAACATAAATTGGAAGTTTAAAATGAGAAACATACTTTTTTCCATAGCGTCTAATCCATGGCCTCTCACCATACTTCTGTGTGTGGAATTTATAACCATTTGCAAAGTACCTATTGTGTGATTGAACGAAATCCTATGGTTTCTTGCAATGATATCCAAATGTTGAGTGCTTCCATCATTTAAACCAATCCTTACCTACAATGAAGAACACACATATAGCTTGTTGGTTAACGATGCACTAACATCATTCATTATGATTTAATTGAGTTACTTACATGGTTTTCAAACCAGTCAACAAAGTGGTTATCTCTGAGAAACATAATCGGCTCGTCAAGATACAGTTCAGGTGCTACTCTATCAAACTCATCAACAAAGAGTGAATTTCTTCACAATTTAGAAGAACATACGTTCGCGCCTTTTTAAGTTCACTAGAACTCATACGTCTCCACGTTCCACCCTTTTAATATAATTGTCTTGGTGGAACAACAAACACGCTTAGTTGAGAGCCTCCATATGAAGAGATGGGATGTTGCGATGCGAAATTTCGCGGCTCTTGATTATGGCGTGTCTTAATTGTCGGGTCAAAGTATAAAGAACAGTATGTGGCGATTTCATTCACTAAGTGTTCCCTCACTATTGAACCCGCAACCCTTGATTTATTTCTAATTCTTCTTTTGATCAATCAAAGCTTCCTACATTTAGAAATCATTAAAAATGTGTTAGGAATGATGAGCGAAGTTTTAGGATACAGAGAATTCATATAATTACAAACACTATGATCACCTTTCATATTGATACATCCATATGTATTGCACCGGACCACTAGAAAAAGCTTCATCAACTAGACGTATAACAAGGTGCTCCATTGAATCAAAGAAATCGGGAGGGAACATTTTCTCCAACTTACATATAGTTACAATGATAGTGTCCTTCATATTAACCAAGTCATCTACATATAACATTTTTTTAGCATAAGACATGAAAGAACATGCATAACGCTGTTACAGCCTCATATGTTTCTTTTGAAACAAAACCTCTAACGGCAAGTGGAAGCAACCGTTGCATAAACACATGGCTGTCATGGCTCTTAAAACTATGAAAAGTGTTATCTTTAGTTCTTACTAAACTCCGTATGTTAGAAGCATACCCATCTAGAAATTTAAACTTTTTCATCCACACAAATACTTTTTAAGGTCATGTTTTTGTATAGTGTAATCTCCTCTAAATACCTGTCATTTTTCCATTATTATTATAGATAGTGTTTAAATGACTTTGGTCATATATATTCTCAATATCTTGCTTTGCCTTCATGTTGTCTTTAGATTTACTAGTGCCCATGATTGTGTGAAACAAGTTGTCGAATACATTTTTCTCAATATATATGACGTAGAGGTTGTGTCGAATCAATAGCTTACCCCAATATGGAAGCTCCCAAAAGATGCTTCTCTTTACCAAATTATGTGTAACCCTAAAACCAGGATATTTTCTATATAATTCACTACCATGAGGTTCTCCATTGTAAACAATGGGAAAATATTTTACAATCTGCCATATTTCCTCTCTAGTTGGCTTTGGAATACTTATTGGACCCAAAAAAGTTTTGTTTTTACGAAAGTTTATCTTTCTTTCAAAAACAATGTCTTTCGGGAAGATGTTGTCTATGACAATCAAACCAATAGAGTTTACCTCCAAACTAAAGCTGGAATGATCCTAATTTATTGGAGCAATATGGGCAAGCTAACTTACCATGTGTGCTCTATCTAGACAACATCACATAAATAGGGAGTCACTAACTATCCATACCAGTATTGCCCTTATTTGAAAATTGGTACATCAATGGTCATCATAAGTTTCAATGCCATCATTGAACAAATGTTTCAACTCGTCTACTAATGGTTGTAGAAAATCATCGATATTTTTTCCCGGGATTCTTCTGACCAGGAATAATCAAGGGAATTTGTACGTATTGCTCTTCAAGGCCAACGAAGAAGGTAGATTGTAAACCATGATAAAAACTAGCCAACACGAATACGGGTTTTTGCTAGTACTATTTGGACTAAACCTATTAGTACACACCCTAGACGAACATTGCGTGTCTCTTTTGCAAACTCTAGAAGGACCGAGTTAAAATGGTGCCATGCCTGACCATCACTAAGATGACTCATTTTTTTAAGATGGACTATGATCAGCTGTAACACCCAAAAATTATTAAAAAAGAAAGGAAAAGAAGAGAAAAAGGGGAAAGATAACATTTTTTAAAAGTAAAAAGGGTTAAAGTGTGCAAGTGGCAAACTTGCCTCTAGTGGGTTCAAAAAGCAAGGGATGGCCGCCCACACCCCCATTTCCCCACATCTGCTTTCGGCTGCAAGAAGAGAAGAAGAAGCTGCCATCGGTTTCTAGAGAGAGAAGGAGGAAGATCTGCTAGAAGGTGAGATTTTAAGGTAATTCTTTTTCAGTTTTCAGTCGGGTTTCAGCTTCTGGACCGAGTTTCTGGTGTTTAGTGCTCGTTTTCATGGGTTTTAGGTGCTGGAACTTCAAGTGGGCTCTCGGGTTTAAGGTGCTCTACTCGAAAGCTGTTCAAGGTGAGTTCTAAATCCTCTCTTTTACTGGTTTTCTACGGGTTTGGGGCTATTATGCATACTCGACAGAAAGTTTCTAAACCAAACTATGAATTTTAACATGATGTACGACTATGTATAGTTAATGTATGTTTTTAGATGATTTCTAAGTTGTGTATGATGTTTAGTAGGTTTTATGGGTGCATCATGTTAGATCTGTGCTAAGGATATATTAGAATGATGATTGGGAGCTGGTTATGGCATAAGTTGCATTGCAGGTGGGTAACGATCATCCGCATTTATTTGATGATCATCCTCATTTAGACTTGTTCACTCGTATAAGTCTTTTGTGTTAGGGTTTTCACAAGTTTATCAGAGTCATTTTATCCTTATAAAATAAAAACGCAGCGGAAATTGAATGAAAAACTTGTTACAGTTAATATATATAAACCAATTTATATATCTATTAAAAACTCGTAATGGATCGTTATATGAAAAACCATGCTTACAAACAACCATAGGGTGTTTAGAATTGTACCTCTCGAATGGGTCAGAGGAAGATGATCTTTGATCGGCAGCTTCCAAAGTAGGAAGCCTCAAGCTTGTCTACCCGAAGCTTCCAACAAAACACCAGGTTGCTAGGATTTTCTTCACTTGAACGGGTTCTGTTCTTGGTATCCTTCGACTGATCGAGAGAAAAGCAACAGGAACACCAATCTGCACCTTTGTGTGTGTTGTAAGTCGTCAGAGAGAGTGGTAGAATGCAATCATATATTACACGTCCTGTGAAACTGAATTTCAGAATGAGAGATAAGTGGGTGGGACCCATCCCTTTAACCCATCTACATTTCTCTAATATTTATCAGCATTAGTAAATGCGGATGAACAAACTCTAACCGCATTTGTAAATGCGGATGAAGAAATTTCATCCGCATTTCCTAAATGTACATCCGGATTTGTAAATGCGGATGAGTAGTTCCATCAGCATTTCCAAAAATGCACATCCGCATTTGTAAATACGGACAAATAGTTCATCAGCATTTCCCAAATGCTCATCCACATTAATAAATACAGACGATCAGTTTCATCAGCATTTCCTTAAATGCTCATCCGCATTAGTAAATGCAGATGAAGAAATTCCTTCAGCATTTTCACAAATGCACATCCGCATTTGTAAATACGGATGAAAAACATTCATCCGCATTTCCTCAGTAACACATCCGCATTAGTAAATGCGGATGAGTAACAGAAATGCAGACAAAAAAGACTTGTATTGTTTATTCAACCATTTGAATAACAATACAAAGTACTCTCTCTCTAGAACAAATTATCCATATAATTTATCCATAACACTAGTGCAAATATTTAGAAAACCAATTTCTAAATACTTCAAGTGTCAATATTTATTTACATGATCATATCATAAAATAAATATTGTGGGTGTTTGTCTAACTTGTTATTGGGTATGACCCTACTTGGATCATAATGTAGTAGCCACATCAATTCAGTATGTATCTTGGGTAGACCGTTCCCAACAATCTCCCACTTGCACAAGATACATAGAGAATTGATGCAAGTAGTAAATACCACCTAACAACGGTTTACTACCCCTAATACGCATGACAAAGTGCCATTCAATAACATCATCTTCCTCAAGTCCCTTACTTGAAAATGTTTTAGGTGAATCTATCATTTATCCTTTTGTTACAGATTTCATGTTAAATCTAGAGACACGGAATGATCATTCCCTGTTGATTTAACTTTATCAGGCCTTAGACATCATACTCTCAATGAATAAGAGGAACAAATCCCATCTTGACTACATACATTTCTCACAATCACCTTGTATCACACTTGAAACTACCCTTATGTACTGTCCGTATTTCAGAACAGCGAAGAACTAGATCAAAGTATGATATTTGGTGAATATCAAAACCTAATATGTATCTCAGGTCAGAGGATACAATGATATTCGCTTTTACTCAAATTTACTTATGATCAATTACATAATTCCATGTAGTAAAATTTAAGAGCTGGTCTGTCCAATATTTGTATCCCACAAATATTTATGAACCTTGGTAGCAACCTCTTGCTATATATTCATATCTTATGAATATCCATCAATCCAAGTTCATAATAGTCTTACCTTCATATTTGTTCCCACAAATATGACCGACTACGGACATTTAGAATAATAAACATATTCATGGATCTAAACATGCTAAAATGGAACATAACTCATAATATCATAATCATATATATATGAGTCAAAATAACAATTGTTCCGATATTTAAATAATAAATAGATCAAATACAATCACTACAATATTGAAGTCCTAAGGCACAAGTATGACTCTCATGCTTTGGCCTTTCTAGGAGCTTCGTGAGTGGATCCGCAATATTTTGATCGGTGTGATCTTTGCAAATACATATCTTTCCTTTTTCAACTTCATCCCTTATGTAGTTGAATCTCCGCTCAATGTGCCTTGTCTTTTGATATGCACGAGGTTCCTTGATTTGAGCAATCACATCCTCGTTAACACAAACGATCTCTAGGGGATCTTAAATGGCAGAGACTACCCCTAGATCGGCAATGAATTTCTTTATCCATGCAGCTTCCTGTGCTGCCAATGAAGCGGTGATGTATTCTGATTCTGTAGTGGACAATGCTACCACATCCTGCTTTGAACTCTTCCAGGACACTACCCCTTCATTAATAATGAAGACATACCCCGATTGTGATCGAGAATCATCTCGATCAGTTTGGAAACTCGCATTCGTGTAACCCTTTACAACGAGTTCCTCTTCACCAGATCTGTATATTAGATACATATCCTTAGTCCTCCTAAGGTATTTCAATATACTCTTAACAGCCATCCAATGACTATTTCTTAGATTCTGCTGATATCTGCTTGTCATGCTTAAAGCGCATGTCACGTCTGGTCTAGTGCATATCATTGCATACATGATGGATCCTATAGCAGATGCATATGGGATTTCCTTCATCCTTTCTTGCTCATCCTTTGAGCTTGGACATTGAGATGTACTCAATATTGTCCCTCTTTTAATAGGTACCAAACCTTTCTTAGAGTTCTCCATCTTGAAGCTTTTCAAGATTTTATCAATGTATGCACTTTGGTTTAAACCTATCAACCACCTTGATCTATCCTTATAGATCTTTATTCCTAAAATATATGCGGCTTCACCAAGATCTTTGATGGAAAAGCAACTTCCAAGCCAGGTTTTAACACCTTCCATGGTTGGAATGTCATTTCCAAACAGTAATATATCATCAACATACAATACTAAGAATGTGATGATGCTCCTACTAGCCTTCTTATACACACAAGCTTCATCAGCGTTCTTGATGAATCCAAATTTCTTGATCTCTTCATCAAAACGTTGATTCCAACTTCTCGATGCTTGTTTCAATCCATAGATTGATTTCTTTAACTTGCATACTTTATTAGGATATTATGGATTGACAAAAACCTTCGGGCTGAACCATATAGACATTCTCTTCGAGATGTCCATTAAGGAAAGTAGTTTTGACATCCATTTGTCAAATCTCATAGTCATAATATGCAGCTATGGCAAATAATATCTTAATTGACTTTAGCATTGCCACAGACGAGAAGGTCTTATCATAATCAACCCCTTGAGTCTGAGTGAAACCTTTTGCTACAAGTCTTGCTTTATAAGTATCAAAGTTTCCATGCATATCAGTTTTCTTCTTGAAAACCCACTTACATCCAACTGGTTTGGAGTTAAGCAGTGGCACAACCAATTCCCACACTTGGTTGTCATACATGGATTGTATCTCTACGTTCATGGCTTCAAGCCACTTGTCACAATCCGAATTGGACATTGCATCATGGTATGTAGTTGGTTCATCCGAGTCAACTACATAGCATCCATTCATGAAAAATCCATATCTTTCGGGTGGATAGCTAGTTCTACCAGATATGCGAATGTTATGTGTGTATTGATCAACCACTTGATCATTATCAACAACCTCTTGTTGATTGCTAGTATCAACCAAATGTGTATCGGCTTGTGGTTCTCGATCCTCATCAAGTTCCACTGTTCTATCGGTAGTTCCTTCCATAAGGAATTTAGTTTCCAAGAACTCAGCCTTTCGAGCAATAAATACCTTTTGCTCTGTTGGATTGTAGAAGTAATATCCCATCGAGTCTTTGGGATATCCTACAAAGATACACTTAGTGGATCGGCTTTCTAACTTGTTGGGGGTGTTCTGCTTAACATAAGCTTCACAACCCTATACCTTTAAATATGATAATGATGGAACCCTTCCATGCCATATTTCAAAAGGTGTCTTATCCACTTTCTTGGTTGGGGCCATATTCAGAATACGGGCTGCGGAGAGCAATGTGAAACCCTAAAGTGACAGAGGTAGTGTGCTTCTAGCCATCATAGATCGAACCATATCCAATAGGGTTCGGTTTCTCCTCTCAGACACACCATTATGCTGTGGTGTTTCGGGTGGGGCAAGCTGTGAGACAATCCCACAGCTCCTAAGATGATCTTGAAAAGCATCACTAAGGTATTCACCTCATCTATCCAAACAAAGAACTTTAATTGTTTTGTTGAGTTGATTCTCTACTTCATTCTCGAAGATTTTGAACATTTCAAAAACTTCATCTTTGTGTCTCAACAAGTACACATAACCATAACGACTATAATCGTGGATAAAGGTAATGAAGTATCTTTCACCATTCCTTGTCATTACTTTAAAAGGACCACATACATCCGGATGTATTATAACTAATAAATCTTTTGCCCTTTGGTTAGTACCACTAAAGGGTTCCTTGGTCATCTTTCCTTGTAAACAAGATTCACACTTATCAAATGAACCCTCTTCATTTGCTTCCAAAAGACCATTCTTTTGAATTGTTTGAATATGATTCTTGTTTATGTGACCAAGACGACAATGCCAAAGATATAATTCACTTAAAACCATTTTAAGTTTCTTGGTGCTTGACTGGTATAACGAGTTATTAAAGGATGAGTTATCATGAACCAATTCATAAATACCATTAAAAGGCATAGCCTTAAAATAAAATATATCATGCATAAAAACAAAAATACCATTGTTTACAAACTTTAATACATAACCATATTATTTCAGAAGGGAAACAAAAATTATATTCCTAGTCAAACTAGGAGCATTCAAAATATTCTTCAAAATGACTTCCAAACAACTTGCAAGCTTCAAGATATAGTCTCCTTGGGCTTTGACATCAACTTTTGCTCTGTTGCCCATGTAGAGACTAGTATCCCCCTTTTTAAAATGCTTATTTCTTTTAAACCACTGCAACAAATTGCAAATATGAGTTCCACATCCGGTATCTAATACCCATGTGTTTGAAGAAATAACATTAAGTTTAATATGGATCATGAAAGTTGTACCTGAGGTTTGCCCAGTGTAACAACTGACCTTCAGATCATAACCCTAACCTTTAACCCCTCCCGTATCATTATCCATGCAGTTAATATTAATGCAATATCACTATTACTATTACTATCAGTGTTATTATTATTATTGCTATTATTGTCACTTTTGTTATTTCATGTGCCATTTTGCATGAATTTGTCAGTTCTAGCCTTAGCATAGAATAACTTTGCGTTCCGGGAAAGTTAATTTGTCACCCTTGCAATTGAATTTTAATTGAAACAATTAAAGTGTATGCATATACACACAATTCACGGTTGAAACATATATATATATATATATATATATATATATATATATATATATATATATATATATATATATATATATACAAGCCTAACTTTTAACAATTAACAAGTGATACCATCTACTACCCAACACCACAAATAATACTACACAATACCATTTTACAATTAAAATTTAAAAATAATACCCCCACTAGATGCCATGTTCGTCCGCCCCCACCCACCAATCCACACCCACACTCTCCACTACACACCACCACTTCTATCCCCCATTCCTCTTGCATGCATTTTCTTACAACCCACAAACACACTCCTCTCATTTCTCTCCCTCTCCTCTTGATTTCACCTACAGAAAAAACACACATTCACCACGGTTCCTCTCCATTCCAGCCCTCCAAATCGAAGAAACAACCGCAACCATCATCGGCCAAGCCTCAACAAGCAAGAAGGTGCTACCTTGTGAACTTTGGTGCACGGTCCTTGAAAATTTGACATTCTCTAGCCTTTGTTCGAGATCTCCAGATCATTCTTGTCCCTCTACACTCTCCAATTCGTGAACCACACAAAGAGTAAGGTTCATCACACCCGAAACAAGCTATGTCATGTGTTTTTCCTTCTTTAATCTACCAAAAACCTTACATTCTTTATTCTAACATAAAATTACTGCTATCACCTTGTTCTTGAGGAGATTCTAACATCCCTGAAGGTATCTTATTCAATATAATGGTCATTCTACGGGTGGAACACGATTTACACCTAGAAAACCCTCTTTTGGGTAACTTTGACACCCATGAACTTTATGTTTTGTAACCCTCCATAACAAAAGCTTTGGATCTGCTTAGAAATGATTTTTAAACCTTATAACAACCTGTTTTGAAAGTTACTAAACGATTTGGTGGTGAATGGGTACAACTAATATGTTTTACACATGTGTAAAGGACTAAAATGGTAAAAATCTCCCAAATACAAGCTTATATTATGGTTACATGTTAGATCTGTGTATTAGTACTTATTTTCATTAGGTTTTGGATGTTATTGGGCATATTAAATGTTGTCAAAAGCTGAAAATTAAAATAGTTGGGATTATAGGCATTTTGGACTTATTCGGGGACCCGAAAAGGTGGTAAATTGACTTGAAAACATGTGGACATAGGGTATAACCATGTTAAAAGGAATTCCAGGCTCTAAAAAGGTTTACAAAGTGAAATTGGTCGAATTTGTGATTAAATGGGTCTAAGAACAATTTAAATGAAATTTTTAGTTAAAAATTGACCTTAACCGAGTGATTTTTGGAAAAAATTCATGGAAATACAAGAATAAACCTAAAATCTATCAGAAACTTGTTATTTCTGTAAGATTAGAACTTTAAGACTTAAAGATGGTGAAAAATTGGTCAAACATGATTTCGAGCGATCGGTTTCGGGTAAAAACGCGCTTTAACGGGTCGAACTTAAAAACGAGACTTTCAACAAAAAGGGCTTAAGAATACATTCTTAACAGATTATAAAAAACTTATTAAAATTCCTTAATATAATACTTCAAATTTTAAGACATAAAATTATAAGGTTTAATACTTAACCGTTAAAAACCCCCGGTTTCACCGTAACCGGTAACGTAAAAACGCATGTTTACCAACTAAATGCTAGAGTTCTAAAAATTGGAAGTTTAACTTGATTAAGATGTATTATTTAACTCCAAAATCTTTTATTTTGTCAAAAAGGCCATTAAATTTAAAGAAACAAACTTTAGGGTAGAAATTGTAAAATTCTGAAACTTGAGGGACTAAACTGTAAATTCTGCCAAAACTCCATATAACAACCCTATGAACATGTAATCACTTGGTAACTTAATTTAACTGGTATCAATGACCTAATAGTGTAAAAACCTATAATTATCCATAAGAAACCATGACTTACTATAAAAGGAAACTTTCTAATGTAAGCCTTGGCAAATCTAAACTAGTTGAACATTTAACCCCTTAACACATTATTATCTACCTCGTTTGACCTTAGAATTAGTGGCTTAACACTTAATCTTGTTGGTAGGGTGCTAAACTTGAAACCTTCCCGGTACACGAAGAACCTGTTACTTGAAGCTTTAAGGTGAGTTCTAGTGTCCCCTTTTTACTACTGTTTTTGGGGTGAAGCACGCTTTGTTTAAACTGAACTTTTTTGTGCTATAATATGCTGCTATATTTTGTGGAAATGTTAGAACCTGCTTTTACTTTTATCACGATCATTAATTCTTGTGTGAACCGCTTGTTTTATATGGGTAGATCTACTTAGGGAATCCCCCATACACAGTGCCTTCCTTGATGAACGGGAAGGGTACCACACTGAGATCCTACGGGTTCGTTTGTGGCATGTGACAAGTTTTAATAAGATACTAAGGTGAACCATCCGGCAGGTATGGTCCACCATATGAGGCTCAGTTCTTCCCTCGGGATTAGCCGGTGTAACATAACTTTAGAAAAGGCTAGCCTGGACTCAGTGCAGGGTTGATTGTGATCCCCACAACAATGATACTATGATTTATGATTTTTAAATCAAATGTGGATTCTTTTGAATCCTTTTGTTTTTGAACTTTAAGCACTTGAATTCACCAACTTTTTAGTTGACACAAATTTCTTTTGAGCATGTTTCAGGTAATCCTTGAAGGGAGTCTAGCTGTGTAGAAGACTTGACCTAGAACTGTGACCCATGGCATTGGCTTGCTCTTATTTTCAAACAATTTGGGCTTATTTTTATTTACTACTGTTGGGAGCAATTTGTACTGTTGAATCATGCACTCGTATGGGTGGCTAGACCCACATCTAGCCCGTTATTTCTTTAAAACTGTAATGCCATGTGATGTTCTCTCCTTTTGTGCTCTTACGATGGTTTGTTTCCGCTGCCATATTTTGTTACTAGTCTGTGACGTCCCACCCTACCTGGGCCCGGGGTGTGACACCCAGCATCCCTCTTGTTTCTTAACTCCTTGAGATAGATTGGACAATTCCTCTTCCAATGTCCTATCTCACCACACTCAAAGCATGGATCGTTCTCCGTAACCTTTGGCTTCTTAAGCCTCGGTTTTGGTGGTCCCACTTTAGTCTTTCCCTTACCCTTTCCTTTGATGTATCCCTTGCCTTTTGCAACATTTTTCTTGGGTTCGGGGTGATGCCTTTTCTTTTTAGCACCCTCATTAATTAGGAGAACCGGTAAAACCCTTTTACCCATCCCTGCCTTGGCTGTTTTTAGCATTGCATGAAGTTCCCCAATGCTCTTGTCCCATCCATTCATGTTATAATTCATGATAAAAGTCTCAAACTTCTTGGTTAGACCATTGAGGATCAAATCTATGGCAAGTCTTTTAAGACGGGACAATTTATCCTTTCAAGGTGATCAATGTGGCTTTTCATCTTCATCACATAAGATGACATAGATTGGGTTTCTTCCATTCGACATACATGAAGCACTAGAACTATTTCGAAGCGTTCTACCCTCGCTTGTTGAAGGAACATTTCCTTCAGCTGGGTAATCATGTCGTATGCCCCGTGATGTTCAAAATCATTTTTGAAGCTCGAGAATTATGGTTCCCAACATACGGCAAGAAACTTGCACAAAATGCTTAGTATGCTTAACCCAATCCTCGTAGGCATCAACATCATCAGCGTTGGGTTCATCGGGAATAGGATCGTCCAACATATATGATTTCTTTTCTTGCTTAAGAACAATTCTCAAGTTTCAAAACCAATCCATGAAATTATTATGGTTTAGACGATTCTTTTCCAGGATAGTTCTCAGTGACAGGTTATGGACTGTCGGGGAGGTAGCATTGTTATTATTTGCCATTACTACAATATAAACAAAGTTCAATTTTAGTATTTATAAAAATGAAATTTTAATTATTAATACCCTTTCATGTCTCATAGACAATTAATAATTAAAACTTAGAATCCAACATTACATTCAAATAATGGTTAGGTGACCTTTATCCCATTATTTAAATTAACAATTTAGTCAACTTTTGACAATTACAACCCTTAGCAACTTCTAGTTTATGGAATCAGTTAAACATCTTTATATTTAGTCGGCATGTTTAATCCCATCAACACCATTGTATGCCATACTTCAGTGACCTTATTCACATGGTTTCTAACTCAAGTCCTCCTACTTACACACACGTGTGAGTTTACATATACAGGTGGTTAGGTGACCTTTGTCCCACAAATATGTTAAACCTACCTCAAACACACAAGTTCCCTAAATGCGGTTAGGTGACCTTTATCCCACAAATAGTTCCCAAGTGATTTGAGTGTTGTATAAAAGGATGGTGTTAAACTTGTTTAAAAGAGATTTTGTTTCCATTAATTCTAGTTATGAAAACATTTTGTACCTTACATTTGCATGCATTCAAATGCGTGGTATACTGGTGAAACCAATTTCCAAGGTTCTCTTAATAAAACCTAATTTTATTGCGAAAACATTAACCTTTAATAAAACCATTTTATTACCCATGTTAATGTTTCCAAAAGAACCGTTTGCAGCTTGTTGTTGATTTGAAATTGTTTAACAGTGCATATCCAAATATCACATGAACAATAAATTAAATCAACCATACAATCAACACATACAACAACAAGTTCATAACCATAGTCAACTAATTTAACATCACTTGTTGACCAAAACAAGTGAGTTATTAGGTCCTTCCTAAGGGTAACACTTATGTCGGTGAACTCCCACTTGATCCCGCATCCAAATGCTTCAAGTGTCCACTTTGTGTTGTGATTCTCCCATTCGTTTTGAGCTTCCAAATGGACTTAAATTTCTGCACCAAACTCTTTTGGGCCTTCAAAATATGTTTTCGGTTATTGGGCTTAAATCCCATTAAGAGATATAAAGCCCTTTGGGCACAAAATTGGCCCAAACCGAAAACATCCTTGTTGCATCTTCTTTTACAAAATTATATATCCTATATACATTTTCTAGCAAAAGTGAAATGAAACTAATCTATTTATTTTAGTAAAAGGATGATAGCATGAGGATATGTATCGACTACCTTGAGTTGAACAAGTTGGTTGTGAAGAACCAATATCCGTTACGGAGGATTGATGACTTGTTTGACCGGCTCCAAGGTGCTAGTTGGTTCTCAAGAATATATCTTCGATCTGGTTAACACCAATTGAAGGTAAAGAGCAGGATATTCCTAAAATAGCTTTTTGTACATGTTACGGACACTACGAGTTCATCGTGAAGTCCTTTGTTTAACCAACTCGCCAGCTGCTTTATGGATCCGATGAATCAGGTGTGCCGACCTATGTTAGATAAGTCAGTGACTGTGTTCATTGATGATGTTCTGATTATTTCGTAGAGTGAAGAAGAACACGTCGGTCACATCCGGGAAGTGCTGGATATGCTTCGAAGGGAGAAGCTGTTTGCCTAGTTCTCCAAGTGTGCGTCCTAGTTATGTTGGGTTCAACTTTTGGGTCAGGTGGTTAATCCTGAAAGGATTATGGTAGACCTGACAAGGGTTGAGGCGGTGATGTAATGGAAGTCTCCAAAGGAGCCATCCGAGATTTGTTGTTTCTTGGGTTTGGTGAGTACCATAGGGTAATTATCCAAAACCTCTCTAAAGTGGTGGCTATAGTCTTTGCATTGAAGGGATGGAGGCCACTTTGGGAATCCGAGGAAGAAATGAAATGGCACTACCCAGATCTCTTTAAGGAGTGACAGGTTTCGAGGACGTAACCCATTTAAAGGGGGTGGACTTGTAACACCCGAAAATTTATAAAAAAGAAAGGAAAAGAAAAGAAAAAGGGGAAAGATAACATTTATCAAAAGTAAAGGGGGTTAAAGTGTACAAGTTACAAACTTGCTCTAGTGGGTTCAAAAAGCAGGGGATGGCCGCCCACACCCCTATTTTCCCACATCTGCTTTCGGCTGCAAGAAGAGAAGAAGAAGCTGCCATCGGTTTCTAGAGAGAGAAGGAGGAAGATCTGCTTGAAGGTGAGATTTTAAGGTAATTCTTCTCGGTTTTCAGTCGGGTTTCAGCTTCTGGACCGAGTTTCTGGTGTTTAGTGCTCGCTTTCGTGGGTTTTAGGTGTTGGAACTTCAAGTGGGCTCTCTGGTTTGAGGTGCTCTACTCGAAAGCTGTTCAAGGTGAGTTCTAGATCCCCTCTTTTACTAGTTTTCTACGTGTTTGGGGCTGTTATGCATACTGGACAGAAGGTTTCTAAACCAAACTATGAATTTTAACATGATGTACGACTATGTACAATTGATGTATGTTTTTAGATGATTTCTAAGTTGTGTATGATGTTTATTAGGTTTTATGGGTGCATCATGTTAGATCTGTGCTAACGATATATTAGAATGATGATTGGGAACTAGTTATGGCATAAGTTGCATTGCAGGTGGGTAACGATCATCCGCATTTATTGGATGATCATCCGCATTTAGACTTGTTCACTCGCATAAGTCTTTTGTTCATCCGCATTTGTTGAATGTTCATCCGCATTCGTTTTGTACATCCGCATTTGTTGAATGTTCATCCGCATTCGTTTTTGTACATCCACATTTGTTGGAGTTCATCCGCATTTGCTGAACATTCAACCGCATTGGTTTTATGTTCAATATTCTAAGTATTTTGTTCATCCACATTTGGACTTGTTCATCCACATTTGGACTTGTTCATCCGCATTTGGACATGTTCATCCGCTTTTGGTTCACCCGCGTATCTTAGGGCACTTAAAATATTTTTTGAAACTTTCATCCGCATTTGCTTGTCCGCATTTGCTGAACATTCAGCCGCATTGGCTTATGTTCATCCGCATTTCTTTGGGCACTTAGGATTTTTTGGAATTTTGGAAAGTAGAATGTAGTGTTAAGTTCTGATGTGTTGTGGTGGTATATGCCTGTTGATGTTATATGCTTATGGACTGTTGTTTTTATGTGCCTTTACGTGGTGTGATATGTATGAGTACATAAGTAAAGTATTATGTAACGAAAGTGAAAGATAACGAATGACGAAAATGGAAGTAATGAACGATGAGATCTTTGTTGCTCACCCCGGTGTCGTGTCAGCTTTTTAGCATGAGTTGGGGGTTTATTTATAAACCCCGGCACAATACCAGCTTTTTAGCATGAGTCGAGGGTGTAACATATGAGTTGAGATGGGATCCTTATCGAGTACCCCGGTGCTGTGTCAGCTTTTTAGCATGAGTCGGGGGTTATTTATAAACCCCGGCACAGTACCAGCTTTTAGCATGAGTCGGGGATATAGCATGAGGCAGGATCCATAAAGAAGTAAAAGACGAATGATGATGAAGATAATAATTATTATCTAGATGTACGTATGATGTGTGATCACGAACGAAAGTAAAGGATATGTTTTAACATAATGTAAAGTATTTTATTATGGAAAGTAGAACTCACTCAGCGTCGCTGACTTTTTTTTATGCATAATAGTTGGCAGGTTACCGTTTGATGCTGCGGAGGTGCAGGCATGGATGCATAAGCTACTGGGAATGTTTTGAGTCTGGCATCCACATTTTGAGATAATATTGTATTAATACAAATTTTGTGATGTAAATTAAAGATATGATGTATTGACGCATTTTTAATTATCAATGAAAAGTTTTAATTCCGCTGCAAATGATGTGTCTTAAATGTTTTATGCGATGATTGACTGACCGTAAGTGTCCTGGGAACGGGGCCTTACATCAGCGTACTAAGTTAAACCTTGAGCCGGATTTTTTGAATAGAACAATCTTTGAAGCAATGGTCCGATTGACATGTAGGTCATCGCAAACTTAGGAATCTTCTTCCCTTTTTCTTTGTATCTTTCTTCTTTGCATACTTTACAACGATCCAAATCAGAATATTGTCCATTTAATAGCATGAAATGGTTTTGGCAAGCATGAATTTGTTGTGATGGTAACTCTAGTGGCTTCAATATCTTCTTGGTATCATAAAAATTTCTAGGTAGTTTGTCATCAACAGGTAGAATTTCTTTAATAATTGGAAGTAGTTTATCAAACGTTGAGTCAGAAACATTGCAATCTAATTTCCAATTCAATAGTCTTGTGATGATAGATAGCGTGCTAGCGATTTTAGCCCCATCACATAAAGGTACATTGGCTTGCTCAAATATTTTATAAAATGCATCTGCTTTTTGATTTGGATCTTATAGTCCTTGCTGATAATAATGATCATGATTCTTATGCATGCCTTACATAACCATTTGATCGTATCCATTATATCCACCAAGATCTTCATCAACATCTTGACCCACATGTTGAGATGATATGGGGTTTGAACATTGGCCCACTTCTATAGCTTTATCAGAATACTTTTCATCATGTGCGTACCATAACTGATAATCTTTCATGAATCCTCTAGTAGTTAGATGAATTTGAACTTCATTTCTCGTGTTGTAATAACGATTTCTGCATTTACTACCAGACACCTGATTTTTCCATTTTCAATTTTTGTTGCACTTTTGTATGCAAAATCCAAGAAATAAGAGACTACTTGTTGAAATTGCAGATTGAAAGAACCATCTCTATTGGATCTCGTTATGTACATCCATTCTCTATTCGACGCCATTTTCTATTATCTATAACTACAAGTCCATTAAGTGTTAGAACTTAACATATACATAGTGATCTAACAATAAAACACTTAGAGATACATCATTTATTTTTTTCATTTCACACTTAATGTTGTATGGTATGACTTAAATAGCATTTGGGAAATTGGAATGCATAACTTCAAACTTACACAATAATGTTTTTATTCATGCAATTTTTATTTTATTTTTTTTGTATATTCATTTCAAGTGATTAATATGGTGCTAGTCATTCTGTTATTTGGAAACCTTAGCAATTATAGATTCAACCTCAAAATGACCAGGCACTTATTGATATGGTGCTAGTCATTCTTTTTTTTTTTTTTTTTTTTTGTATATTCATCTCAAGTGATTAATATGGTGCTTTTGAGGTCTTTAGTAAAGCAGGTACAAATGATGAGAGAAGGCTGTTTTGTGTAACTACACTTGCTGATGTAAGAATTATGACTACAGATTAATTATTTCATAGTCTCCTCCAAAGTATATGAACCTAATTTATAGTCTTATTTTTATTCCTATGTTATAGATATCAGTGTCTGTGTTGGTGGTCATGCTAGCATTACCATTCTACTACCATTGTTTTCTTAGGTATGACTTGCTTACTACTCTCTGCTAGATGCATACGTGTATCTAGATTTTTAAACCGTAATAAACTTATTAACTACACACCATGTTATTACTAGGGCACTAGGGTACAAGCCCTTTCAATCTAGTGAATAGCAACTGTGTAAAACCTATATCTTCTATAGGTGTTTCTTTTTAGCGTTTATGTACACTTGTCCATCTTTAGATATTGAATTAATGAATTTTATCTATCCATCTTTAGATGTTGAACTTGCTTAAAAGGACTCAATAATGTTCTTGATGTTGAGTACTCATTTGTGTAGTCAAACACTACTGAACAACCATTGAGCTATTTTAATAAACTGGAGGGATAGCAATACTTGTTATAAAAAGCTCCAAGGCATAACAATGGCAGATAAGCATGTGACTTCACAAATGCTTAAACTTGCAAATAAACAAGAAAATGAGTAGAAGTTGCTAGAATTACCGATCAGAAGTTGCCGGAGAGGTTGCGATGGTCGCGATTCTTTAAAAAAATAATGGTTATATAGAATTAATCATAATGATTAGAAACAAATGTTAAATTTGTTCTATTGGTTAGGTGTTTTATCTTGTAATCCAAAAGACTTGGTTTCGAAACTTGTGGAATATATACCTTTTTTTGTTTGCTTCCTTTTCTGTTTTTCTTTTCTTTTACTGTTTCTATGTTTACTTACATTCGTAAACCTTTTTTTTTCCCTTTTTACTTTTCAAATATATTTTTCCATTACTAATATATTTTTTCATTACTAGGCATATGTGGTATAATGTTGACGTTTTTTCTTTCATTTAAACTATGTTAATGTTATCACACGACTCCGATACGACACGTTTATATTTATTATATAAATAAGTGAATTTGGGCTTTGGAGTATTTTAAAAAAAGGTGTAGTTGAAATTTTTATTTACCAAATGGTTTTTTAAAAAAATTAGTTTTTCTCACTTATATCCTTATTGGACAAAAAGAATCTCTATTTAAAATAGGGTCATTTAATAAGTTAAAGAAAAAAACTTTCTAAAAAATAAAATAACTGTTCAGTTTGTCCTTTTTAATAAAAAGGTAATTAATGTTTTATTAGTTGGTTTATTTAGTTTATTTACGTTCATTTTTTTCTAATATTTTTGTTAAATAGAAATACTTTTAATCGTTTATTAATATTTTTAGTTTCTTTAAAAGATTAATACACGTTTATATTTTAATTCTTTTTAGTTGATATATTTTTTTTCAAACTTTTTTTTAAACAACTTAAAATGTTTTCGTCCCTTTGTGATAAAATTATAAAAATAAAAAAAAACATTTTGTTTCCCATGATTTGTATAAAGTGTTTTTCATCCCTTTCTTGAACTTCCTTTTCTATTTTTTTTAAATATAAATGCTTTGGTCTTTCATAAATGATTTTTTAATAGAAAACCAAACCGAACCAAATTTAGAAATTTTTTAATCGAGAAAACCAAATGAACTTTTATGTTGTTTGGTTCGATTAGGAAATTAGTATATACGTTTTGGTTCGGTTCGGTTTTCAATTACTAAAATATGAAAACTAATAAACCAACTTGCCTAAAATCCGAATTGATGAATACCCTTTTTTATTTTAAAATTCTTGATCTTAGAAAACGTTTGAAGTCATTTAAAAACAATTGTAAAAATATATATCTATTAAAAAGAGTTAAGACATAAACATGTACAAATATTTTAAAGAGATTGAAATTTAACAAAACTATTACCAAAAAATATGAAGTCAAAGTCAACATTGATAAACAAACGTGAAAAACAACCTTTATCTTGCTATTTTAATAAAAGAGTAAATATAAGTGATATGTATCAGCACCATATTTACTCTTATTAGAATTTTTCCATTTTTATCTTCTATTTAATAAATAATTAATTACTTTTTTATTTATTTTTATATT